>CM051238.1:261865671-262428171 GCA_027917425.1 Gastrophryne carolinensis
GCTGTGACGCGGAGCGCGTCATGCCGAGTCTCCGCCTCCCCCAAAGAGCGTGAAGCTCTAACCAACGGAAAAACGTAGAACAGTGGGTATAAGGCATATGCCTAAGATGCTGACACGCTGGAATGATGCTGCCGACTAGGCAGTTTGTTAATGAAGACAAACGGCTCGCACTGTATAGCGAAGCGCGACACTGACCCCAATAAATTTAAACCAAGGACTAAACGTGAAGGTTAACACTAGGGCTGCCACACATACCCCCCTTCTTCCCCCCCCCCCCCCGAGTTACAGGAGGAAGCGAGGGAGAAGCGGACGGCGTCCATGGACTAAGTCTGTGAGGGGCACGGGCAAGATTGCGGGAGGGGCATCCACTAGAGGCTCACCATCGGCCTGACCGCCTACCCTATGGAGGGGGATTGCGGTGGAGCATGGCCCCGTTCAGCACACCAGGTGCTGCCTACCTTCACCTGACCCGCGCAGCCCAGGCTGGGAGGCATATTCTTCTGAAGAGGACGGGTGGAAATAGTCCCACAGGACCTTGGGCTGTAAGGCCCGCTCGCCTGCGAGAGCGTGAAACTTCATGTCTTTGCAGTTCAGCACTGCAGAGAAATCTGGGGATTTGTGGGAGGTCCTTCGGTATATGTAGGGCCGGGAGGAGCTTGTTTTCTACATGTCTGCAGTGCACGGCGCCTGAGGCGGAGGATTACCCACATGTTATTACTATTCTGGAGCAGGACGTGCTGTATGCTTAGAATATAAAAACCCTCTACCCCCACAAAAAAGGGCGATTAGAGGCCCTGCGGAAAGCTGTATTAGACTTCAGCTTCTGTAGCAAATTAGCAGATTTACTACCAGCTTTACCATGTCAACCAAGCTCTCCCCAGACAGACTTAAAGGGGAGTCCCGTCAGATTCGTCCATGTCAGCTGGCCATTGCTTAAGCCATAAAGCACACCTTAAGGTTGCCACCAGAGCTAGGCCTCTGGCAGTTAACCTGATCAAATCATCCATAGCAAAGATCACATACCTGTTGATATCCAAACTGGTTTTGATCAACTGGGAGCATGACTTCCGTGGACTTCCTGTTTTAGCAACCTCCTGCTCCCCAAATAGGCTTTGGATGTAGCACAGGCTGGCCACACGGCGACCCCATAAAAGAATAAGGATGATGTGCCACCTGATCCATGCGCTTATCCGCTGGATCCTTTGGAGAAGCACTATCAGAGGATGGCATAACCAAAGTCTTAAAGACCTGGTACCAGAGCGTCCACCACAGAAGGGTGAGACTATAATTAAATCTGATCTGGAGGAAAGGGATACATAATATCTAGTACTTTAGGAATGGGCGTTAGACTACCTGACTTCTGCCATTCCATATTGATCAGATTAGAATAATGTTGAAGCACCGCAACAACCACCAGAATGGAGGAAATCAACCATCCATCTTCTCCTTAACTGAGCGCCCCCTTGTGTAGAGGACTGACAATCTGAGTCCCTACTGGATGAATCCTCCCCAAACTTACTGGGAGACATGGCAGCCACATCCTCTTCAATTTTTTTTTTTTTAACCTTTTTAGTAGCCAATACTTCTGAAAATGACTTGAGGACCACTTGAGGGCTGCCGACAGTTTAAAGACTCAGAGGGAGACTATGGCAGCCACAATATCCTCAAAAACTCAGGATTTTTTTTCTCAAACAATTCGTAGCCTATACAACTACACTACACTGTGCTTAAAGGCTGCCAAGGGGGTTTTATGGCTCAGAGGGCACCAGTGACAGGGGTCAGAACCCCTGCAGAGAGGAGACAATCGTTTTCCATATCCACTACTACCGTAGCATAATCCCTGCACACCGAGCTATCCTTGGTTCAGTGCCACCTGCATGCATACTGGACATGGGTTAAATCTGATAAAAACTAGATCCGATTACCCCAGATGCCTCCGTCATGGTGAAAATACTACTAGTCTATGTCCCTGGGGATCTGAGACCAAGTATATAACAGTTTGACAGTCACAAGTGACTACTTCAAGACCTTCCGGGGGGGGGGGTAAACTATATTAATATAAATATATTTATTACTTGCCCTTTCCCACAATCTATAATATAGATTAAATAAAAACCATAATATTAATACACAATCAAACATACAAAATTACCTACCTAAAGATTTAGGTCCGTTTGAGAGCAGTGAGAGAGTTTCAGAAGCAGCCCTTTTGCCAGCCAACAAGTCGGTAATTATGCACTGCCAGAGGAGAACCGCGATGTCTGCGGTGCTAGGCGCCTCGGATAGCCTAAATTGTTTCAGAGCCAGTGGGTAGAAGTAGCACACGCCGGAGAAGAACCACGGTGTCGCTTGAGCTAGGCGCCTTGCCAAAAATGTTTCAGCGGAGGCGGACAAGAAAAACTTGCTGTGTCAGAGAACCGGCCGCTGCAGTGCCAGCTACTTCCCTAAGCCAAAAATCTTCTGTCGCTGGCCTGAGAAACTGCGCTAAGAACCGGAGATTGTCGGCAGGGCTCCGCACTTCACTAAGCCGAAAATCTTTCAGCGTTGCCAGCCAAGAGCGTTGTGCCCCTTGGGAGAACCAGCCGCTTTGGCGATGCTAGCTACTTAGCTAAGCCGAAATTCTTTCAATTCCGGCGGCTGGGAAAACTGTCCTTCCTTGCTGCTGCCTTAACTCCGCCTCCTTAAAGGAGCGTGAATTTTGAATTTTACAACCAGTAAAACACAACACATGGGAGAGCAATAAAAGAGGGAAAATAATTCCTTGGTCACCCCCAATCAGGCTCACCAGACAAAATTCTGTGGTTGCCTTTTCCTGTGGTGGAATTCTCAGCACAGGAGTGTCAGCCCTTTTTAAAAAACAAAAGGCGACACCCCAAAGCTCCCCAAGACCCTGGCGCTTACCCTACCATCCTGATCCGAATGCAGGATTGCTGAGGAGGCATAGTTGGTCCATTCAGATCAGAGGTGTATAAGGGCCCAGGAACACAGGGTTTCCAATACCCCCGCTTCCAAGGCATAACTCCTTTAAAAACAAAAAGTAAATGGGAGAGGAGTTCAAATACACACTTGCAGTCCGATTCCAACTGCTAGAAAGAAATGGAGTGGAGGAAGTCAGCCAGGAGGATATAGGCCCGGGAAGAGGAGCCATGACTGTCTTGCAGTCAACACCCTTCGGTTGAGATGTTAACCCAGTAGTTGCTGAATTCTTCTGATTGCCTGAAGTAAAATGGAAGTGAAAGTAGGTTTTTGATATATGATTTTCAAGAGGAGTTATTGTGAGTGCTTATTTGGCATCTTTGATTGGATATTAAAAGTAATATTATGTTACGTATTTATCTTTTAATGTATGGAATTCTTAAACACCACAGACTGAATGGTGTAAATTGACCGATGGGGATACGTACTAAAGTGGAGCTAAAGAGAAGTAAATCAGCTGAACGCCAACTGAACATGTGGTAAGCAGTACATTGGTTGTCCATAAAGGTGAAGGATTATTTACACTGTTATAATATACAAAGACAGGGAGATATTGTTTGAAGTTGAATTTTTAAAGCTTGAACCATAGCTTTTGAAAAAACATTGAACTTTATTTTATGAAAGATTAGGTTTCATTTCAACACAATGTGTCTGGATATAAGTGCTGGAATATGATCTTTGGCACCATACTTTAGTTAGTCCAGCTGGAACACCCCCGATTGATCAAGCAGCATACAAGGCAGTACTAAACTTGAACCCATAGTAAGAACTATTTCACATGCAGCAACACTGCAGAATGTTTCTACCCATTTGGACCAAAGCTATATTACAAAGGGCATCCATCTATCCATGAGTATGAAGGTTATTGCTTTTAGGCAACACTGCTTGAAAGGCTTTAAATTAGAATCCTCTATCTTCTGTAAGATTTCAAATACCTCTTCCACCTAGTAACATTTTAAAAATGTAACTAAACTAATGCTCGACCTAATATCAAGAGTTGGTGTAGTGGGATCACAGATGGCAAACTGAAAGATTTTTTGGTCACGTGGCAGTAAAAAGCACATACAAGAGATTTGATTTGGTTTTGTAAAAATGCTCTAGCTCATATAGTTACCGAATACTCCCCAAACCTTAACCATATCCAACAGCGCTTAGACTTAAAACACTAGATTTAAATAATAACATATAACACAAATGTAGACCAGGCTAAATGAACACTAAAGGAACGAATGTTCTGTTCACAAGCTTGCAGAATGACTGATTCATGCCAACTACTCCACCATGTAAGGAGATATGCCACTAAAAACAACACTATATTAGCAGAAAATACTAAGCCACCCCAAAGCAGAGCCCATGCGACATCAGAGAACTTTCAGAGACCAATTTAATTCATAGAATTGTTTAGGAGTACAGAACTGAACAGTCAGCTTACATTGCCACATAGCTTTGGAGCCAGGCAAAAAATCTTGTGTCCCGAGCTAGCAAAATGGAATCCGTAACTTTAACTACTTTGATAGTTACTGAAAACAGAACATGATGGGTAAAGCATCTACAAAGGAACAGGCAATTAAAAGTCATTGACAATAGTTAGTGCAGCCGATGATTCATCTTCTCTGCTCATTCAGACCAGTGTGGCTCCTTTCATCCCCTAATTCCCAGCGTGACCTCAGGCTGAATAAGCAATGCTCATGAATGGGCAGCTGCATGACACTACTCTCACTATTACCTAGGCATCACCATACAATAAAAACAATGCATAAAAGCATCCCCTATGCTGATGTAAACCTTACCATGCTCCATTCTCAGGAAAAGCTGCCAAGCCCACCGTTCGATTTATATAAAGCAGATAACAGAAATCGTATGTTCTCCGCTTTGGGGGCAACGGTTTAATTTAAAAAGCTAGTAACCTTAGGCACTTTGGGGCTAAATGAAATTGTAGTTTGTTTGGGCAAGGACTTTAACAAGGCATTGGGCAGCCTAACACTACCTTCAGATATATATGTATATTTTACAGAATCCATTGTGGTTATAGGCAAGTTTGAACAGGTAATCTGATTCCCAAGCAAAAAAAAGTGGAAATGCCACCACATCGTTTTTTGGCATTACGGGCCAAATGTTTTATCATTCAACAGAATTAAGCCTGCCGTCTGTTCTCAACCAGGGATTCTAGTACCAAAAATTCCCTCATTTAAGGAATGCTACAAATGTATGTGACACAGGAAGAGAAGAACTATATAAATGTAAATTAGGTGCACAAAGATTATTGCTTTGAAAAACCTGCATGTCTTTTTGATGACTCAAGTCCTGCTGCTGTGTAATATGCTTTTAACTAGTTTTTACTATAAAACCCTGCCCATCTTGAAGGTAAATTGATTCTTTAGAGGTATAATTTAATGGGCGATTATGTAAATAAGCCAAGGTACCTTTTAGCAACTTTGTCTAACAGCTTTCCCTAAGGGCTTGGTTGCAAAAGCTCAGTTTCATTTCTGTGGTCATTACTATGTAGCACAGAAGATTAACAGCGATCATGACCAGCAGATGTCTCATCAAGGCAGCAAACACTTATACAATCTCACCAAGTATCAAAATCTTATCAAACCCGTGAATCCCATACTCTCAACTAGGAATGCATGAATGCACAGCCCGAGAAAATCCAGCCTTCCAAATTCAGTTAGCTTTACAGCCCATTTGCAAATATAAATTAGACACTATTTTAACACTACACAACCTATGCAGATGCTGTTGCAAGACTACCTTTACTACTTGTGCCACCATTGGCTTCCCTTTAGATTTCGGAAAGGCAATAAAGATATATAACATAGAAACATAGAAGGTTGATGGCAGAAGGAGACCATACGGTCCATCTAGTCTGCCCTTATGTGTTTACTGTATGCACTCTTTATCTTAGGATAGATGTGTGCTTATCCCAGGCATGTTTAAAGTGGACCAACACCCATGATTTTGACTATCTTGGGTATTGGTCCACTTCGGTGGGGCACCCCCGATCGGGGTGCCCCGCTGTGTGAAACCCCCCGGATCACCCGAAAAACTCCTCTCCCCGCGCCGACGGACAAGCAATCTGACAGTCCCGGACAAGCGGCACCTCCCGCGCGTCCCTCTTGACGCGCAAGCGCCCGCGCCGGCCATTCACAGACGGCCGGCGCGGACACGCCTAGCGGGGCGCAAGGGAGGCGGCGCCGGCCGGCCGCCGATGATAAGGTAAGGAGTTTGGGGTGTTTGGGGGGGTTTCACCCCGCGGGACATCCCGATCTCGGATGTCCCGCGGGGAGGGAGGTGATCGGCCCGGGAATCTTATAGAAACTCCATATGGGCTTTTGGTCCGACCAAGATTCCTGGGGCCATTCCAGATTAAAATGCTACCAAAACCCTTGTCTGAGCTGTACGTTGCCTAACAGCACAGTCAAAACAAGGAATGCATGTGCCATATTTGAACACATCAATGGGTTAGTATGGGAGCTCTGGGTGGGGTTTGGCAATAATTGCAAATGTGGGACATCACATTTAAAGTGGACCAACACCCTGAGGTGATCGGCCCGGGAATCTATAAGATTCCCGGGCCGATCATCTCACACACCGCGGGACATCTGAGATCGGGATGTCCCGCGGGGTGTAAACCCCCCAAAACCCCCGAAAACCCTTACCTCTCCAGCCGCTGCTTCCGCCGCCTCACTCGCGCTCCTCTAGACGTGCGCGCGGCCGTCTCTGAATGGCCGGCGCGGGCGCGCACACGTCAAGAGTGACGCGCGGGAGGCGCCAACGGGCAAGCTGCTTGTAAGTCGCTGTCAGCTTGTCATTCGGCGCCGATTGGACGGCGCGGCCACGTGGGAGCGGGGAGAGGAGTTTGGGGGCTTTCTGGGGGGTTTCATACAGCGGGGCACCCCCGATTGGGGTGCCCCGGGGAAGTGGACCAATACACAGGATAGTCAAAATCCTGGGTGTTGGTCCACTTTAATGTATCACAAGAAATACTGCCGATTTATCCTTTGTGAGACATGTCTGATGGAAAGGGCATGTCATGGCACAGCTTTAACAGTCTTGAGCATGCTTTTCTGTGGCCAGAGTGTCACATGACCATTGTGGCTGCTGCAAGCGCTCTGAGGGACAGTAGATAAACCACTTTTTGCAAGGAAAGCAAACTCTGGAGCCCTGCTACAGCTTCTACCAAAAGCAGCAGGAAATTTAAGGGTGCATGGGACAGGCACAAGGTGAGCTGCTTGCTGCCTTAATGACTAGACTGTCCCTTTAAATAAAAAAATCTTAAGGATTATCAGGTCTAACCTATGAACACTTGAGTCTAGCTTTAAATGCATCTGATCTTTACACCAGGGTTTTGTCCCGCAGTGACAAGACAGTAAGTCAGTCTTGCCGATGTCTTAACCAAAATCTAGCAAAACATATGTGCCACAAAATAAGATCTCATATTGCAGACACCAGTAAATGGTCATTAAGGTCCAGCATAGATTTATAAAACCCAAAACAATGGTAATCTGAAAATTGTCAAGATTTCATAGACTTGCTTTTTGCTTCTGCTGCAATTCAGAAATTTATGAATGACAGGAAAAACCATTCAAGGTCAGCCTTAATCACTATGTTAATCGCATCTCCCTATAAATATTTACTCCTTGAGGGCTTTCTCAACATTTAACTAAGCTAATGTTTGTTGAATCAAAGCTGGCAGATTTTAAATTGTTTTTGGAAGCAGCAGATTATGTTACATGCAGCGCTGACTGTATTTTTACACCCCAATCCTAACCAACGTCACACATGAAACTGCCATCAGGCTTAAAGCAAACCAAAGTTTAGTAAATTGCTCCCCTAAGCCCCCCTCCGGCAAAAACATGAAGCATGAGGAAAGCTGTGCCAGCAGCAGCCTACACCAAACCGAGATAACCATCTCGGAAAATTTGTCTTATTGTGTGTGTGTTTATAACCAGCTGCTAGAGAGATTGTGTGTGAAGGGAAACCTGCACCAAGGTTTCATTATCACTTTTTACTGCGGATTCATACTCTGGATTGACGCACAGCATTAAAGTGGACCAACACCAAGGATTTTGACTATCCTGGGTCTTGGTCCACTTCCCTGGGGCACCCTGATCGGGGGTGCCCAGCTATGTGAAACCCCCAAGATCGCAAGTAAAAACTCACCTCACCCTGCTCCTACGGCACATGCGTCCAATCAGAGCGCTCGGAGCCGCTGTGGTATGCCGTCAATGAGATGTCTTACCGCAGCGGTTCCGATCACGCTGGCGGGCGCATCTCACGCTTCCCTCTAACAGGGAGCATGCCCGCGCCGGCATCACAAATGGCAGTCGCGGGCACGCACGGTGCTAGAGAAGCATGAGATGCGGCCCGTGCCGTTGGCCCGGCAATCAGGTGACTGCAGCGGGCGTCCTGGAGGTTTCACAACGGGGCATCCCAATTCTTTTAGATTCCCGGGCCAATCACGCTGGGTGTTGGTCCACTTTAAGACAGTGTAAACATTATGTATCTTATAAAATGATATAAAATGTGCAGCAGAGCAACGAGTCATCACAGCTGATGGCTTTCTACTAGTAATAGAGAACTGCACAGATATGTAAAGCAAATTTGATTGCAGGACTGGGTTTTTATTTAAGCTGCATGCGGCAAGATGGCCGCTCCCATGCAGTTATGCAGCATAGAATCTGCCTGCTATTCCGTAACATCATCTTTCAAGCCCTCAAATTTAGGTCACCGATTACCAGAGTGGGGGAGCTTTAAGGGTGCAATCTGAGCTTTTTTGACTTTTGGTCTGCTTTAACATTTGGAAACATGCATTACTACCGTATCATTACTACCGTATTTCGAATACAGCTATGTTTATATGAGTTTCTAACAAATTTTGCCTATGTTAGTTTGGTTTAGTGTGCCTTTTTATTTGGCTTCTTTAAAGTGGACCAACACCCAGGGGGGATCAGCCCGGGAATCTATAAGATTCCCGGACCGATCAGATCCCTCCCCGCGGGGCATCCGAAATCGGGATGTCCCGCGGGGAGGAACCCCCCAGGAGGCCCACAAACCTTACCTCAGCCCCGTTCCATCGGCCTCTAGCAAGGCGCGCACCTGTGCCGGCCGTTTGTGAATGGCCGGGGCACACGCGCCGGCCGTTAGTAAATGGCCGGCGCAGGCGCGCTCCCTGTTAGAGTG
The DNA here is from genome assembly GCA_027917425.1 of Gastrophryne carolinensis. Taxonomy (NCBI): domain Eukaryota; kingdom Metazoa; phylum Chordata; class Amphibia; order Anura; family Microhylidae; genus Gastrophryne; species Gastrophryne carolinensis. Next base: position 261,874,834 of record CM051238.1, read on the forward strand.
AAGCTCGAGACGCGGCCTCCAGCGCTCAGAGCCGCTGAGCTGCTATGGCCGCTTGGACGCGCGCTGTGATTGGCTGGAGCGGTCACGTGGGAGCGGGGAGAGGAGTTTTTGGGGCGTTCTGGGGGTTTCCCACAGCGGGGCAACCCCGATCGGGGTGCCCCAACAAAGTGGACCAAAACCCAGGATAGTCAAAATCCTGGGTGTTGGTCCACTTTAAATAGCTCATAAACATGGACATATCAGGTATCAGGTGACAAATATCAGGTCAGAACTAGTCAAGTGGTTTAGGTATAACTACTCTACAGTATCACAACATGTTGTGAACCAGTCCTCATACTTAAAAATACACAATAGCCCCAATCCCTTTAATCCCGCTTCCAAAAGCAGCACGGAATACTCTTCTGTGGCATGCAAGCCACCCCAACACCCTATGACATTCGTGTTGCAGTGGATAGAATACATCGGCTTCAGTCACTGATGCAGGGTGGGGTCTCATCAGTTTTTTGTGCAGTGTAAGAAAAAAAAAACAAAGGTGCACCCACATAATTCACAGGTATATCAGCAAGGTGTATTATGGCCCCTTCCACTGATCAATATGCAAAAATGTTCCTCTGGTTATGCACAATAAGTCCCAACAGTATAGCAGGCTTTAATAGACCATTTCCATCTGAGAAATAGTAACATGTTACTAGACTACAAGAAATGTGCATCATACAACAAAAAAAAAATGCATCAAAGTGCTTCCAGCACAGGTGGGAGGAAAGCATCAAAATAGCAATGTACACATTTCCAGCCTAGCATAAACACAGCTTTTAAACAATTCACTTTGGATACAGTAAAATGAAAAGCGTATTCAACCAAAACCCAGGCATAATTATAACTGGGTATACATACAAAAACCAATTGGCAGCCCAGAGCTGTTAAAAAGCAGTTAGCATTGTCGTTATTGGATGCTCAAGTAGGGGCAGTTGAAAACCTCAGTTAATCTTACCAGTAACGTTATTTCCAAAAGTTATCCAGGGCAGCTTAGCCCCACACTTCCTCTCCAAAAAAAAAAAAAAAACACTCCAGAAAACACAAACTGACGAGTATTAAAGCCCCACTCCTTCCCCCTCGACTAATGTCTTTAGGGCATTTATGCAGGAATAATCCGAGACCTGAAGGGGAAAAAGGTAGACAAGTAGTAACTGTGCAACCAAGCCAGAATAGACATGGAAAAAATGGGGTGGGGTGTAGGACGCCGTCCTGGAGGACTATTGTAAATACAGTTACCGGTAAGACTAACGGATTTTCCCCAGGCGTCCTTCAGGACGGTTTAGCCACCAAAGGCATTCAAACCCACCATGTCCTACCTCAGGACAGGCAGACTGGCTGAACAGTCTTTCCAAAATTCTGCTGGTTTTGACTCCACGGGTCCACCTTGTAGCGCCTCAGACCAGATGGCGGCCTTACATATTTCCTCTAATGAGGTGCCACCATTACAAGCCCAAGAAGCTGACACTGCCCTAGTGGAATGCTCTCTAATATCTAAAGGGGGGGGGGGGGGGGAGCTATAGCATTTCTGATCCATCTAGCTATGGATGCTTTCGATGTCTGCAACCCCTCCCCCCCCCCCCCAAAAGGAGACCCATCAATGATCTAGAAAACTCTCCTGTATTTCCATATTACAGCAGAATGGAGAAAGTCAGGAGCTCTAAGGACCTGACCCCCTGATCTAACTGACCCAGCTTTTCTACTGACAACACAACCTCCTGTGCCCTGTGAAATTCTGAGGTACGTTTAGGTAAATTTAATAGATCTGGTCTTAAAAGAAGTTGGTCTCTTTCTCAGGGAGGGTTCTTCAATTGACAGGGCATTCAGGCGATGTAATTGCTAGCATGAAAGCAATTGCTAGGGTAAAAGTAACTTAAGGATAGCATCTTTGATCTTCCATCCTTAATAGGTTCAAAGGGGAGTAACGTTAGTCCTTGAAGAACTGAAGACAAATTCCAGCTGGGAAATATTTTGGCCTTAAAATGGGTCGAAGTCTGAACCTTAAGGATAGGCCTAACTCAAACTTCCTGTAGAAGCTACTTTTCAGTACTTAAAGCGGTCCTTCACACTAAATAATTTCTATCTTATGTTTCCCACACCCTGTACATACAGATTGCCCACATTAAAAATCATCCTACTCGCATCTACTGCATGCTATGAGGCTTTAAACATCCAAGATGGCGGCTCATGGAACATCAGGCAGCCTGCAAACAGGAAGTGCCTTCTGACTGTGCTGCTCTACATTCTGGGATTGCTGACCTTTTCCTGACCCCAGCTCTGCTCTGTCTGAGCAAAGCACAGCTATAACCTGCCCCCTGTACTTTATCCCACTCTCCTCAGTAAGCGTGATGCTTCTGAGTCAAGATGGCCGCACCCGTAACCTAAAGTCCTGAAAAGAGTTGCAGCCCAGTGGGGGAAAGAATAATAAGTAAGTGACTCAAAACGTAAGATATAATAACTTTAGATGCTGGGGAATTGTTTTTTTTTTTTTTTTTTAAGGGTTTGGGCTTTTCAATAAATCATGGTGAAGGTCCGGTTTAAGGACAGATTTGAGATGGATTGGTATCTTTTCCATACCTTACAGTAGATCTTTCGTGTCACTACCTTTCTGCTTTCCAACAGGGGGAAATAATTATGGGATAACCCCATTTTGTTCCCCCTTAGTAAGCCCCATCTAATTTTAGGGACTGGACCTGTGGATGGAGAACTGGGCACTGGTAAATGACTGAAAACTCTGTAAAAGCCAAAGGGGGGGAGGGGGGGGGCTCTACTGACATATGGGACAGAAGGAAAGGGAACCCTGGCTTGTTCTCATTTGATCTTCCTTAAGACTAAAGGTTATAGACATTTGGGAAGGGGGGATACAGGCTGAATTCTCCCCACTAATTGCTGAATGCATCCAGACCCCAAGCTCCCTGATCGCTCCTGAGGGAGAAATACTTTCCAGCACTTGTAAATCCGGCTGTTGGCAAACAAATCTATATCCAGGTCACTATCCGGGCAAACACCTGCTGAATTAGCACCCATTCTCCCTGGTCTATTCTTACTCTGCTCAGGAAGTCTGCCTCTACATTTAAAGCAGACCAACAGTCAAAAATGAATTAAATCAGACCAACACAACAAACAGTGCTCATATACATCCCTCCCGGGGCAATTTAAATTGCTGCACATTAAAAATAATTAACCTTTTTCTAACACCTACTGGGCTAAATTTTTAAAACCAGATGCCGCTCATGGGCTTGCAGGCCACCTGCAAACAGGAAGTCGTGCTAGGCTTCCTGTTACTGTGCAGCTCAGTTATGTCAGTTGAAAGAGGAAGCTTCAAAATGGCCGCTACCTTTCTTTTCCAACTGTGCCAGGCTGTAGGTCCGGTTTAAGTCCCCTTTTATGTGGATCACCTGGGAGGGACCTGAAATTTCCCTCTAGGCTCTCCAACAAGGATTTGGTCAATCTGGAAAGTTCCTGATATCTTGTTCCTCCCTGATGGTATAACAAGGTCCACCATACCAGATCTCCCTTACCTGCTCTGGTAAGGCGACTAACCAATCCAGGGGGGCTTGATCCTTGCCCCATTCATCCAGAAAGAAGGCCTGCAAGGGACAAGAATGGAGCTGGGCACAGAGGATATAGAGGTATAGAGGAGGTCATTAGACCGAATATGGCTGGCAGGAGAGAACAAGTGCGACTTAGAAAGACAGGCCAGTGCCCGTGAGGGGGGAGGAGAGTTACCTCATCCACCGGGTTGTCCCCCCGATCCCATAGTAACGAAACCAACAGGAGTCAGTCAGGAAGCCAACTGGTACCACTAAACTGCTCTCACCCAGCTGACTTCCAGGAGGAAGGGGCTGTGTAATCATATCCAGTTTGTGTTTCCATTTTAGGTAGGAGGAGCTAATCGGCTGGTCCATCCTGGAGGACATTTTGGGAAAAATGCAGAATAGTAACATGTGGGTAATCCTCCACCTCAGGCGCCGTGCACTGCAGACATGTAGAAAACAAGCTCCTCCCGGCCCTACATATACCAAGGGACCTCCCACAAATCCCCAGCATTGAAAAGCAGTGAGAAGAGAAGCCGGGAGGAACAAACCACCCAGAATAACTGGTAACAATATCTCATGATAACAATCACCATACAGGGGATCCAGAATAAGTGAAACCAGGGTGGGTGGAGCACGTCCTGCTCCCGAATAGTAATAACATGTGGGACATCCAATAGCAGTGTCCATAAGCAGGGTGGGATCCCCAGAAAAAAACAAGGCACAGCGGACAGTAAAGGCGCTGTCACCTGCAAAACTTGCAACAGGCATGACATGAGCAAAGGCTCTAACGTCAGTCTCATAACAGAACCAAGAAGGTATGAACAGAGACAGGCCAAAAGTCTAGTAACTGAATCAGAGAAAAAAAACCCTGGTGCTGCAGGGCCAGTGGTACCCAAGCACCAAGATAACGGAGTAAACAGCAAAAGGGAGGATTCTCTCCCCTGAAAGGTAACATAGGTCAGCGTAATGACCCAACCAGCTCACAGGCAAGGAAGCCTTGTGGCAACACTTGTAACACCCCCAAAGGGAAACAGAACAGGTCACCCGACCAAGGCGGGAATACAGACCCCTAATTATCAGGAAGCCAAGGCTTCCTCTGAATCAGGGGACATCCAGAAGGATTAATCCAAAGGCGCTGGAAGTAGATATCAGGCGCATACATAAAGAGGCGCCTGTAGACTCCAAGAGCAGCAGTCCCCCTAAAGGCCAACATGGGGAGAAGTGCAATACCTGTAGAGGAATGTAGGTCCTTATATTAGTACTATTAAGAATAAGCCCATGGCTAGACTAAGGGACTAAGGCAAAGATCCTACAGACCACCTGGACCGGAGGCCCAGCGTAAGCGGAAACACCCCTAGGCATGGGGTGCCTGTAGCTAGCTATAATATTATATATATATATATATATATATATATATATATATATATATATATATATATATATATATATATATACACACACACACACCTTGAGCCAGGGTTAAGTAACCAGATCCATCGTCCCAGGCACATGTCTGACGGAGTCAGGAGGCCCCAGAGAAGCGAGCTGGATTACAGGGCAGCTGAGACAGCATCCAGCCAGGGTCCCCAGGAAGTCCGCAGGGTAAAAAATGAAATTGATCCCCACAGGGACCACGGAACTACTGGGGAGATGCAGCTAAGCAATCCTCAAAAGAATTCCCTACGAGGGCGACCGAAACAGACTCCTGCCGGAAAGGCCAGGACAAAACCTAAGCCTTCAGAGTCCCCTGATGGGGAGCCAACTCCAGCTTACGTTGTAATGACTTTAAAGGTCCTGGGAACCGAGAACGTCTAACAGGGAAGAGACTAAGTCTCATGCCAATCAATGCGGAATACCACACAGCCCCCATAGACGGAGGAAGGGGAAGCTGGGGAGCTAGCTCCCAGCCCCCTCTCATACTAAGTCACCCAGAAGATAAGGCCCGTCACCAAGGGGTGAATGAATCAGCTGTCAATCAATCCCCAGACGGGAGACCTTATATTGGAAAAAGGAAGGGGCCTGATAAGGGCAGAACCGCACTCCTGAAAGATATCACAAGTTAGCAGCGTTCAGCAGAGGCATCTGCGAACCACTACTCCCAAGGCCGCCCAGGCCATCCGTCCCATGGGACTCTATCAGGCCAACCGTGCGCAGAACCCACAAGTAGGGTGATAAAGAGAAGGCATATGAAATAACAAGTCTATGCCTAAATACTCAGCCCCTCTGATCGGAGTCAGAATATTCTGGGACAGTAGGAACAAGGGCAGAGCCCCTGTGTCAGGAGGGAGACCCCACCGAGCCACGCTAGGCTCCCCGGGCAATCACCGGGATAGCATAACCTGCCGCTAAGGGCATCCATTGAGGCAAATACCGCTGAGAAGCAGGCGGAGTAGACCCCCGCCCAAGGCAGGATCAGGGACCCTCCAGAGGTAGCATCCTGCCACAATCTTTAGACCAGTATTAAAGTGTACCAACACCCAGGGGTGATCGGCCCGGAAATCTATAAGATTCCCGGGCCGATCACCTCACTCACTGCGGGACATCCGAGATCGGGAAACCCCCCAGAAAACCCTGAAACTCCTTACCTGATCCTCCGCCACCTCCCGCGCGCTCCTCTAGACGTGCGCGTGCCCGCGCCGGCCGTCTGTGAATGGCTGGCGCGGGCACGCCGAAAGTGACGCGCGGGAGGCGGCAGCGGACGTGCTGTCACCCACTTGGACGTCGGCGGGGATTGGACAGCGCGGTCACGTGGGAGCGGGGAGAGGTGAGTTTTTTGGGGTTTCTGGGGGGTTTCAGAGAGCGGGACACCCCCGATCGGGGTGCCCCGCCGAAGTGGACCAAAACCCAGGATAGTCGAAATCCTGGGTGTAGGTCCACTTTAAAAACAGGCCATTGTCATTCAACAGACCAGGAGTCCCCCAATAAACCGACCGATCCTGAAGGAGGAGAAGGCCAGCCATATAGAGTCAACGGGGGCCCGTTTCAACAAACCCAGCAGGTAAGATGGACCCTATATGGGGCCCTACCTAGAAACCACAGGGATTGTGGAAGAATATTCCCTTCCCCCGCCAAACCTGCGAGACTTGGTACCCAGGGTGACCATTCACTGGAAGATGCTAGTAAGGAAGGGGAGTGCCCCCCTGACGGGGCCCTTGAATATGGGAAGCTCAGGAGGAACCACCTTACCAAGGAGGCATGAGCACAGACCAAGCACCGGGGTGCTGGGACATATGTAGGTTCAGTAACCTACTGCGCCGAAGAGCCCAAGGGCTCGGTATATAAGTGACATCTTGATGTGCCGCCAACGGGCCCACCAGTTGCCATCCCGCCTGGTGAAGGTAAGGCGCCAGTAAAGGGGGACAGAGCCCCCGTAACCAGGGATCCCCTATTGCCAGAGAAGAAGTCTGCAAGCCTGAACCAATTCCCAGGAATGGGAGATAGCGGATAAGGGACCATGAGGGAATGAGGTGACCGAGCAACCACCCAGTAGCTCCCGGGGGACACTGCCGGCCGACCGATCCACTCGGCCTGATGCAGAGACTGGGGAGTAAGGAAGACGACCCGGTAGGTCCTAACGCAGACGCCCCCCCTCAGGCGTGTCCCCATTCGCGCCAGGTGAGTAGCCTGGGAACGAAAGAGGCCCCAAGTAATGCCTCAATCCGCAGGGTTGATCCTGCGACACTGTCTAGAAATAGTCTTGGCGTCCAGCAGACCGAAGGGAGACTAAGATCTAGTACTTCGCAAGAGGCCGAAAGCCCCCCCCCCGCGCAGGGGCCCGTGACCTAAGAGAGTTGTCATATAGGGACTACCTGTGAAGGTAGAATTGCTAGGCCTACCATAGGCCAACGTGGTCCAGACTACCTCATACTGTTGAGGGGGGAGGAAGGATAATATAGAGGCCATAGCCCCATACCGTTAAGGGCAATCAGCAATTGAGCCCAACACTGTAGGCCCAGTCCGGCCTGCGCCAATTTCAGAAGGAAAGGCAGGGGCTAGGAGCACCCTGACAATCACTGAGGAGGACCGCCCAGCAAAAAACCCGTCCTGTGTCCACCAGAAGGAGAAGGGATATTCCTGGGTGTGAGACAGCTGCGGTAGTCGTCCCCTCGCCCAGACGGGTGAGGGTGCCCCTTCATGCTTGAGAGGTCTTGGCAGATTTGGACTTAGTCCTGCCAGAAGGCCCAGGGCGCTGCCTGCCCACCCCATGTTGGAAATCCACACCGAACAGTTGGAAACACACCTCAGATTCTCGTTTGACACTAACGTAGGGAGGTGGAGGGGTGACTCTGCCTCGTGGAGGCCGGAGCGTCCTTCTGCGCAAGGGTGCTTTAGCCTTTTTTCCAAAAAGGTCCAAGCGGGCCCCAAATAACCGCCGTCCTCTGAAGGGAAGGCAAGTGAGAGCCTTTTTGTAGCCTCGCAAGCACCCCACTGTCGCAGCCAGACCAGGTGGCGAATAGCTACCGCAAGGGCTGAGGTTCTAGCACACCTTAATGGTGTCATCCAGTGCCGATAGAATAAACTTCACAAATGCTTCACAGTCTGATAGCGCATTAAACACCCCCCAAGGGAGGTCCTCAGGGCAGTGATTATATTTATATTTTTCTGACAAGAGTCCTGGCGGCCACCGCAGTGATGGCCGCGGTACAAACCGGGCGCAGGGCCGTCCCAGCACACGAGAAGGCGTGTGAAGCCAGTCTGTCAATGCGCCGGTCCTCAGCATCCCAAAGGGTACGGTAAAAAGGAGCAGTCATAAAAGGGGGGTTTGTGACCCCTATAACCGGTGCGTCCACCACCAGGGGAGCTGACCATAAATTAACCACATCAGGAGGGAAAGGGTACTTCCATTCCCAGGTCCCTGGAATCCCTTTAAGCTTACAAGGCGATTCCCATTCTTGGGATATAAGATTCTGGAAGTGTTCCTGTTCTAGGAACTCCAAGCGCGGCGGCGCTGTATGGAAACTCTCCCTTTTAGGCTTGGGGATCTCCAGGTGGGGAGATTGACAAAACCTCAAAGATCTTGAAGGATTTCATCTGTGTCACACAGATGCCAGGAACCGGGCTCAGAGTCATCACAGCCCCCGGGCATCCCATGGGAGGATCCCGAGTCTGAGAATAGCTCACCTTCCTCAGAAGGGTCAGGGTCCTGCATATCAGCAGAGTGATCGGTATCGTCAGGAACCGGGGAACCAGGAGGCGTCAGGGACCGCTTTTTACCAGGGACCATATGCTCCGCCAATCCAGAAAGCACCTGCTACGCCGTGGGCAACACGCGTGGCACTGATTGCAGGTCATCCCCGCTCGAGTGGGACTCCTCATGAGTGATATTTGGGAGACGGGAGTAAGGAAAGGAGGTTCCTCTGTTAGCAAACCTGCCTGTTCTGCACACTGTCCGCAGACCTGTGCCCTGTCAGCCTCAGCCAGGGGCTGGCCACACACTGCACACAGCCGGTCACATCCGGGAGGGACCCCGGTTACATCATTCTGAAATGCCTCCATATGGTGATTATTAAGCAGTATAAACACAGGGATTTATGCAATAGGCAACCCTGGATGCCCCAAAACCCGCTAGTAATGTGGGAGAATTTGTAAGGAGGACCCGCTGTAATATATGTTAGGCCGGGGAAAGGCAATGAAGTCTTGGCGTCTGAAAGACATAATGGGACAAGAAGGGTGGAGTCAGTGCCATGCGCAGCCTGAAAAACATAGAACCATGCCGCCCCGGAGGACACTTACATGACCAAGGGAGGAGGCGAACCACACCACGCGCGCGCAAAGATAGAGAAAATAGCGCCAGCGAACCTCGAGGGGTGGGCTAGGCCGGGCTGTGACGCGAAGCACGTCACGCCGAGTCTCCACCTCCCCCAAAGAGCGCGAAGCTCTGACCAATGGCAAAAGTAGAACAGGGGAGAATAAGCATACCTCTAATGCTGACACGCTGGAATGATGCTGCCGAACCAGCAGATTTTTAGTGAAAAAGACAGCTCGCGCTGTATAGCGAAGCGCGACACTGACCCCATAAATAAAGAACCAAGGTCTAAAGGCGAATTAGCACTAGGGCTGCCAAACATACACCCCCCCCCCCCCCCAAGTTACGGGAGGAAGCGAGGGGAAAGGGGACAGTGTCCATGGGCTAAATCTGTGAGGGGCACAGGCAAGATTGCGGGAGGGGCATCCTCTAGAGCAGTGGTACTCAACTGGCGGACCGGGGTCCGAATGTGGACCTCGGTGCCAGATTTTCGGACCCCTTCCATGACAGCCCTGCACACAGTTGCTTATGTGTTGCCATGCTTTGAGCTGTCCCTGATCAGCTGCCCCTTGATAAGCGATGCAGTGCTTAGTCTCCCTGGCACCTAGCATTGTCATATGAAGTACTGCACTGCACATTAACTATCCACCCCCCCTCGACAGCCCCCTGTCCGGACCTTCACCTCTCATGGGATGCCTGTCAATGGACCTATACAAAAAGTGGTTGAGTACCCCTGCTCTAGAGGCTCACCATCGGCCTGACCGCCTACCCTATGGAGGGGGATAGCGGAGGAGCATGGCTCCGTTCAGCACACCAGGTGCTACCTACCTTCACCCGACCCGCGCAGGGGAATTAGCAAATTGAGCATAGCACATTTTACTTCCAACACATCCGAAGTCAATCTAAGCAAAAAAAAAAAAAAAAATCCTTCCACCAGCAGCAGATCAGATCACGATGGTCAAGATGGCTTATACACAAGCATCTTGAAGATCCCAACTACATGCTCATACCCCCCAGCCTCTAACCGTTAGCATGCGTGTGGCGGAACAAGACTGTCAGTGAATGGCGTTAAAGGGCAACCCATCTGTCCGCCTTTGCAAAACTTTTACATACACTTAGAAGAATAAACTAGTAATAAAACCCAATTTTCATTTAACCTGTAGTTTGGATGGTCCAGAGCAGTACCAGACAATGGGTAAGAGTCCAAAAAAATTTATGAACTGACAAAACAATCTAATGAAAAAGATTGAAATATTAAAAAGGGCTTCCAGCTAATGTTGCAACCTTAAAGCCATGTCAGCCAAAACAAAATTCAGTCTTTTAGAATGTGCAGTTACCCAGTGTTCTACAGTTTTTGTTCCATATTTGAAGCCAAGGAGAAGGAGTGTACCTTAATTACAGGGCTGAGCCATAAAAGGGGAAGCTATGGTTAAAGCAGCCGTTCACCCTTCCTGAGATAACCTTGCCAGGGAGAGCATAGGCCCACTATTTAAACCCACCCAATAAACTACTAGAGATACTATCAGAAAGCCTTCATGGTAGACCGAGTTACCCAGAAACTTCATCAGTAAACTGTTTATGTTAACTAGTTTGGGAAATGCAGCTATGTGCTAGATAAAAACAAACCTTGTGCTTTATCATGGATAAAGTTAATAGTTCAAGTAAATAATTGATGTACCAAGAATACAGATGGATAAAATTAAGAGTTACCTGAGAACCTTCTTCCAGTCTGGGAGGTCTGATACTGGAGAGATGAATCGTTTTGTAATCACCAGCATTCATTTTCAAAACAACAGCATCCGCATTCAACACCTGAACAACCTATACACCGAAAAATAAAACCGGTATTAGAGTAAATAAGGGAACATAACATTCAACATCATTCAAGGATTGAGGAAGGAGCACATCAGCGACGCAGAAGTCTGTTGCCTGCGCACCCTTTTCCTTCATGCTGCCAATCACATGTGTGGCTGTAAAAGGCGGAAGAGGTGGGCACAACCCATGACCCCAGCGGAGCACCTACGTCATTCAAGCACACCTGGGTTAGTGCATTCTTCGTCAGCGCCGAGGCCACACAGAGGTTACATTTTCCTCCCCATGCAAGAGAGGGCGCAAGACGCATGGACTTCCAGGACCCGTCTCTCTCCCCTCCATCGTAGGGTGTGGGCGATGGCAAATTAAAACTCATTGGTGGGTTTCAATGCCATGGACACTAAGGTGGGGCAACCTAAATCAGGATACAGAGGGTGTATTGTTGCTTTATTCACTTTAAATTTGACTATCCTGGGTTTTGGCCCTTTCCCCTGGGGTACCCCGCTGTGTAAAACCCCCCAGATCACCGAAGCCAACTCACCTGTTCGGGTCCTACAGCGAAAGCACGGCTGCTCATCCAATCAGCACGCTTGTAGCAATCAAGTAGTTCATCATCATTCATCTAAGGTCAGCCGGAGCGTGCCCACTCCGGCCATTCACAAACGCCTGGCGTGGGCATGCACCCTGCTAGATCGCTGTGGGTTTTGGTCCACGTTAAGACCACTTGATAAAATGCTTTTTGCCTTAAAGGAAACTGCAGGCAAAGGTAATTGTTACACCATTGCATTGGGTTACATTTGGCATGGTCCTAAACAGTTTTCAGTCTTTAGACTGAAGAAATGGCCGAGATACACATTTTACATTTTTCTCTCCTAAAAAAAAAAAAAACGGACATAGCCGACGCTGCATAATCTGTATAATGGGTGGTCTCTGCACTGACCAGCAATGCAATGAATCTGGAGAAGGCGGCAGAGGGACCAGCAATCCTGTTCCACTCTGCTGTTCGAGGGATGGGCTGAAAAAAATGACATGAATGACTGAACCTGTAAATCTCGATATCTCAGCCATTTCTGCTTTAATTTAAGGAAAACAGTTAAAGCCAAATGTAACCGGACGCAATGATGTAACAATATGCCACCACAAACGTTCTATGAAGCCATGGTTGTAAGGAAAGATATCTGCCAGGGGACAGCACAGATCAAATTTGATAACAGGGTAACTATAGACAGGACTACAAGTTCTGTTTAAAGTGGACCATCACCCTCCCGTGAATCTATAAGATTCCCGTGGAATCTATAAGATTCCCGGGCGATCACCTCCCTCCCCGCGGGACATCCGAGATCGGGATGTCCCGCGGGGTGAAACCCCCCCAAACGCCCCAAATCCCCTTACCTTGTCTTCGGCGGCGGCGCCGCTTGTCCTTCCGCGCTGACTGGACGACGCGGCCACGTGGGAGCGGGGAGAGGTGAGTTTTCCGGGTGATCGGGGGGGTTTCACACAGCGGGGCACCCCGATCGGGGGTGCCCCACCGAAGTGGACCAAAACCCAGGATAGTCAAAATCCTGGGTGTTGGTCCACTTTAAACACAGAGGCATGGAGAAAGGGACACAGGGGTTTTACACAATAAGACATTCCAAATCGGGTTGCCCAGAACTTGCCAACTATGGAGCATTTTGGATGCCAGGGCCATCAAACAAGCAAATTGGTCCATTAAGTACTGCACTGTAAAGGCACAAATACACAAGTGGGACCAGGCAAGACTGCCTCTTCCATTCAATTCTGCAGAGATTAGGGCTGCTCAGCTGTCTTTCACAAAGCGTTGTCAAGTACAATAGGTCGAGGAAGATTTGACATGAATGTTTGATGCGATAACATTTCTTTAGCAGGTGCCAGGTTTTAAAAAGATTGCTTCAAATGTATCACATTTTGTGGAACGTCATTCAGTGCTGCTTTTTTAGGATAAACTCTCTAAAGGAAATTTTGAACATTAAATACTAATATGGTATATAAACCCCTACATTGAATGCTTGTAGGGAAAAATTGATATATTGAATTAAAGAGATGTTAAAACTGGTGTAAATTTTGAGATATTAAACCAGACCTTCAGCATTTAATGAAAAGCCCAAAGCCGTAAACTATTCCCCAGCATCTAAAATTATTACATTTTTAGTTGCTTACTTTTCATTCTTTCCTCCACTGTGCTTCAACTCTGTTGAGGACTCTAAGATACAGGCCCCGCCATCTTGCCTCAGAAGCATCAAGCACACGAGGAGAGGAGAGTGGAGAAAAGGGCAGGGGCAAGGTTATAGCTGTGCTTTGCACAGGCGAAGCAGAGCTGGGGTCAGGAAAAGGACAGCAATCCCAGTATGAAGAGCAGCATAGTCAAAAGACTGTCTACAGGCTGCCTGATGCTCCATGAGCAGATATCTTGGATGTGTAAAGGCTCAGAACCCGCACTAGGCGCAGGTAGGATGATTTTTAATGTGGGCAATATGTACAGGGTGGCAGAAATATAAAAGGCTATTCAGGGTGAAGGATCAGTTTAAGTTTCATAAGCCAGTATGTGTCAAGTGTAACATTTCACTTTGGTTTATTTATACCATCTCCTGTTAATTTAGCAGAAGATTCTGACCACAAGCATGTTGAAAATCCAAACCACGTTCCAGGTGCTGGGCACTGCCACCTTCAGAAGAATGCACAGATTGGCATCCCTGCCAGGTACAGTCACAGTGGGGGTGCAGAACATGAGGTTTATTGATCTTGTGGTTAACAGCTTTGTGCTCTTTACTGCTCAATGCATGAAACATGGGAAATAAAGGCTAATGTAAATGTACAGCCTTTGTTTTGGAGTATATTTAAGCTATTAACTAATATGTTAAACCTAGCTCCCAGCAGTGATGTGCTGTTCTGCCAGATAACCAAGTGGCAAGCATTAGGCACTATGCAGCAGTTGTACAGCTTGTACAGCAGTTAATGATACAAATTGGGACAACTGGGGCTTGGCTGCCATAGCACATGATCACAACCATCACCAATTATGTGCAGGGTAAGCCTACAGGTAAAAAGGCAGAGATTAACAGTGCATTAAATATGAAATTACTATCAGACTGGAAAAAATGACAGCTCTGGAAGGCCCTATAAATCTAAATGGCTCACATGTGCCATTGCAAGCTCTCAAGTTCATACAAAGGTTATTTCAGACAGTAACTACTCATGACAGAAGTGACAATGATATTCAGAACCATACCTGGACATAGTTTTACTAGATGTACATAAAGGCCTTATTTTTTGTCATAAAAGTTATTCTTATATCCATGTTTAGAGCTCAATAAAATTGTTCAGAAAAGATGATGCTGCTGCTCAACAACAATTAAGCACTTTTATGCAGTTTACATGGTTTTATTTCTGAAGGTTGTTTATGCCATTTTGTAGGCCTCTTGCTCTGCATTACTTTGCCGCACCATTAGACCTTTTAAGCTTTGACTGTAGTTTAATCATTTTTCTCACCACCTTTTGACAGTGGAGAGCTTTGTTGAATTGAATATGAAAAACATTCTGACGCTAAAATTTGGCATAAAGTGACAGAAGGCTACCTTTCCGTAGCATTGCTATACCTTTCTTCACTATTTACTATATACAAGAAAAATAGTATGAATTTGCATATTATGGTTCCTCCTCTATATGACCAAACAACCACACATTATTAGTTAAAGACCCTGACAAAAGACCATGAGGAATGACAAGACTAAGGTTTCATGAAGAAAGCATGTCCAGGGTGGGTCCTGGTTCACAGGGACAGTAAACTAACCTAATCACAGACAATAACTGAGCCCTTTATTGCCCCCTGGTTCCATCAGTCAGCCCTTCATTAGAGAATATTTCACCTAGCAGAGCAGTGTCTATTTAGGGACTATTATAGCTACACCCCTGTACTGAATGGGCTTTGTTCCACTTTAAATTGTATGCAAGCAGAATTTCTCTTCCAGAACACCACCGCCGAAGGAAACCTGGTCCTTGTAACCACCTCTAGCCAATCGCAGGGCCCAGTTTCAATGGGAAATTAAGGAGAAGTCAAAAATAACTGGGCTTGTGCAGGTGGGATCAGGAAAGGGGATTCCCCCCAACAGCCATTTTGTCTAAAATGTTTTGGTCCTCTTTATATCCCCCTCCCACCAGCAGCTTTTAATAAATGTGGCCCAGGGAACATGGTGAGGAAGAGGTGACTTGACCAAAGTGAGTTTTGGGGACCCTCGGGACCCAGGCTGCATGGCAGTGATACAGTGCGGCATCCCAAATAGGGATGCCCCTATGCTTAGACAGCATGTGAGGAGGCGGTTCAGCATGAGGACCTCCTCTTTCCTAAGCCCCCCCCCCCGCAAGACTAGCATTGGTTAAAAACAACCCCAGCAATACTCCCACCCCAGATCATTACCTTTTAAACACGTGCCTTTTACCTTTTAAATGCATGCCAGGGGAGCATCCATGTGGCCAGCCTTGACTTGAAGATGGCTCTGCCTGGGCCATGCCATGATCTGTTCAGGTGAGGCTGCCACTCGGCAATCCCCCCCCCCCCCCCCCCAAAAAAAAAAGCCTGGCCGCTACCCATCTTGGGCACTCGTTCTCCACACCAGCAAGTACGGCTGCAACCAATCAGGGACACTCCCACCCCTACACCAACAAGTGTGGCCGCTCCCAGTCCCACAGAAGCCTGTGTCTGCAGTCAATCTCAGGCACTTTGGTGCGCCGCCCCCCCCCCCCCCCCCCCAAACAAGCAGACAGCGTTAGCAGGGACCCAACGGCTGTGCGGCAGCGGTCCAGATCCAGGCCGCAGCCGCCAGTTGAGGACACCTGTGCTAGACAAAGACCTGCAGACACTAATAGCAGGTTTATTGGTTACTCAAACAGAAGTTTACGCTGTCTGTGTTACTGGATCCCCAGCTTCAACAGTACTAGCTATCCCAGAATTTATGACAGTGTCCTACAACATTGCTCCCAGCTTTGACACCATTACAATGGTAGTTTAATTTAAAAAAGATTTGCAGTTCACTACTAATGAAGCACAAAACCACACCTACACAATTTAGAGACTGCTTTCTTTGCAAGAAAGCAGGTCAACAGAGACCTTGCCTAAACCTTGTGTCAGCAGCCATACAATCCCATCTCGCTGAAAGGCAAATCCAGTTACGTGCTTAACAGCCCACATTTTATTGTATTCTATACAATCTAAACACACATTAATGAATAACTTCAATGAGCAGTCTACTTTCTCAAAGCCAGTCATTAACTGTGTGAATGTGTTCATTTCTAATGTTCAATTTCTATTTAGGTTCAAACAGATATGGAGATGAATAGAGCAAAAACTGTGTAAACTCTGCCATCTAGTGGTCATTATGTTTGCCACCTTAACTTGCAAGCATCATATCGGAAAGCATAGCAGCCTATATACACTTATTAAAAGGGATCAAAGGATTTTAAACCATGCAAAATCATTTTCCCTTAAAGTGGACCAACACCCAGGATTTTGACTATCCTGGGTCTTGGTCCACTTCGGTGGGGCACCCCCGATCGGGGTGCCCCGCTGTGTGAAACCCCCCCCTAACCCCCCGAAAAACTCACCTCTCCCCGCTCCCAGCGCCGACGTACAAGGGGAGAACTGGAACGTCTAAGCGGCGGCGGCCGCCGCCGCCTCCCTCGCGTCACTTTTGACGCGCGCACCCCCGCGCCGGCCATTCGCAGACGGCCGGCGCGGAGGCGCGCACGCCTACAGGGGCGCGAGGGAGGCGGCGGCAGCCGCCGCCGAAGATAAGGTAGGTGAGTTGGGGTGTTTGGGGGGGGTTTCACCCCGCGGGACATCCCGATCTCGGATGTCCCGCGGGGTGGGGGGTGATCGGCCCGGGAATCTTATAGATTCCCGGGCCGATCACCCGTGGGTGTTGGTCCACTTTAATTCATAACCATTGGGACTACAGCAAAAGCTGTAGGTCCCGAAAGGCAGGTCTAGAGGACTGGCTTCCTGGACCTCCCCAGTCCAAAGCAATAGAGATTGGGTCTCTGGGAGAATCAACAAGACTGGAGAATATTGACAGCCAGTACAAAAACTTCAACAGGAATTAGCACAGCTGCGACATCCCAGGGTGGGTGCAGCGTCCCTAGATATCAACGAAGGGAAAAATACACACGAAAAGTACAAGAATTGTATTTTCCCTGTCAAGAGGTTCATAATACGGAGGATGCTCAAAGCAGCCCACAAGGGTGGAAAAGTGCTACATGTGAATCCCATGAACCATGGAACAGACTTTGCAGCAAGTGCCAACTTCAGTTTAACCATGAAGCAGAAAAAAACCCAGGCAGGGGCTGAATTGTCACCTAAAACATCCCTCACAAACACTGCATCCACAGATGCACGCACAATCTTGTAGAAGGAAGTATGGACAGCAGAACAGGTGGCAGCTTTACATACCTGATCCACTGAATCCTGGAAAGCCCAAGACGCACCAACAGCTCTACTAGAGTGAGCTGACGCGCTAACAGCCACCAACTCTTTTTTGGGTCTAGCCAGGGTCAGTATTGCACAGCCTGTGGCCGCCAGATAGCAATTCAGATCACAAATTTCCCATTTCCCAGATTTTTGGATCAGTTGGATTTGGAAAGTAGGAAGGACAAATCCCCATTCAAGTGAGAAGCTGAAAACACCTTTGGCAACATGTCCTCCCACAATTGCAGAACAACCATGCACTTATGAAAGGCCATTGAAGGACAAGGCCACCAATGTAATGTCATGAGGACCACCACATTCATTGTCAGGAAGAACAAGCAAGTCTAAGCCAGATGTTTGAATTGCTGTCTCTACAGCAAAAAATACAATTCTGTGAAATACTCACCTGTAGAATTGGTATTATACGTATACAGTACGTCCTGTTCCAGATATACTTACACTTGGGTTATCCTCCGCCAGAGGGCGCTGTGCACTGCAGACATGCAAAAACAGGCTCCTCCCGGCCCTTCATATACCCAGGGACCTCCCACAAATCCCCAGCATTGAAAAGCAGTGAACCAGAAGCCGGGAGAAATCAACCACCAAAACAACTGGTAATAACAATCACCATACAGGGGATCCAGAATAATGCAAAAACCAGGGTGGGGTGGAGCAGAACGTACTGTATACGTATAATACCAATTCTACAGGTGAGTATTTCACAGAATTGTATTATTCTAAACATACAGCACGTCCTGCTCCATCTATAATACTTACACATGGGACATCCAATAGCAGTGTCCATAAAGTAGGGTGGGATCCCCAACAACAAAGGCAACAGCACGTAGATCAAACTACAACCGCCCGTAAAACCTTACGGCCAAAGGCAGCATCAGCTGAGGCCCGAACATCAACCTTGTAAAACTTTGAAAAGGTATGAACAGAAGACCAAGTAGCGGCCTTGCAAATTTGTTCCACAGAAGCCTGGTGCTGGGGTTTGATATCGAGCCTTTATGCAACTCTAGTGTCCCCACCATCCCCTATTAAACATAATTATATGTCTCAGTGGGAGAGAGAGCTGGGGTGCGGCGTGGAGGAGGAAGAGTGGCAGAGAACGTGGGACAATACAAAGAAGATTTCCTGTAACAGTAGTTTTGGAAAATGCCTACAAGACACTCTTTAGATGGTATCTCACGCCAGACCGTATTCACAAGTTTTCCCCATCAACTTCCCCACTCTGCTTTAGGGGATGCCCTTCCGTAGGATCTATGGCTCACATCTGGTGGGACTGCCCTATAGCCTCGGCCACATGGAACAGGGTATACAAACTGCTTTCTGACATCATCCATCTCCCAATGACTAAGAACCCTAGGGAGGCTTTACTTTCCCACAAATCAGGTAGATACTCTAAAAACCATTGGAAATTAATTCAACACGTCCTAGCCACCGTCCGCCTCACCATTGCCAGAAACTGGAAATCTCCCAGAATCCCCTGGCAGGAGATCTTGAACAGAATCTCAGATACACTGTAACAAGAAAATTACAGCGATTAAAAGCGACACCTATGAAAGATACCTTGATGTATGGACCCCTTGGCTTGAATATATAGATGTCGGCCACCACCAGACAGACCAAGTCCACCCAGTTTGAATATAGTGAAATTCAATTCTATTTCAAGTATGGCCTCCAGCCTCGGATCCATCCCTATCCCCTTTCCCTCTCCCCGTCCCACTCCCTTCTCTCCTCCCTTCTACTTTTCCTTTTCTCTTTTCATCCCACTGTCAATCAATCCTATCAATTATGCATTAATCTTTAGCTCCAACCACTGATCCTTAGCACCAATAAAGAATGGATGTGTTATACACATCTCTTTAGTACAAGCCCCCCAGTCCAGACTACAACCCACCGCATCCCAAGCACTTGTTGCCCTGTACCAGAAGTTGACCCTAAGAGTTAGCACCATGTTTTAGTGCAATTATACTCAGGAAGCTTCATACCTCTTGATAACTATTGGAAAATCTGCAACACTCAGGAATCTTCATATTTCTGTTGATAACTTTTTGATACTGTACCATTATGTACATTCTGTAAACCTGGTCAACTGTCATCATTAATGCATATGTAATGTCTGATCCATGTATACCTTATATGAAAACCCAATAAATTCTTTGTAAAAGAAGCCTGGTGCTGGAAGGCTCAGGAGGCCACAACAGCACTTGTAGAATGAGCAGTAAGACGGAAAGGAGGACTCCTCCCCTTAGCAGAATAGGCTTGAACCACAGCCTGACGGATCCACTTGCTGATAGTAGACTTGGCAGGAGCCAAACCCTTCCTAGGCCCAGAAGGCACAACGAAGAGAGAATCAGTCTTCCTGAAAGCCGCAGTGACAACCAGGTAATACTTCAAACACCTGACCACATCCAAGGAATGCAGAACCCTTTCCTTGTCATTACTAGGATTGGGACACAAGGAAGGAAGAACAATGTCCTGATTCAAATGAAAAGCAGACACAACCTCAGGCAGAAAATCCAGCTTGAAGCGGACCACCACCTTGTCCTGGTGTCTCTCATAGTAGGGAGACTGAATGGATAGAGCAGCCAGCTCAGACACAAGCCTAACCGAAGTTATGGCCACCAAAAAGACAACCTGAGTGTAAGAACAGCCAGACCCGCATCTTGAATAGGCGCAAAAGGAGCACCCTGAAAGGCAGATAAAACCAAGTTCAAATCCCAAACGGGGACCACAGGTTTGCGAGGGGGGACACGCATGAGTGACCCCCCTGAAAGAAGGTCTTAACCAAATGATGTTGAGCAAAGGTCTTCTGAAAGAAGACAGTACTCTGAAGGGTCAGGTTTCTGCCCTGTCCGAGTTTTAGACCCAACTCCAAACCATGCTGTAAGAACTCCAGAACCCTGGGGACCGAGAACTCCCTACAGGGAAGAGACCTAGACTCACACCAGTCAATGTAGGTACGCCATACTAATAGATAGCAGCAGAAGTCTTCTTCCTAGCCTGCACCATAGTACCTACCACAGAGGCAGGTAAACCCTTCTCCATCAAGATAGAGGTTTCAGCAGCCAGGCCGTCAAAGCCAGCGTTTGTAAATTGGGATGGCGTAGGGAGCCCTGAGTTAGCAGATCTGGCACCCCTGGCAGATCGTACTGGTCTACTGCCATTTGAACCACATCTGCGAACCACACTCTTCTTGGCCACCGGGGGGCTACCAGAATCACAGGCACCCCCTCCAGAGCAATCTTGCGCAGAACCCTGCTCAGCAGGGGGAATGGTGGAAATACATACAGGAGCCGAAACTCCTTCCATGACATGGACAGGGCATCCGTGGCCAAGGCCAGAGGATCCTGAGACAGGGATACGAAGGCCGTGAGCTTGTGGTTGTGACGGGACACAAACAAGTCCACATCCGGTAGACCCCAACGGTGACACGGACTGGAATACCCGGTTGCAGAGGGACCACTCTCCCTGACGGGAAGTCCCCCTGCTCAGAGCATCTGCAAGCAGATTCTCCGCCACCCGGGATGTAAACAGCCGAGATGCATTGTAAATTGGCCTCCGCCCATGTCAGAATCTGAGACACCTCCCAGAGGGCACCCTTGTCCCTCCCTGATGGTTGATGTAGGCAACCGCCGTCCTGTTGTCTGAGCGTACCTGGACCGACAGACCCCTCAGGTGTTGGGTCAACCGCTCCAGTACCAACCGGACTGCCCGCAATTCCAGAATGTTGATGGGTAAATGGGCCTCCTAAGGACCCCACGTCCCCTGGAAGCGCAGGGACTTCCAGAATCCCCCCCCCCCAACCTGACAGACTGGCATCCGTTGTGACCGTCTCCCAGGAAGGGGCCAGAAAAGACCTGCCCCCTATCAAGTTCCCGAGGTCCAGCCACCACACAAGGGACCGCCTGACCGAGGGGGGAAGCACACAGACCCCATCCAAGGACGCTGGGTTCTTGTCCCATACTGACAGAAGGTGAAGCTGCAGAGGTCTCAAATGGAACTGAGCAAAGGGCACCGCCTCGAAGCTTGCCACCATCAGGCCCACCAGCTGCATTCCCTGCCTGATGGAGGGCTGCGCTCACCTGCGCAGTCAGAGCTTCCACCTTCTGTTGAGGAAGGAATATCCTTGACTGAACCGTATCCAGAATCATTCCCAGGAACGGAGTCACCGAGGAGGGAGACAGAGGACTTGGGGTAATTGATCACCCAGCCGAAGGACTCCAGGGTGGACACTACCAGTTGAGTGTCCAACTCTGCATGCCGCAGAGACCGAGAGGTGATGAGGATGTCGTTCAGGTAGGGCAGCACGCGTATGCCCCTTAGCCTTATCAGGGACATCACCCCTGCCAGCACCTTGGTGAACACCCTGGGAGCCGACGTGAGGCCGAATGGCAAGGCCACAAATTGGTAATGCTGATCCTTCAGGTGCAAATCTGAGAAACCTTTGGTGTCCTGGAAACACCGGGACGTGAAAGTAAGCATCCTTGATGTCTACTGATGTCGTGAAGTCCCCTGGGCGCAGGGAGCCAATGGCCAAGCTTCCATGCGAAAATGCCTGTTCTTGACAAATTTGTTGAGGATTTTTAAATCCAGAATGGGCCTGACTGACCCATCCTTTTTGGGTACTGTGAAAAGGTTGGAGTAGAACCCTGTGCCCAAAGGGGACCTTGCAAATGACCCCTAGATCCAGGACACCCTGCACGGCCAGCAACAAGACCTGGGCTGAGGCAGGGTCCTGAGGGATTCGGGACCCAATGAATATGGTGGGGGGCCGTACAGCAAATTCTATCTTGTAGCCGGAGGACACTACCTCCTGAATCCACCGGTCTGAGACGTGGCGCCGCCAGACGTGCTCGAAGTGCTGCAGACGTCCCCCCACCCTGACGGGTCCTCCGCCTGAGGGGTCTTGGGAGGAGCTTTGGGCTTGGGCCCCCAGGAGGAACCGGGACGGCGTCCTCTATTCCTGTGCCAGGAATCTGCGAAGGACACCCCTTTTCCCTGTTTAGCCCCACGGTAGGGGATTGAAAGGGTGCCCTGGCCTCGAAAGGGCCGAATCTGCCGCCTGCGCTGGGGTAACTTGCCTCCTTTGGCGAAAAACAGGCGTAGCCCCTTAAATGGAAGCCCAGTAAGGGCTTTCTTAGCGGCATTGTCAGCAGCCCACTGTCGCAACCAAACCGCGCGGCGTATAGCTACCGCCAAGGCAGAAGATCTGGCACACATCTTTATAGCAACGTCCGATGCGGACAGGATAAAGTTTATGAACACATCACAATTAGACAGCGTATTGACAGTATCAGAGGGCAACTCATCTGTGCCATCGAGTGCATTCCTGACCATGGCCCTGAGCACTACTGCCGTAATGGTTAAGGCGCAAACCGGGCGCAAGGTCGCTCCCCCAAATGCAAAGGCATGGCAAGCCAATTGATCAATACGCCGGTCCTCAGAGTCCCGTAGCGTAGTAGTGTCAGGGGAGTGCATAATAGAGGTGTTAGACAACCCTAGAATAGGAGCATCGACCTCGGGGGGCGATGAACAGCACTTAACCAAGTCAGCCGGGAAGGGATACTTTCTATCCACACTCTTAGGGATCCCAGGCAGTCTGCTGGGATGTTCCCATTCCTTAAGCACAAGGCTATTGAAATGGGTTTGCTCGGAGCCTTAGCAGGATGAAAAAGCTCGCCCTTTGCCTGGGCGCCGCAACAGGGGGAGAGATGGACAAAACTTCAAATATCTGAGCCAGCAATCTGTCAATATCATCCGAGGTCCAGTGCTCGGAACCAGATTCGTCATGACCCCTTGACTCCTCGTCGTATGACCCCAAGTCGGAGAACAGCTCCCCTTCGTCCGATGGGGTTTGGCCGTAAGGCTGCAACAAGTCATCAGATTCCATAGGTAAAAGGGCAGAGTCAGGGGTTAAATGCCGCCTCTTAGCGGTGGCCTTACGCGATAGCGAGCTAGCAAGCAATCTTTCAACACTGGCCAGTCTAGTAGCCATATCAGGATGAGAATCCCCGCTTGTATTGGGGGTTAGACTCAGGCTTGGGGGAGTAGGTGAAGTGAGGCGAGGTGCAGGCCCAGCCACTGAAGAGGCGGGAAGAACCGATAACGCCTGCTGTGCACAAGGAACACAGACCCGTGCATTGTCACCACTGCTAGGTAAGACCCCCACAAGCTACACACAGACGGGCTTGTCCCGAAGGAACCCCGTTCACAATATCCTGTGACGCCTCCATATGGTGATTGTATCGGCACAATAGGCCAGTAGGGATTGACACTATAATGCCAATACATGCCAATCTTCATACTTGCATGGGCTTTTGCTAGGGATGCCAATTGGACTTGGGCTTTACCCGCCGGTTGCTGCTTCTGTTGTATCGACTTCTCCAGTTTATTGGTCCAGTATCAGCAGGACTTCCAGTCTTTCGAACAAGCAGGGTAGCAAAGCTAGTCTTCTTGGACGCAGAGACTGCAGAGCACTGCTTTAGCCACAGGACATGGCCAATGACATCGCAAATGGAGCGTCAATGGTCTGAAAAAGCCTCAGGGACCTTATTTCCTCATTCATTACACTAGCCACAGTGTTTTTTTTAGACTCCATGTATCTAACGGCATAGATGGGATCATCTATGACATCCAATTCCCCCACCTTAACCAAATGGAACGTTCCTCTGTTTCCTGTAAATCAAAGGTCCTTCTAACTCAAATCCGAGGAGATGTCACCAGGTGTTCTCTTCTGGGACACCTTCTTACTCACGGAGGTGTTGCATGTCCCAGCCCCGGCAATATTTGGGGAAAGGCGGCAGAACCTCACCAACTCAGCATGGATACAGTCTTAGCCAAGCACTGTCACTATCTGGGAACCACCAGGGGAGGGATCCAATTCTAAAGAGGAAGCCCTTGCACCACAGGACACCAGTGAACGTCATGAAAGAGGCGAGTTAACATCTGGGGGTCCCCAATGAAAGCAAAGAAGCAGTCCTTGAAGCAAGAAAGCGTAATGTTTTACTGTTTAATACAATTCTGTGGGGCGCGGCCAAGATGGCGACCTAGGTGGACGTGCCTGATCGGGGCTCTGAGATAACATTCTGACTTACCTCCTTGTATGGTGCTTGGGTAGCAAGAAATCTCCCTTCTGTGGCTCTCCCTGTCCGAGGGAGAGATCAAGTCTACTGAACGGCGGCAGTGACCCTTGTAGGAGGCAGTGTGCGGAGCCGGAGGGGCTGAGGAGACAAAAGCTTTTCTCCGACCACCCGCTGCTTGTGTGAGAAGAGAGGAGAGGCACCGTCTTTTGATCTGTCGGGGATGCTGCGGTGGTGAGGGGGAGAGGTGCCTAGAGATGAAGTGGCACGTCCCCGCAAAGTGAGAGACGCTCGACAGTGTGAGGAGGGGAGAGGAGCCAGACACCATATCAACTCTGAAGGTGAGGGGGGGCAGCCCCCTGCGGCCTAGTAACATCCAGGCAGTACATAAGGAGACAGCCTCTCTACTGATAAGACTGCTCTCTGGCTGAGACTGTGGGGGGGGGGGGGTCAAGCCCTCTTCCAGTACTCTGCACCATAGGAGACAGCTCTGGAATATATTTTGCCTAGAGTCCCCTACCCACATATGAGAGGCAACAAGCAGCGTAAATCGGCGATGATCACCTGTAGCACGCAAACGATGGAATCTCCACACGGGATGGGGCAGGAGCCCTCTAACCCTGATACTGCAGTTATTATGGCCACCATTGCCTCGTGTCAAAGCGCTCTCACTGCTAAATTTGACACTCTCCAAGAGCAATTTAACTATGTCCGCCATGATTTGGATAAAATCCAGGACCGCACCAGCGAGAGAGGAGAATCGGAGAAACAGAGGACCGTTATCTGCTCAGGTGGGAGATCTCGCAACCCTGAGGCGGCAAGTGACCGTTCTGATGGGAAGGGCAGGGGACGCTGAAAATAGGAACCGGAGAAATAACGTCAGAATACTGGGTCTGCCCGAAAAAGCGGAGGGGTCGTCCCCAAAGCAATTTGCTGAGAATCTTATAAGGGAGACTTTAGCGCCGGTGAACCTGACAAAGTTCTTCACGGTGGAAAGAGCGCATAGGATCCCCATGAGGCCACTTCCCCCTGGGGCTCCGCCAAGACCCTTCATAATCAAGGTCCTTCACTATAAGGACAGAGACGCTATCCTGGCTGCAGCTAGAATGAAGGGTATGGTGACCTTTGATAACGCCCAGATATCTTTTTTTCCCGGACTTCACCTCAGGTTCAAAAGATGCGGCGATCATTTAATGGAATCAGAGAGGCTCAGAAAGAAGAGAATTAAATATTCTATGATGTTCCCGGCACGTCTGCGGAAGCCAGTGCCTGGCTGGACTCTCTGCCTGGAGCCTGATGCACTGGGCCCCGGTCAGAGAGAACCGGCCTCTGAATACATAGGCATCTGCCCTGTTTGTGTGCCTGATGGGGCGCTCTCCCCTTCTCTGTGGGTCGAGTGCCGCTGGGCATCCTGATGCCGCCCAGAAGGGGGGGTTGTTCGATTAGTTTTGTTTGTTTGAAAGTTAGCGAAGCCGCTGTGCGACTAGTTACACCTGTGTTGTCTTGTTTTGTTTGAAAGGGTATGATGCGCGCCAAAGTTTGGGGGTGGTGGAGCGGGGTGGGGGTGGTTGGGATTGGGAAATGTGTGTATTGTTTAGAGTATAGTGTTATTTGTTTAGTCTGTCTTTGCGTTGGGTTGTGTGTGTTGTATGGTATTCGGACCCCAGGTGCGGGAAGATTATTGATGGAGAGAATGGAGTACACTGGCACCGACTGCCCTGATCCTATGGTCTATACTCCTAGCTATGATAATGGGTGAATGTAAATTTCTTTCTTGGAACGTCCGAAAGCTCAATGATAAAATCAAGCGAGCTACGGTTCTTTAGTTCGTTAAGAGGTATAAACCTAACGTGGTGATCCTCCAGGAGACTCACCTGGTGGGACAGAGAAGCCTGGCGCTTAGGAAACCATGGATCCAAAGCTCCTTCCATGCTCTCTTCTCGTCCTACACTAGGGGGGTCTCCGTGCTGATCTCCAAGGGAACCCCGTTTGCCCTATACTCTGTGCAGATGGACCGGGAGGGTCGCTACGTGATCCTACATGCCAAACTTATGGATACTGATGTCATCATAGTTGGTGTGTACATCCCCCCGCCTTTTTGTATTCAGGTGTTGCAACAGGTTATGGAAAGAGTGGTCAACTATCCCCCTTCCCCGATAATAATGGAAGATTTCAATATGGTTGTGAAATCTGCGCTGGATCGGCTGGACAGAAATCCGGGCCCGAGGACGCAATTGGTGTCTTGGGCTGAGGCACTAGGTCTGCAGGAGTTATGGAGGTGGAAACACCCCACTGACAGAGCATACTCTTGCCACTCAGCCACTCACAGATCCCTGTCCAGGATCGATCTTGCGTTCTAGTCACCTGAGTTATTAGCCAGGGTGGTGTCTTGCAACTACCTCCCGAGAGGCATCTCAGACCACTCTCCCCCGTTAACGGTGATATGACTATCTCAAGCTCAGGAGAGTCAGCTGGGTTGGGCCCTTAACCCCCTATGGCTGGAGACCCCTGAAGTCAAAAGTAGCCTGTCATCCTCTGCGGAGATGTTTTGGGAGGTGAACGCGGATGAGACCTCTGCCGAGGTAAGGTGGGATGCTTTTAAGGCAGTCAGAGGGTGTGCCATAAGCGCCATTGCTGCGGTTAGGGAGAAGGGGAGAGGGTAGAGCTTGAAAGCAAACTTGCCACAGCGGAAGAGCAATTTGTTGCCTCAGCCGATAGTCGGGACCACTCGACACTTATGACTGAAACGGGAACATAACTTGCTGCTTACTGACTGCTAGGAAATTGCTGCTATACAAGCAAGCTACGATTTTTGATAAAGGGGACAAAAACGGGAAGACCCTGGCGTACTTAGCCAGAGCCGAAACCAAAACCAATAGCATTGCCGCGATATCTGATGGGAGGGAGACAGTAACGGAAGGGGGTGAAATTGCCCAGCGGTTCCTTGAGTATTACTCGGCATTTTACTCCTCTAAGGCTAGCTATGATGTTGCAGAACTGGAGAATTACTTAGATCAACTTCCCAGTGTTGGCCCCGGAGGGTCAGGAGACATTAAGACGCCCCCATCTTGGTGGAGGTGGTCATGGGTGCAATAGGGGCGCTCCCTGGAAGGACGGCATCGGGTCCCGATGGGATTTCGGCCGAATGGTATAAGCAAGAATTAGAACTGTTAGCGCCTAGACTCTTAGAGGTGCTGAAGCAAGCACTAGAAAGTGAGTGTCTCCCGGCCTTTCATGAAGCGCACATCGTCCTTATTTATAAAGAGGGGAGGCCCCCTGATGCCTGCGCGTCATATAGGCCCATTTCCTTACTAAATCATGATGCTAAAATACTAGCCAAAATACTAGCTAATAGGTTAAACAGGGTTATACTACAACTGGTGGGACCGGACCAGTCTGGCTTTATGCCCGGGGATAAACCTGCGTAGGCTCTTCTCAAACCTTCAGATTGTCCATGATAATTACGGAAGCCGGGCAATTGCCTCGCTTGATAACGAGAAGGCCTTTGATTCAATTGAATGGACCTATTTGTGGGCAGTGCTGGCTAGATTTGGGCTCCCTGCCAATTTTCATAAAGTATATCAAGCTCCTATATGGTAGTCCGACGGCTAGAGTACTAGCCAATGGATGCTATTCAAATCCGTTTGCACTAAGCAGGGGGACCAGGGTTGCCCACTATCACCATTACTCTTTGCACTGGCCATTGAACCATTGGCGATTATCGTTAGAAACTCCCAAACTATCACGGGGTGGAAAAATACAATTCTGTGAAATACTCACCTGTAGAATTTATATTACTTGTATACAGTAAGTCCTGCTCCAGATATAATACTTACACTTGGGTTATCCTCCGCCAGATGGCGCTGCACTGCAGAGACATGGAACAGGCTCATCCCGGCCCTTCAAATACCCAAGAACCTCCCACAAATCCCCAGCATTGAAAAGCAGTGAACAAGAAGCCGGGAGAATTAAACCACCCAGAACTGGTAACAATGACCATACCGGGGATACAGAATAATGCAAAAACCAGGGTGGGGTGGAGCAGGACGTACTGTATACAAATAATATCAATTCTACAGAGTATTTCACAGAATTGTATTATTCTTAGTATACAGTACGTCCTGCTCCAGATATAATATTTACACTTGGGACATCCAAAAGCAGTGTCCATAAAGTAGGGTGGGATCCCCAACAAAAAACGACACAAAAACAGCAGACAGTTTAAAGCACTGTCACCTGCAAAACCATACGGCCAAGACAGCATGAGCTGTCCCGAACATCATTGTAAAAAAAAAACCTTGCAAAGGTATGAGCAGAAGGCCAATGGTAGTGGCCTAGCCAATCAGTTCAACAGAAAAAACGGTGCTGAAAGCCAAAGAGGCATCAAGCACGCGTAGAGAAGGAATCAAGGCAACAGGGGAGATTCTTCCCCTTGCCTGAATAGGCCTGAGTAACAGCCTGACTATCCGATCGCTACAATAAATTTGGCAGAAGCCAAAGGCCGAACAAGGTACCAGGAGTAACATCCATTAAGGTAACCAGGACCAAACCGCCCAACTCCCGCGAGCAGACGAGATCGGGCACATTCAGGATGTAATGACCACAAGCCCCAAGGAACCTCAGTTCCCCTAAAAGACAGTGACTCCTAAGGAAAAAACTGCCAACACCTGTATAAGGAATGCAGAACCACTTCCTCAGCACACTAGGAAAAGGAAATAGCCGTGGATAATATCTCAAATAATGAACATGAGACACCTCCAGATGTAGAGAGTCCGGCTTCAGGCGGAACTCCACCTTAACCTGGTGTATCTCAAGGAATGAGGGCTAGGTAGACCGAGCCGCCCACTAACACACGCCTGACCAAGGTAACAGTCACCAGAAGGACATCCTTGAGGGTAAGGACATCCAGACAGCGTCCTGAATAGGACCAAGGAACAATCCTGCAAGCAGACGGAATGAATTCAATCTCAATCCCAACAGGGACCATAGGAGTACATGGAGGATGCACATGAGCACCCCCTGAAGGAAGTCCTAACCAAGGAAGACTGAACCAGAGACTGCTAAGGCAAGGTGGACAGGGCAGAGCCTGACCCATCAGAGAACTGAGCTGGGGAACCAACTCCAATTCATGCTGAAAGCCACACTGGGAAACTGGAACGTCCCCCAGGTAAGAGAACTAGACTCGTCCCAATCAATGTGGGTATGCCATACCCTACAATAGAAGACGAGGAAGAGGCTTACTCCTAGCCTTCCCATAGTCACAAACACCAAGACAGCTAAACTTGTCTCCATCAAGATGTATGTTTCAGCAGCCAGATCGACTAGGCCAGGGACCATGAATCAGTGACGTAAAGGGGGCCCTGAGTGATCAACTGGCACTCCTGGCAAGGAGCAGAACAACTGACCACAGTACCATGTCTGCAACCACACTGTACTAGGTCAACTGGGGGCCACCAGAAGCACTGGCCCCCTTACCAGAGTAATCCTCCGCATAACCCTGCCTAGCAGAGGGAATGGAGAAGGACATACAGAACCAAACGTCAAGACGGTACTAAAGGCATCCGGACCACTGACATAGGATCCTGGGACAAGGCAGATAGCCTGTGAAGGTGATGGAACCCAACAGATCCACGACTGGTTGGACTCCATAGCGACACAGGGATTAGCACATCCTGTCGCAGAGGGGCTTCGCCGGAGCTAATATCACTAACATGCAGGGAGCATTGTCTCCGCCCGGAAGGGAACCTAGACACTCCCTGGAAGGTCCGCCAGCTCCAGGCCCCTTCCAATGGTTAATGTAGCACATCTGTCAGACGGACCGAGCACCCCCAGCCTGGCAATCCAGAAGGGGAGCGGTCAAGCGAGGTAGAGCCAACTGAAAAATGCTCACTGTTTAGACTTAGGCGTAAGGACCCTCTAAGGGCCCCACCAACACCAGAATCGCAGGGGGTTTCAGAAGAAACCAACTCCTTCAACCTGAAAGGTTGGCATCCATGGTGGCCATTTCCAGAAAGGGGCAAGGAGGAACTGCCCCCAGACAGGTCCCTCGAGTTCATCCACTTTCAAGAGAAAACTGTCATACAGGTGGGAAGGCCCACAGGCCCTGCTCCAGGGCTGCTGGATCCCTGTTCTATGTTACCAATAGAAGTCGCAGACGGGCTCAAGGGGAACTGAGCATACGGGACCTCTTAACTTGCTCGGCAGGAGCCCGAGTAGCTAAACAACGGGCCCACCAGTTGCATCCCTGCCTGGTGTTAAGAAACCGGGACAGTAGTGAGGGACTGGGCCCATGAGACCAGAATGCCCACCTAATTGCTGAGAGGGGGAGAATCTGGTTTGAACCTAATCCAGAATGATTCCTATTAATGGAGTTACCACTTTAGGGAACAGCGAGGACTCGGGGTGATTGAACACCCATCCAAATGACTCCCAATGGACCCACCAGCCGGGTATCCAAACTATCCTGACACAGACAGGGAAGTGAGGGAGGGCGTCCGGGTAGACATCGCTCGGACGTCCCTTGGTCTCAGACATCACCATCGACAGCACCTGAGTGAACACTCTGGGAGTTGGAGAGGCCAGATAACAGGGCCACAATTAACAGTGTTGGACTTCCAACACGAACCTGGAGAGCCTCAGATCTGAGGGCACAGGAATGTAAACATAAGCATTGAAGAGTTTCCCAGACGGCAAGACGCTCGCTGGGCGCAAGGTGCTGATGGCCCAACTCAAGAGTTTCCATGCAGGAAACTGCCTGTAATTACAGAATTGCTGTGAATCCAGAATGGGCCACCCGACCCATCCTTTGGGGGGCTGTGGAAGGTGGTATACCGGCCCTTGCCTCTGCCTATTACGGGCAATCTGCAAGAGACCCTCAGACCTTGCAGGCCTAGCATGGCGTGTGCCAGCAACTGAACAGGGGCAGGGACCAGGATCCTGTATCTGGAGGACACAACCTCCTGAATCCACCAGAATGAGGCGAGATGCCTCCTGATAAAGAGCAAGGTGCTGCAGCCATCCCCTCACCCAGCCGGGCGAGGGCGCAGGAGTCTGCACGAAAAATCCGGAAAGACACCCCTGGTTCCTGTTTAACACTAAGGTAGGGGGGAGGAGGGGTGCCCCTGCCTCGAGGGGGCCGAGACTGCCGTCTGCGAAGGGGTGATTTGCCCTTTTTACCGAACAGGTCTAGACGGGCCCCAAATAGGTGTTGCCCTCTAAAGGGGAGCCCAGTAAGTCTTTTTAGTAGCATCATCAGCACCCCACTGTCGCAGCCAGACCAAGCAATGAATAGCCACCGCAAGGGCGAATGTCTTGCACACATTCTAATCGCATCATCTAGCGCTAATAGAATAAACTTCACAAAAACACAATTGGAGAGTGCATTAAACACCTCCCAGGGGAGATCCTCGTGGTGATGATCGAGCAATTTTTTGATGAGGATTCTAGCGGCCACTGCAGTAATGGCTGCGGCACAGACCGGGCGCAGCGCCGTCCCGGCACAAGAAAAGGAATGGGAGGCCAGCAGCTCAATGCGCTGGTCCTCAGCATCCCGAAGGGTACTATAAGCAAGGGTTGTAATAAAGGGGGGGTTAGGGACCCCTATGATCGCCGCATCCACCACGGGGGGTGATGACCAGCAATTAACCACCTCAGGGGGAAAGGGGTATTTCCTATCCCAGTCCCCTGGAAGTTTACTGGGGCATTCCCATTCCTTGAGCACAAGGGCATGGAAATGAGCCTGCTCTAAAGGTTCCAAACGTGCAGTCGCAGTATGGAAACGCTCCCCTCTAGGCTTGGGGACCTGACCGGGGGAGAGATAGACAGTGCCTTAAAGACCTTAATCAACAGGTCGTCAGTGTCACACTGGCCCCAGTATTCCGGGCCAGAATCGTCATGACTCCTCGGCCTCTCATCAGAAGAGCCTGAGTCAGAGAACAACTCCCCCTCATCAGAAGGGGTATAGTCACACCGAGTAGCTGTTCTCATAGAGCATACAGAAACGCGGGGCGACAGGTGTAGCTTTCTACCAGGGCCCATTCGCTCTGACAACCTAGCAATAATCTGTTCAGCCGTAGGCAGTCTGGAAGGGCCAGCAGGCTGCAATTCCGCACTTGTAGGCGACTCAGCAGGAGAGAGATTTAAGCCTGGGGAGATGAATTGAAGCTAGGTGCAGCCACTGGCAGGCCTGATTACAGAGCCAGTGCTTGCTCGGCACAGGGTCCGCAGACCAGTGCCCTGTCAGCATCAGCATGGGGTTGTCCACACGCTATACACAGTCGGTCTTGTCCCAGAGGGACCCCGGTCACATAATTCTGAGATGCCTCCATATGGTGATTAATCAAGGCACAATATGCCAGTAGGGATTTACACTATAAGCAACCCTGGATGCCCCAAAGACTCGCTAGGGAAGTGGGAGAATATTACAAGGCCCGCTATAATTTTACACCGGGCCAGGAGAAGCCAATGGTGTTCACCGGTCTGAAAGACAGAAGAAAATGGTGTCAGAACCAAGAAAATGAGCATAAGCCGCCCGCGAGGGCACTTACAGTACCACGGTAATCAGGAGCGTCCCACATGTCACGCGCGAACAGGCAAAATGGCGCCGTGTACCTCGAAGGGCGGGCCAGCGGTCTATGACGCGGAGCACGCCAAACCCAGACCCCCGCCCTCCCGAAGAGCGCGAAGTCCGACAGCAGCCAATGAGGACACGTAGGCGTCTGAGGTAACGCCGCCACCCGGCGCGGAGCCTTCAACTAAGGAATAAGCGTGTGCGCCGGCGGCAGTCCGCCAGTAAAATACATAGAAAGGGCGCGTCGGCTGACACCTTATCTATAAAAGTCCAACGACAGACAAAGCCATATAAGTGCAAGGGTCCAATACAGACCATACATGGAAAGTGCACGGCGGCTGACACCATATATCTATTAAGTTGCAAAGACAGACAAAGGCCTTATATGTGCAAGGATCCAATACAGACCACACAGACACCCCCCCCCCCCCGACTACGGTGGGGAACAAAGGAGGATGGTGGTCCTTGGTACAGGACCCACCGCTACAAGGGGCAGTAATACGGGAGGGGCATCCCATAGAGGCTCACCAACAGCCTACACCGCCTACCCTTTGGTGGGGGGGCTGCGGAGGAGCAGCGCTCCATAAGCACGCGTGGTGCTGCCTACCTTCACCCGACAAGCGCAGCCCAGTCTGGGAGGCACAACACAACGAGGACGGGTGGGAATAGTCCAACAGGGCCGCAGGCTTTAATAGCCCCGCTCACCTGCGAGAGAGTGATACTTCATGTCTTCGTAGTCAGCACTACAGAGAAATCTGGGGATTTGTGGGAGGTCCCTGGGTATATGAAGGGCCGGGAGGAGCCTGTTTTGCATGTCTCTGCAGTGCAGCGCCATCTGGCGGAGGATAACCCAAGTGTAAGTACTATATCTGGAGCAGACGTACTGTATACTAAGAATATTGCCAAAGCAGACACATGGCCTTTCAGAGTACTGAGCTGAAGACCCAGATCCAAACCATGTTGGAAAAACTCCAGAATCCTAGGAATAGAAAGCACACGACAGGGAAGCGAGTGTAATAGATGGAAGAAGAGGACCTCTTCCTAGCCCCGATCATAGTATTCACAACTGAGGCAGGCAGCCATTTTTCCATCAAGTTGGAGGTTTCAACAGCCAGGCCGTCAAAGCAAGCGTTTGTAAATTGGGGTGGCGTAGGTGTCCCTGAGTGAGCAGATCTGGAACCAGTGGCAGGGCGTACTGATCTACTGCCAACTGCACGATGTCTGCGAACCACACTCTTCTTGGCCAACAGGGGGCCACAAGGATGGTTGGCACCTTTTCCTGAACTATCTTGCACAGCACCCTGCCCAGCAGTGGAAATAGGGGAAACCCATACAGGAGCTGGAACCTCGTCCAAGATATTGCCAGGGCATCTGTGGCCAAGGCCAGAGGACCCTGGAACAGAGACACAGACTGGAAGCTTGTGATTGTGAATAGGGAAGAGTGACATCAGGCGTCAAATGCCGCTTCTTAGCAGAGGCCTTACGCGCCATGGTATTAGCAAGCAACTTCTCAACACTAGCCAGTCTAGCAGACACATCAGGCAGAGAATCCCCACTTGTATGCAACTCAATGGGAGTCAAATTCAAGCTTGGGGGAGTAGGCGAGGCCAT
Source organism: Gastrophryne carolinensis (assembly GCA_027917425.1). Taxonomy (NCBI): domain Eukaryota; kingdom Metazoa; phylum Chordata; class Amphibia; order Anura; family Microhylidae; genus Gastrophryne; species Gastrophryne carolinensis. Next base: position 261,909,710 of record CM051238.1, read on the forward strand.
ACGTGGCACAGGCCCAGCCACTGGTAAACCAGGCTGCAGCGCAAGCACCTGCTGGGCACAAGGTACACAGATGGGCTTGTCCCAAAAGGAACCCCGAGCACATTATCCTGAGACGCCTCCATATGGTGATTATAGCGGCACAATAGAACGATCGGGATTCACGCTATAAAAGCAACCTGGGATGCCCCAATAGCCCGCTAGGAAGTGGGAGTAATACACTAGGCCTCACAAGTTTAATAACTAAATAGAGGGAATAAGGCCGGGAGAAACCAATAGAGTTCGACCCGCCTGAAAGACATAAGGACCCCATAAGCGACATGCATAATGACATAGGGTAAATAAAGCCACCCACGGGGGCACTCACGGACCGCAGTAGGTAGACGCCAGCCATGCAGCAGACAGAATCCAGAAAAAATGGCGCCGAGTATACCTCGAGGGGCGGGCCCCGGGGACAGTGACGCGGAACACGCCATCCGCAGGCCCCGCCCCCCCGAAGAGTGCGAAGCAGCACACGCAACAAGCAGCCAATGAAGGCGCAGCAGCGCCCGAGGTAATGCCGCCGCCAACCGTGGAACGCAGTGGAAGCGCGCACGGTGGCATATTCAAACCGCAACCAGTGCAACCAAAGCCAGTGCGGAGACTGAACCAGCAACAAGCACACCAACCAAGTGAAGCACCAACGCTCACCCCCCCCCCCCCCCCCCCCCCCCGAGAGCTACAAGGGAGAGCGAGGGAGAGCAGCAGCCACTTAGCAAAGGGCCCACCGATAGACAGGGGCAATAGTGTGGGAGGGGCATCCCATAGAGGCTCACCATATGCCTATACCGCCTACCCTTTGGTGGGGGATTGCGGTGGAGCAGTGCTCCTAAGCCCCTGACAGCAGTGCTGCCTTCCATCACCCGGACCAGCGCAGCCAAGGCTGGGAGGCACAATAATGGAACGGGTTGGAATAGTCCTACAAGGCCGCAGGCTAATAGCCCCGCTCACCTGCGAGAAGAGAGCCATCTTGTCCTTCGCAGTCCAGACTGCAGAGAAATTCTGGGGATTTGTGGGAGGTCCTGGGTATTTGAGGGGCCGGGAGGAGCCAATTTCGCGGTCTCTGCAGTCCAGCGCCATCTGGCGGAGTAATACCCAAGTGTAATGATTCTTATCTGGAGCAGGACGTACTGTATAATAAGGATAAAATGCCAGGAGTGGTTAACTTTCAATGACAACATTCTATACAGGTATATACAAAAGTTACTTCTGTCTACTAAACCTACATTGGTAAAGACAAATTCTTAGAGCTGACCTAAACTCCAGGGCCCTTTTCCACATTCGCTTAATTCATCACTTTTGTCATCAGTAAGCTCGGCAATAAAAATGCTCACCTGTTTCTAAAGAAGCTCCTGGGGGCGGGGAGCATCACACCACCTTCAACGGACATACTTCATTGCAGTGTGAAACAGATTTGTTTCCCATCATACAGAGCTGTGTGTCCAATTTTGGCTTCTTAAAGTGAATGGAAACCCAGGTTTTCCACTACTGCAGCCACATCCATCGCCAGCTGCCTGATCTCAGAACTGCAGTATAAAGATCTTCAGCCGCATCCCCAGATTACTATCTGGGCGCGCCCAGTGCGTAGGAGCGCACACAGCTACAGCAAGCCAGGGATGCAGCAGCTAGCAATTGCAGCATCACAGGAGCTGCAGTTTATCAGAGATCCAAGTGGTTTCACACAGCTGGACATCCCGCTATAGAATAGCTGGGGGCAGGCTAGCAGCCAACCTTGGAGTCTTAACTTCCAGGAAATTCATCAAATTTTAAGGATGCTTAGCTGTAGGGGCATTCCAAATATTGGGAACCAAAATCAGTTGACAACAGGTCCACTTTAAAGTGGTCCCATATCAGTTATTTAGTGAACAGGTGCGGGCCAGTGATGTGACCGGCCTGGGGGGCATTCAGATTGAAGGAGCCCCCACAGCGAAATGATCCCCGAAATACATACTTCACCTCAATCTTTGTCCAAAATGCTGTCCTTCAACCGGAGGGCAGCATGTCAGTCAAGGTTCACGGTGAAGGTAAGGATTTTGGGGAAGTTTTGGGGGCATTGTGCCAGGGAGCTCCAGCAATTTGAATGCCCCCCACCCGAGCCTGTCACAGCACCACGCCCCACCAGTTCATTCGAAAAAAAGGTGTGGGAATTCTTTAAAGGGATTGTCAAGTGTAAGGGATTGTGAGAAATCCTGGTTACTTTCCAGAGTCAGCCCATGTTGCTGAATAATGCTGATGAAGCAGATGTTTTTGTAGGTAAAACCACAACTTATGCGTGACCACCTTTTTGCCTTAAAAGTCTAAACTACCCTCTTCTATATCACTGTCGAACACATTACTAGTGTCTGCAGACGTCAATATTTGGCTAAACTTCATCCAGATAGGCTACATGTACTGTTTAGACAATGCATTTTGATGCATCAATTCAAGTCTGTATGGCCTATACAAGCAAAGTTATCAGTAGAAATTTTATAATACTGCCTACCTACTTTACAAATGGAAATTAATTTTTGTCATGCAGCTTTTTTATTTAGAGCAATTAAGTGATCCGTTTTACAATTACCTTGGCAACAAACTGTTTGTCTTTTTGGTCCAGATTGGCTGTGGGAGCTACATAATCCCTCCAGATCCGAGTCTTGTGTTCTTTAGCATAACTGTTGGTAAAGAAAAACAAGATGATCAAAAATACAATTGTGATTACTCACCTGTAGAACTGATTATGAGTATACAGTATGTCCTGCTCCAGATATTACTTACACTTGGGTATTACTCCGCCAGATGGCGCTGGACTGCAGAGACATCGAAAATAGGCTCCTCCCGGCAACTCAAATACCTAGGGACCTTCCACAATCCCCAGCATTGAAAAGCAGTTAACGAGAAGCCGGGGGAATTAAACAACCCAAACTGGTAACTACAACAACGATAATCACCATACAGGGGATCCAAGAGAATGCAAAACCAAGGGTGGGGTGGAGCAGGACGTACTGTATACTCATAATACCAATTCTACAGGCGGGTAATCGCAGAATTGTATTCTTAGTATACAGTAGGTCCTGCTCCAGATAGATTACTTACACGTGGGACATCCAATAGCAGTGTCCATAAAGTAGGGTGGGATCCCCAAAGGTAACAGACAGGTCACACCACTGCCGCCTGCAGAACCTTACAGCCAAAAGCAGCATCAGCTGAAGCCCTAACATCAACCTTGTAAAACTTTGAAAAGGTATGAACAGAAGACCAAGTAGCTGCCTTGCAAACCTGTTCAACAGAAGCCTGGTGCTGAAAAGCCCAAGAGGCACCAATAGCAAGAGTGGAATGAGCAGTAAGGCAGAAGGGAGGATTCTTCCCCTTAGCAGAGTAGGCCTGAATCACAGCCTGACAAATTCACTTGCTGATAGTAGACTTGGCAGGAGCCAAACCCTTCCTAGGACCAGAAGGGACCACAAAAAGCATCAGTTATTCTGAAAGGTGCAGTAGCCACCAGATAGTACTTCAGACACCTAACCACATCCAAACAGTGCAAAACCCTCTCCTTAGCATTGCTAGGATTAGGGCACAATGACGGAAGAACAATGTCGTGATTCAAATGAAAGGCAGACAACAACCTTAGGCAGAAAGTCTGGCTTGAAGCGGACCACCACCTTGTCCTGGTGTCACATAGTAGGGGGGTTGGATGGAGAGCGCCGCCAACTCAGACACTCCTAACAGAGGTGATAGCCACCAAAAATACCATTTTGTGAGTACTCACCTGTAAAACAGATTGTCAGTGTGTCACACACCCCGCTTCTTTGTGACGATAGGGTTATCCTCCAGCAGGAGGCGACGTTGCAGAGAGAAGTCTTGAAAACGAGCCCCTTCCGGCCTACATATACCTGGGACCTCCCACTTAACACCCAGTGAATTCAAACAGCAGTAAGACAAGGTACCAGGAAATCCAACGGTAACCTCAAAAATAAAATAAAGGAAAGCTTCACCATATAGAGGATCCAGGATACCAAAAAGGGCGGGTGAAGCGGGGTGTGCGACACAGACAATATCCATTTTACAGGTGAGTACTCACAAAATGGTATTCTCAGTGTGTCACACACCCCGCTTCCCCTTTAATTCTGACGATAGGGACATCCAAAAGCAGTGTCCACAAGGGGTGGGTATCCGACAGCAAAATGAAGCATAACTTAAATGACTGCAGTCTGCAGAACCTTGCGGCCAAACAGCATCCGCTGAAGCCCGCACATCAACCTTGTAAAACTTAGAAAAAGTATGAACAGAAGACCAAGTAGCAGCCTTACAAACTTGTTCAACAGAAGCCTGGTGCTGAAACGCCCAGGATGCACCAACAGCACGAGTAGAATGAGCGGTGATACGAAAAGGGGGAACCTTCCCCTTGGCCTAATAGGCCCCAAAAACCGCCTAACGAATCCATTTGCTAATGGAAGACTTGGCCGGAGCCAAACACTTCCTAGGCCCACAGGGCACAACAAAGGCATCAGTCTTACGAAAAGGAGAAGTAGTAAGCAAATAGTACTTAACACAGCGTACCACATCCAAACAATGCAAAGCCCTCTCCTTGTCATTCTTAGGCTTAGGACACAAGGAGGGAAGAACAATATCCTTAGGAAGAAAGTCCGGTTTGAAAAGAAAAACCACCTTGTCCTGATGCCTCTCAAAGTAGGGCCTGAATAGACAAGGCCGCCAACTCCGAGACACGCCGAACCGAAGTGATAGCCACCAAGAAGGCAATCTTCTGAGTCAAGGTAGAAAAAGCAATATCCTGCAAGGGCTCAAAGGGAGGAGCCTGGAGAGCAGAAAGAACCAAGTTCAAGTCCCAAACAGGGAGCAATGGCTTCCTGGGAGGCCGCACATGCATAACCCCCTGGAAAAAAGTTTTGATTAAGGATGAAGCGCAAAAGGCTTCTGAAAAAAAGAAACAAGGCAGAAACCTGCCCTTTCAAAGTACTCAGCTGGAGACCAGAATCCAGCCCTGATTGCAGAAAATCCAAAATCCTGGAAACTGAAAAGACCCTACAAGGCAAAGATCTAACCTCACACCAAGTAATATAAGCTCTCCAAGTCCTATAGTAGATGGTAGAAGACGACCTCTTCCGGGCACAGATCAGAGTCTTAACCGAGTCAGAAAGACCCTCCTTCAAGATGAAGGTTTCAGCAGCCAAGCCGTCAAACCCAGCGTTAGTAAATTGGGGTAACACAGCCGACCCTGAGTGAGCAGATCGGGCCGAAGAGGCAGAACGACCTGATCCACCGCCAGCCGAACGATGTCTGCGAACCATACTCGCCTTGGCCACCTTGGAGCCACGAGAATGGCGGACACCCTTTCCAGAGCCAGCTTCCGTACCACCTTGCCTAGCATGGGTATCGGAGGAAAAAGGTACAGAAACCCCAGTTCCCCCCAGCTCAGAGACATGGCGTCCACCGCCAGAGGATCCTGAGAGAGCGACACGAAGGTTGGAAGCCTGCAATTGTGATGAGAGGCAAACAGGTCCACCTCCGGTGTCCCCCACCGGAGACACAGAGACCGAAAAACTTGAGGATGGAGAGACCATTCCCTCAGACGGGCAGAGCACCTGCTCAACAGATCCGCTTCCCTGTTTTCCACACCCGGAATGTAAACTGCCGAGAGACAAGGAACATGGGCCTCCACCCAGGTCAGGATCAGGGACACCTCTCTGAGGGCACCCAGACCGAGTCCCTCCCTGATGATTGATGTAAGCAACCGCTGTCCGATTGTCCGAGCGAACCTAAACCGGAAGGCCCAGAACATGAACCAGACGGACGGCTCTCAGCTCCAGAACATTGATGGGCAAGTGGGCCTCTCGAGGCCCCCACTGCCCCCGAAACTTTAGATCCTTCCAGAATCCCCCCCATCCCGAAAGACTGGCGTCCGTGGTGACAATTTCCCAAAGAGGAGTCAGGAAAGACCTTCCCCTCAAGAGATTGGTCAAGACCAACCACCATTGAAGGGACTGCCGGACCCGGGAGGACAACTGGAAGGGCAGATCCAACGACCGTGGTCGCCGGCCCCAAGACGCCAACAGATGAAGCTGAAGCGTCCTTGTGTGAAATTGAGCAAAAGGAACTGCCTCGAAAGAGGCAACCATCAACCCTACCAGTCTCATCCCCAGACGGATGGACGGTCGAGGATTGGAAAGAAGGAACCAAGCCAATTCCTGAATCAGAAAAATCTTGGACTGGGGCAGAAACACCCTGTGTTGACAAGAATCCAAACCGCATTCCCAGAAAGGACACCACCCTGGCCGGGGCGAGGGAGGACTTGGGATAGTTGATCACCCAACCAAAGCTTTCCAGCGTGGAGACCACCGTCCTGGTGTCCGTCTCCGATTGATTGAGAGAAGGAGCCATGAGAAGGTCGTCCAGATAAGGCACGATGCGAATGCCTTGAGTTCTGAGAATGGCCATCACCCCTGCCAGCACCTTGGTGAACACTCTTGGAGCCGAGGTAAGGCCAAACGGAAGTGCCACGAATTGAAAATGCCGATCCTTCATCAAGAACCGAAGAAAACGTTGATGAGCCTGGCAGATGGGAACATGAAGGTAAGCATCCTTGATGTCTATGGGCGTCATGAAGTCCCCCTGCCGAAGAGAACTGATGGCTGACCGCAGAGTTTCCATGCGAAACTTCCGTGTACGGATGAACCTGTTGAGGAACTTATCCAGAACGGGGCAAACCGACCCGTCCTCCTTGGGGAATGAGATTGGAGTAATAACAGAGGCCCACTTCCAACCAAAAAAAAAAAACAAGCAGCTGGGCAGAAATAGACCATGGGGGGGGGGTGCCGGGGTCTGACCCCGGCTACCTGCAAGCAGGAGACTTCTTTCTTCTGTCTTGTTGCATCTTGCAGAGAGAAAACACTGGGTGTTGAGTGGGAGGTCCCAGGTATATATAGGCCGGGATGGGCTCGTTTTCAAGACTTCTCTCTGCAACGTCACCTCCTGCTGGAGGATAACCCTATCGTCAGAATTAAAGGGGAAGCGGGGTGTGTGACACACTGAGAATAAGACAACTTTGAGAGTAAGAATGGCAAGGGCGGCATCCTGCACAGGTTCAAGGGGAGCACCCTGCAAGGCTGACAAAACCAAGTTCAAATCCCAAACAGGCACCATAGGCTTACGTGGAGGACGCACGAGTAACCCCCTGGAAAAAGTCCTGATCAGAGAATGCTGAGCAAAGGACTTCTAGAAGAAAACAGCCAGGGCAGAAACCTGACCCTTCAGAGTACTGAGTTGGAGCCCCATCTCCAACCCATGCTGCAGGAACTCCAGGATCCTGGGAATAGAGAACACACGACAGGGAAGAGACCTAGACTCACACCAATCAATGTAGGCACGCCAAACCCTGTAATAAATGTTAGACTTTATCATGGTAACAACCGAGGTAGACAGCCCCTTCTCCATCAAGATGGAGGTTTCAGCAGCAAAGCCGTCAAAGCCAGAGTTTGTAAATTGGGATGGAGTAAGGGACCCCGAGTGAGCAGGTCTGGCACCCTGGGCAGAACGTACTGATCTACTGCCAGCTGCACCACGTCTGCGAACCACACTCTTCTTGGCCACCTGGGGGCCACCAGAATCAATGGCACCCCCTCCAAAGCAATCTTGCGCAGAACCCTGCCCAGCAGGGGGAATGGAGGAAAGACATACAGGAGCTGAAAGTCCTGCCATGATATTGCTAGGGCATCTGTGGCCAAGGCCAGAGGATCCTGGGACAGTGAGACAAAGGCCGGGAGCTTGTGATTGTGACGGGACGCAAACAGATCCCCATCTGGTTGGCCCCAACAGAGACAAAGATTGAAACACCCTGTTGCAGAGGGACCATTCTCCCTGGCGAGGGGTCCCTCTGCTCAGAGTCTGCCAGCAGATTTTCCACCCCCGGTATGTACACAGCTGATATGCAGGGAACATTGGACTCCGCCCAGGTCAGGATCAGAGACACTTCCTGGAGGACCCTCCTGCTTCAGGTCCCTCCCTGATGATCGATGTAGGCAACTGCCGTCTGGTTGTCCGAGTGCACCTGAACAGGCAGGCCCCGAAGGTGAAGGGTCAACTGAGCCAGAACCAACCTGATTGCCCGCAGCTCCAAGACGTTGATAGGTGTGTGGGCCTCCTGAGGGCCCCACCTCCCCTGGAACTGCAGGGACTTCCAGAAACCCCCCCCAACCTGACCGTGGTGACCGTCTCCCAGGAGGGGGTCAGAAAGGATCTGCCCCCCAACAGGTTCCTGGGGTCCAGCCACCACGAGAGGGACCGCCTGACCAGGGGGGAAAGCGCAAAGGCCCGGTCCAGGGACGCAGGGTCCTTGTCCCATACTGACAAGAGGTGGAGTTGCAGAGGCCTCAAATGGAACTGAGCATAAGGGACCGCCTCGAAGCACGCCACCATCAGGCCCACCAGCTGCATTCCCTGCCTGATGGAGGGCAAGATAGCAGGAACTGAACCTGCGCTAGCAGACTGTCCACCTTCTGCTGAGGAAGAAAAATCCTTGCCTGAACTGTATCCAGATTCATTCCCAGGAATGAAGTCACCAAGGAAGGAGACAGAAGACTTGGGGTGGTTGATCACCCTGGAGTCATTTGGCTGGGTGGACACTACCAGCTGAGTATCCAACTCTGCCTGATGTAGGGACTGGGAAGTGATTAGAATGTCGTCCAGGTAGGGCAGCATGCGGATGCCCTGAAACCTGAGCAGAGACATCACTCCTGCCAGCACCTTTGTGAACACCCTGGGAGCTGAAGTGAGACCAAAGGGCAATGCCACAAATTGGTAGTGTTGATCCTCCAGAGCGAACCTCAGGAACCTTTGATGACCTGGAAACACAGGAATATGAAGGTAAGCATCTTTGATGTCCACAGACGTCAAGAAATCCCCTGGGCGCAGGGAACTGATGGCAGAGCGCAGAGTTTCCATGCGAAAGCGCCTGCACCTGACAAATTTGTTGAGGATCCTCAAGTCCAGGATGGGCCTGACTGACTTTTTTGGGCACTGTGAAGAGGTTGGAATAGAAGCCCTTGCCCCTTTCTCTTAAAGGGACCTGGCAGATGTCCCACCTCCAGAAGGCTTTGCACCGCCTGCACTAGATCCTGAGCTGACAGGGTCCTGGGGAATCCAGGATCTGAGGAATCTTGGGGGCGGCCAGGCAGCAAACTATCTTGTAACCGGAGGACACTACCTCCTGAATCCACCGGTCTGAGACATGAAGCCTCCAGACGTGAGCAAAGTGCTGCAGCCGTCCCCCCACCCGGATGGGTGAGGGCGCCCCATCATGCCTGAGGGGGCTTGGGAGAGGACTTAAGCTTGGAGCCCCAGGAGGAGCCAGGACGTCCACATCCTCTGCCCCTACCCTAGAAGTCTCCTCGGGCCCCAGTAAAGGAACCCCCCTTCCTTGTCTAGCACCACGGTAAGGGGAGGAAAAGGAGCCCTGACCCCGAAAGGGCAGAGACTGCGCTGGGGTAACCTGCCTCCCTTAGCAAACAGGTCCAGGCGGTCCCCAAACAGGCGTAGTCCTTTGAAGGGAAAACCAGTGAGAGCTTTCTTGGCAGCAGCCCACTGGCGCAGCCAAACAGAGCGGCATATTGCCACCACAAGGGCAGAGTTTCTGACACACATTCTAATGGTGTCATCCAAGGCAGAGAGGACATAGGTCACAAAAACATCACAAAGAGAGTGCATTAAAGTCCTCACTAGACACATCAGGGGCACCATCAAGGATAATTCTGAGCAGGGTCCTAATAGCCACAGACGTAATGGCAGAGGCACAGACCGGGCGCAGCGCCGTCCCCACACATGCAAAGGCATGTAACGCCAGCTGATCAATGCGCTGGTCCTCAGCATCCCACAGAGTAGTAGAGTCAGGGGAGTGCATGACAGGTGTTAGATAACCCTAGGACCGGGGCATCCACCTCAGGAGAGGATGATCAACACTTCACCACATCAGCAGGAAAGGGATACTTCCTATCCCAACTCTTAGGTACACCGGGAAGCCTGCTGGGGCCTTCCCATTCCTTGAGCACAAGGTTATTAAAATGGGCTTGCTCAGGAAATTCCAAGCGTGACTTAGCAGTATGAAAAAGTTCCCCCTGTTGCCTGGGGGCCGCAACCGGGGGAGAAATAGAAAGAACCTCAATAATCTGAGCCAAGCGCCTATCAGTATTATCTGGGGCCCAGGGGTCAGAGCCAGAATAGTCATGACCCCTGGGCCTCTCAGATGACTATGAGTCGGAGAATAACTCCCCTTCTTCCAAAGGGGGTATAGCCAGACAGTTCCAAAAACTCATCAGCTTCCATAGGGAAAAGATTGACATCAGGCCTTAAGTGCCTTTAAGTGCTTAAGTGCTTTTTTGCAGAGGCCTTACGCGCCAAGGTATTAACAATCAACTTCTCAACACTAGCCAGTCTAGAAGACACAGGCTGAGAATCCCCACTTGTATGCAACTCAGTGGGAGTGAGATTTAAGCTTGGGGGAGTAGGTGAAGTGAAACGAGGGGCAGGCACAGCCACTGGAAGGCCAGATTGCAGCACAAGCAGCTGCTGGGCACAAGGTACACAGACCCGCGCATTGTCAGCGCTAATAGGGGACACCCCACAAGCTACACAGCCGGGCTTGTCCCGAAGGAACCCCAAGCACAATATCCTGAGACGCCTCCATATGATGATTATAGCGGCACAATAGGCCGATAGGGATTGACGCTATAAAGCTACCCGGGATGCCCCAATAACCCGCTAGGGAAGTGGGAGTAAATTACACACTAGGCCTCACAAGTTAACTAAATAGAGGGAGTAGGGCAGGGGAAGCCAAGAGGGTTCGGCCCGTCTGAAAGACATAAGCAAAGTGGAGCCGTAAGTGTATAAATAAATAACGGTAATAAAACCGCCCGCGAGGGCACTCACGGACCGCGGTAGGCAAAAGCTCGTTACGCAGCAGCCGGAACCAAGAAAAAAATGGCGTCGGGAATACCTCGAGGGGCGGGCCGCAGGGACAGTGATGCAGAACGCGCCAAAAGAGGTCCCCGCCCCTCCGAAGAGCGCAAAGCCATACACGTGACAAGCAGACAAGGTAACGTCGCCACGAAACGCGGAACACAGTGGAAACGTGCGCGGTGGCGGCAATTTTAAGACACAATAAGTGCAAACAAGTCAGCGCGGCGACTGACGCCAAGCATAATAAAATAATGTAGTGAAGCACAAAGGCCAATACACAGACACCCCCCCTCCCGAGGGCTACAAGGATAGCGAGGAGGACAGCGGCCACTTAACAGGACCCACCGATAGACAGGGGCAAGGAGCAATAGTGCGGGAGGGGCATCTCATAGAGGCTCACCATATGCCTATACCTCCTACCCTTTGATGGGGGATTGCGGTGGAGCAGCGCTCCTAAGCACCTAAAAGTGGTGCTGCCTACCATCACCCGACCAGCGCAGCCAAGGCTGGGAGGCACATTACTAATGGAATGGGTGGGAATAGTCCTACAGGGCCGCAGGCTAATAGCCCCGCTCACCTGCGAGAAGAGAGAGCCATCTTCTTGTCCTTCGCAGTGCAGACTGCAGAGAAGATCTGGGGATTGTGGGAGGTCCCTGGGTATTTGAGGGGCCGGGAGGAGCCTATTTTCGATGTCTCTGCAGTCCAGCGCCATCTGGCGGAGTAATACCCAAGTGTAAGTAATCTATCTGGAGAAGGACGTACTGTATACTAAGAATAACTGAGCAGCATGAAATGAGTCAGATACGTCATTTCATTTGTACCCTCATGTATAACCAAGTTAAACAACATTTCGTTAAATTACAGCTAAAATGATCGGCTTATCATTTCAGATAGAAATCCATATGCCTTGCCATATTTTGGGCAATAAAACCATCAGAGCTCTATACCACCTCATGTATATTACATTCATGCCAAACATGTGAAGTGAGGGTTTGACTGTAGTCCACCCTTTTGCTGGTTTGCTGTAGTCAACTTCCAAGATGGATTCACATGGCCAAGGACCAGCGACACTTCATTCACTTTGACAGAGGGAACAGGCAGTAACTCAACAGGTAGCAGCACGCCTAGACATTGGGTGACCGATCTCAGACCTCAGCATATCAGCTATAGGGGGATTAGGGACAAGTATGCATTGTTTATTGGGCTTGCTCAGACTTTACATTGGATGTCAGAAACAAAGGCAGAGGAGCTCTAAATCATGTAACTCATGGGAATACAGCCACACCAAGTCTCTGTGCTGTCCCTGAACCTGTGATAGTTGGTGCTCGGGGGAGAAATATCTGCATGACTGGCATGAATAAGTCATCCCAGACACCAGGGATTTCTTGGACATTACTAAATGATCTGATTAGGATGTGGTTAGGATGTGACACAAGAATCCTGGCTATGCACTAACTGCTCACCAGAAGTCCTGCTAGAAGCAAAACCAGGGGTGGGTGCCTCCACACATGGTAGTTCCAAAGCTGCAAGATTCCATCTTGGCACCTGGTAGGTTCTATACTACCAAACTAGGACAGAAGAACTACAAAAGGAGAGTATGCTTTTTGTTCTTCCTGGAGGGCCCTTTTATATTTTTATTTGATTTTCAAAGCACAATTTGAACTTTCAAAGATTTCCATACAATCCTGTCACCGCAAATTCTATGTTTTCAAGAACCTTTATATCTTCAGCTGCATAGATCTATGTATAACCTACCGTTCTGCAGCCCGGAGCTTTTCAGATCCCTGGGTATACACAGCAATAGACCAGTCCACACAGCGGGCAAAGCCTTCTTTTAGAAGTAGCTCTGTAATGTTCCCATTCTATAAAATACAAACATAAGTACATGACAAAGCCCTTCCCAGTTTCAGATTTCATCAAGTCTACAAATAGGTCTAAGCATACATACAGGATGAAGAATTGTGCCGAGGATATTTTGATTGTGGCTGCTTTCCAGGATAATTTGCACATCTCTCTGCAGCAAACGTGATTCTGTGAAGAATTTTGCTTCAGCAGCGAAGGGTTCTGGGGACTCTGTGCCATCAGCTTCCCGCTTAAAAGTTGGACACTGCAAAAAGTACCATTACATCTAATTTCATCCAGAAGGTAATACAATTTATAAAACCGTAAAACAGACCACTGTGGCAAATTTCACAAGATTATATGGCCTATATACCATTCAGTGAGCAATTAAAAGCCCTCATAAGTTACAATTCTCCTGCAACAGCCTGTTTGGCATTTTCAGCTTGGTACAGACGACCACATTTCTGTTTCAATGGCTACACAGTGCGCATATTTTTAGGGGCTGGGGGAATCTAATTGGGCAGGGTACATGCACTCTTCAATTCTTGGCTGTTAAGGGAGTGATTCACAAGTGTTCGCTAGTGGAGGTTCACATACCGCATTTTTGGAGAGGCAGGTTTCAGTAATCCGAGTAATGACCACTTTTGGGTCACCAAGCACAGCTTAAAGCTCTCCAAAAACCCAGATTTTATACTAACCTGGTTTTGGGCCACATTACAGGTGCATACTAAATTGGCTCACATTTAATCAGAACTCACCGCCGCACATATTGCCCGCTGAGACATTCTGAATGAAACAGATTGCCAGACACATTCTACTGGCACCAACCCTCTGCTCGCCGAGAACCTTCAGATAAGCTAGTGGGAGCATGCGCATCAGCTAAATGACTGTCAGCATGCCACCGACCAGTGCATGTGCTGTGGGATCTAATCGTCCAAGAATATACATGTGACCAGCAAGGTTCACACTGGAGGGGACAAAATGTAGCACGGCCCTGGAGTGAATGGTGGAGGACCGCAAATGCACCAGAGTGGGGATCAAAATGTTACCAGGCAAACTAGGGGCTCACAGATCCCAAATTGGGATGTCCAAAAACAATTGACCAAAAAACAGTTTGTGAATGGCCGGCGCGTGCGCGCGCCCTGTAAGAGGGACGCAACGGGAGGCGGCGGCTTGTCCGTCGCGGAAAAGGTAAGTTTTTGGGGGCTTTTGGGAGGGGGATTCACACAGCGGGGCATCCTGATCTCAGATGCCCCACTGAAGTGGACCAGCACCCAGGATAGTGAAAATCCTGGGTGTTGGTCCACTTTAAAAATACTTTCCTCCTGAACCTTAGAACCCTTTCACATATTTAAAGGTCTCAATCATGTCCCCCTCTCCCTTCTTTCCTCCAGACTGTACAAATTTAGTTCTTTAAGTCTCTCCTGATAAGTTTTAAGTTTAAGTCCTTCCACCATTTTCGTTGCCCGCATTTGGAAAATATTTGAATAATGTTTATTTGCAGGTGAGGTCTCCAGAACTGCACACAGTATTCTCGCTGTGGCTTCACCAGGGCTCTATACAGTGGCATCGCAACCTCCTTCCTACTGGTGATGCCCCGAGCTATGAAGCCGAGCACCCTGCTTGCTTTTCCCACTGCCTGGCTACACTGTCTACTCATTTTGCAGCTATCAGTACTCCTAAATCTCTCTCCTCTGAGGTCCTGGATAACACAGTGCTGCCCATATGGTACTCAGAGCAGGGATTCCTTCTACCCAAGTGCATGATTTTACATTTAGAGACATTAAACTCCACAGTTTTGACCATCTATCGAGTAAAGCTAAATAATTTTCCATGTTGCAGACACCTCCAGGAATATCCACCCTATTACTAACCTTTGTATCATCAGCAAACAGGCAAACTTTTCCTACCAAGCCTTCTCCTATGTCACTTACAAATATATTAAAAAGAATGGGGCCCAGGACGAGCCTTGCGGCACACCACTTGTAACTCTCCCTTGTTCAGATTGCACACCATTAACAACATCTCTCTGATACCGTTCCTTTAGCCAACAGGAAATCCACTGAACTATCCAGGGATTGAGTCCTACCTTCAATAACTTATCTATGAGCTCTTTATGTCGTACAGTGTCAAAGGCTTTGCTAAAATCCAAATAGGCGATATCAACAGCACCACCTTCATCTAACACTTTAGTGACATTGTCAAAGAAATCAATAAGATTGGTCTGACATGATCGGCCCTCAGTAAAGTCGTGCTATTTTGGGTCCAACAGGTCATTCATTTTTTTGATGGGAATTTTTTTTTTTTTTTTTTTTTTTTTTTTTTAAGAGCGTTTCCATTAATTTGACCACTATAGATGTTAAACGGGCCCCTTCTTATGGATTGGTACAACATTAGCCATTATCCAATCATCTGGAACCTCATCAGTTGAAAGGGAATGGTTTGGTTAAGTAAATCAGTCAGAGGGGCTGCAATCACAATCTAAGTTCCCTTAGAACTCTGGGGTGGATCCCATCTGGACCCATCGCTTTTAGATGTGCCAGCTCGGCTAAGTAGCCTCCAAAAACACCGGAGCTGTGCCCTCCCAGCTGGATGCTGTGCTATGACCATGCCTGCTACTATCTGAAAAATACAATTCTGTGAAATACTCACCTGTAGAATTGGTATTATAAGTATACAGTACGTCCTGCTCCAGATAGATTACTTACACTTGGGTTATCCTCCGCCAGATGGCGCTGCACTGCAGAGACATGTAAAACAGGCTCCTCCCGGCCCCTCAAATACCCGGGGACCTCCCACAAATTCCCAGCATTGAAAAGCAGTGAACAAGAAGTCGGGAGAATTTAACCACCCAAAATCTGGTAACTATAACAATGATGACAATCACCATACAGGGGATCCAGAATAATGCAACAGGGTGGGGTGGAGCAGGACGTACTGTATACTTATAATACCAATTCTACAGGTGAGTATTTCACAGAATTGTATTATTCTTAGTATACAGTACGTCCTGCTCCAGATAGATTACTTACACTTGGGACATCCAATAGCAGTGTCCATAAAGTAGGGTGGGATCCAATAAAAAACGGTAACAGCAGACAGTTTAAACCACTGCCGCCTGCCAAACCTTGCGGCCAAAAACAGCAACAGCTGAGGCCTTAACATCAACCTTGTAAAACTTTGAAGAACAGAAGACAAGTAGCTGCCTTGCAAACTTGTTCAACAGAAAGCCTGGTGCTGGAAGGCCCAAGAGGCACCAATAGCATGAGCAGAATGAGCAATAAGGCGGAAGGGAGGATTCTTCCCCTTAGCAGAATAGGCCTGAATCACAGCCTGACGGATCCATTTGCTGATAGACTTGGCAGGAGCCAAAACCCTTCCTAGGACCAGAAGGGACCACAAAAAGAGCATCAGTTTTCCTGAAGGACGCCGTTACTACTAGGTCATACATTCTGACCACATCCAAGAAATTCAAAACCCTTTCCTAAGCATTGCTAGGATTAGGGCACAAAGAAGAAGAACAATATCTTGATACAAATGAAAAGCAGACACCACCTAGGCAGAAAATACAATTCTGTGAAATACTCACCTGTAGAATTGGTATTATACACATACAGTACGTCCTGCTCCAATATAATACTTAAACGCGGGTAATCCTCCGCCAGAGGGCGCTGTTCACTGCAGACATGCAAAAACAGGCTCCTCCCGGCCCTTCATATACCCAGGGACCTCCCACAAATCCCCAGTATTGAAAAGCAGTGAGAAAAGAAGCCGGGAGAAACCAACCACCAAACTGGTAACAATAGTAATGATAAATCACCATACAGGGGATCCAGAAAATGTAAAACCAGGGTGGGGTGGAGCAGGACGTACTGTATGCGTATACCACCAATTCTACAGGTGAGTATTTCACAGAATTGTATTATTCTAAGCATACAGTACGTCCTGCTCCATCTATAATACTTACACGTGGGACATCCAATAGCAGTGTCCATAAAGTAGGGACACAAAAAGGCACAGCAGACAGTAAAGGCGCTGTCACCTGCACCGAAAAGGCGTGGGAAGCCAGTCTGTCAATGCGCCGGTCCTCAGCATCCCGAAGGGTACGATAATGAGGGGCAGTCATGAAGGGGGGGGTTAGTAACCCCTATAATTGGTGCATCCACCACGGGAGGTGCTGACCAAAAGTTAACCACATCAGGGGGAAAAGGGTACTTCCAATCCCAGACCCCTGGAACCCCTTTAAGTTTATAAGGCGATTCCCATTCTTTGGATATAAGATCTTGGAAATGCTCCTGTTCCAGAAATTCCAAGCGCGGTGTCGCTGTGTGGAAACTCTCCCTCTTAGGCTTGGGAGCCTCTCCAGGAGGAGAGTGACAAAACCTCAAAGATCTTTATAAGTAGTTCATCAGTGTCTCACAGGCCCCAAGAACCGGGGCCAGAATCATCACGGCTCCAGGGCATCGCATCGGAGTAGCCCGAATCGGAGAATAGCTCACCATCAGAAGGATCCAGGTCCTGCGCATAGCAGCAGATTCATCGGTATCGTTAGGAACCGGAGAGCCAGGAGGCGTCAGAGACCGCTTCTTTCCGGGCTCATACGCACCGCCAAACTAGATAGCACCTGCTCAGCCGTAGGCAGCCTGCGCGGCACGACTTGCTGGTCATCCCCGCTCGAGAGACTCATCCGGAGTGAGGTTTAGGTCCGGGGAGACGGGAGTATTGAAGTGAGGTGCAGCCACTGGCAAACCTGATTGCAGGGTCAGCTCTGTCAGCATCAGCATGAGGCTGGCCACACACTGTACACGTCCGGTCTTGTCCCCGAGAGACCCCGGGTACATAATTCTGAGATGCCTCCATATGGTGATTATCTGAGCAGTATGCCCGCAAGGATTTATGCAATAGGCAACCCTGGATGCCCCAAGACCCGCTAGGAATGTGGGAGAATTTATGTGAACCCGCTATAACATGTCAGGCCGGGAGAAGCCACCGAAATCTTGGTGTCTGAAAGACAAAGGGGATAAGAGGGGAGTGTCAGTGCCATGCGCAGCTCATAGGAACAAAAACCGCCCAGGAGGGCACTTACATGACCAAGAGAGGAGGCGGATCGCAACCACGCGCGCGAAACAGTCAAAATGGCGCCCAGCGAACCTCGAGGGGCGGGCCTGATCTGGCCGTGACGCGGGGCGCGTCATGCCAAGTTCCCGCCTCCCCCAAAGAGCGCGAAGCTCTAACCAGCGCAACGTCCATGACAGTAGTGGATTGGACACAGTGTAAATGAGGAGATTGCTCTCAACACTAGGGAATGATGCTGCCACCCGGGCTGCACCCTTCATGTAATGAAAGGACACACGCGCACAACCATACAAGGTTTATGTGGGGCAAGGAGCGCGGCACTGACACCCAAGATTAAATGAAATGTCAACGGCCATAACGTGTTAACATTACGCTGGGACCGCCAAACATACACCCCCCCCCTTTCTTTTCCCCCGAGCTAAGGGAGGAAGCGAGGGAGAAGCGGACCTGCACCCAGGGTTCATCGCTATGAGGGGCACGGGCAACAATGTGGGAGGGGCATCTACTGAAGGCTCACCATCGGCCTAAACCACCTACCCTATGGTGGGGGATTGTGGTGGAGCGTAGCTCCGTGAGCACACGAGGTGCTGCCTACCTTCACCCGACCAGCGCAGCCCAGGCTGGGAGGCACATCCTTATCGAAGAGGACGGGTGGTAATAGTCCCGCAGGGCTGCAGGCTGTAAAAGCCCCGCTCACCTGCGAGAGAGTTGATACTTCATGTCTTCGCAGTCAGCACTGCAGAGAAATCTGGCGATTTGTGGGAGGTCCCTGGGTATATAAAGGGCCGGGAGGAGCCTGTTTTTGCATGCCTGCAGTGAACAGCGCCCTCTGGCGGAGCATTACCCACGTGTATGTATTATATTGGAGCAGGACGTATTGTATGCTTAGAATAATCCGGCTTAAAGCGGACCACCTTATCCTGGTGTCTCTCCAAGTATGGGGGCTGGATAGACAGAGCCGCCAGCTCAGACACACGCCTGACCAAAGTAATAGCCACCAGAAAGACAGCCTTGAGGGTAAGCACAGCCAGAGCAGTATCCTGAATAGATTCAAAGGGAGCACCCTGCAAGGCAGGTAAGACCAAGTACAAATCCCAAACAGGGACCATAGGTTTTCGTGGGGAACGCACATGAGTAACCCCCTGAAAGCAGACTTAACCAAGGAATGCTGAACAAAAGACTGGACAGAAACCTACTGAGTTGGAGACTCTACTCCAACCCATGCAGTAAAAACGCCAGAACCCTGGGAACTGAGAACACCCAACAGGGAAGAGACCTAGACTCACACCAGTCAATGTAGGTACGCCATACCCTGTAATAGATGGAAGAAGAAGTCTTCTTACTAGCCTTCACCATGGACTCAACCACTGAGGCAGACGAGCCTTTCTCCATCAAGATGGAGGTTTCAGCAGCCAGGCCGTCACAGCCAGAGTTTGTAATTGGGATGGCGTAAGGGGCCCTGAGTGAGCAGATCTGGCACTCCTGACAGAACGTACTGATCTACTGCCATCTGCACCACGTCTGCGAACCACACTCTTCTTGGCCACCTGGGGGCCATCAGAATCACTGGCCCCCCTTCCAGAGCAATTTTGCACAGGACCCTGCCTAGCAGGGGAATGGAGGAAAGACATACAGAACCTGAATGTCCTGCCATGACATTACTAAAGCATCCGTGGTCACGGCCAGAGGATCCTGGGACAGGGAAACAGAGGCCGGGACGCAAACAGATCCACATCTGGTTGGCCCCAACATTGACAGATTGGAACACCCTGTTGCAGAGGGACCCTCCCGGAATGTATACCTCCGATATGCAGGGAACATTGGCCTCCACCCAGGTCAAGATCAGGGAACTACCTGGAGGGCCCTCTTGCTCCGGGTCCCTCCCTGATGATTAATGTATGCAACTGCCGTCAGATTGACTGAGCGCCCCTGAACAGGCAGGCCCTAAAGATGAGTAGTAAAGCGAGCCAGAACTAACCTGATCGCTCACAGCATCAAAACATTGATAGGTGTATGGGCCTCCTAAGGGCCCCACCTCCCCTCGAACCTCAGGGACTTCCAGAAACCCCCCCCCCCCAACCTGATAGACAGGCATCCGTGGTGACCGTCTCCCAGGAAGGGGCAAGAAAGAATCTGCCCCAAAAGGTTCCTTGAGTCCATCCACTACAAGAGGGACCTCCTTACCAGGGGGGGAAGCACACAGACCCTGTCCAGGGATGCTGGGTCCTTGTCCCATACAGACAATAGGAGAAGTTGCAGAAGCCCCAAGTGGGACTGAGCATAAGGGACCGCTTCCAAGCACGCCACCATCAGGCCCACCAGCTGCATCCCCTACCTGGTGGAGGGACGGGGACAGCTAGGAGGGACTGACCTGTGCAAGCAGATTGTCCACCTTCTGCTGAGGAAGGAAGATCCTTGCCTGAACTGTATCCAGATTCATTCCTAGGAATGGAGTTACCAAGGAAGGGGACAGTGACTTAGGGTGGTTGATCACCCATCCAATTGACTCCAGAATGGACACCACCAGCTGAGTATCCAACTTTGCCTGATGTAGAGACTGGGAAGTGATGAGGACGTCCAGGTAGGGCAGCACGCGGACGCCCCTTGGCCTGAGACATCACCCCCGCCAGCACCTTGGTGAGCACTCGGAGCTGAAGAGAGGCCAGATGGCAAGGCCTCAAATTGGCAGTGTTGATCTTCCAACGCAAATCTGAGGAACCTTGGTGTCCTGAAAACACAGGGATGTGAAAGTAAGCATCTTTGATATCCACAGACAGCATGAAGCCCCTGGGTCGCAAGCCGAGCGCAGAGTTTCCATGCGGAAAAACGCCTGTACTTGACAATTTGCTGAAGATCTGTAAATCGAGAATGGGCCTGACTGACCCATCTTTTTTGGGGCAGAGGC
This sequence comes from Gastrophryne carolinensis, assembly GCA_027917425.1. Lineage (NCBI taxonomy): Eukaryota > Metazoa > Chordata > Amphibia > Anura > Microhylidae > Gastrophryne > Gastrophryne carolinensis. The sequence continues at coordinate 261,930,513 of CM051238.1, forward strand.
AGGGACCAGGAGTACCCAGGGACCTGATAATCTTGGGGGAGGCCGCACAGCAAACTATCTTGTAGCCGGAGGACACTACCTCCTGAATCCACCGGTCTGAGACTTGAGCAAGGTGCCGCAGCCGTCCCCTCACCCTGACGGGCGAGGGCGCCCCATCATGCTTGAGGGGACTTGGGAGAGGATTTGGGCTTAGCCCCCCCGGAGGAGCCAGGGTGTTGTCTTCTGCTCCTGGGACAGGAATCTGCGCGAGCCCCAGCGTAGGACACCCCTGGTTCCTGTTTAACACCATGGTAGGGGGTAGAAGGGGGGCCCTGGCCCCGAAGGGGCCGAGACAGCCGTCTGCGCTGGGGTAACTTACCTCTCTTACCAAACAGGTCTAGACGGGCCCCAAATAGGCGTAGCCCCTTAAAAGGAAGCCCAGTAAGGGCCTTCTTCGCAGCATTGTCAGCACCCCACTGTCGCAGCCAGACCAAGCGACGTATAGCCACCAGGAGGGCAGAAGTTCTTGCACACATTCTGATGGTGTCATCCAATGCTACTAGGACAAAATTTACAAACACATCGCAACTGGAGAGTGCATTAAACACATCACAAGGGAGATCATCAGGGGCACTATCAAGCATATTTCTGATGAGTGTTCTAGTGGCCACAGCAGTAATGGCAGAGGCACAGCCCGGGCGCAGCACCGTCCCCGCATATGCAAAGGCGTGGGAGGCCAGCAGGTCAATGCGCCGGTCCTCAGCATCCCGCAGGGTAGTAGAATCAGGGGGATGCATGACAGGGGTGTTAGACAGTCCTACGGTATGATCGGGACATCCACCTCGGGGGGGTGGGGGATGACCAACATTTAACCACCTCAGGTGGAAAAGGATACTTCCTATCCCAATCCCTTGAAACCCCAGGAAGTTTACTGGGGCACTCCCATTCCTTGAGCACAAGGGTATGGAAATGTGCCTGCTCTAGAAATTCCAAACGTGATGTTGCTGTATGGAAGCGCTCCCCTTTTTGCCTGGGAGCCTCACCAGGGAGAGAGACAGAACCTCAAAGATCTGGGTCAATAATCTGTCAGTGTCATCTGGGGCCCAGGGGTCAGAGCCAGAAAAGTCATGACCCCTTGGTCTCTCATCAGATGAGCCCGAGTCAGAAAAGAGCTCTCCATCAGAAGGGGTATAGCCACACAAATTCATAAACTCCTGAGATCCCATAGGGAAAACGGTAACATAAGGCGTCAAGTGCCGCTTCTTACCAGGGCCCTTATGCGCTAAAGACCTCGCAATAATCTGTTCAGCAGTAGGTAGTCTAGAAGACACATCAGGCTGAGAATCCCCACAAGTATGCAACTCAACAGAAGAGATTTAAGCTGGGGGGAGTAATGAAACGAGGTGCAGCCACTGGCAGGCCAGATTGCAAAACCAGCGCTTGCTCAGCACAGGGTACGCAGACCCATGCCTTGTCAGCGTCAGCATGAGGTTGTCCACACGCCATACACAGCCGGTCTTGTCCCAAACGGACCCCGATCACATTATCCTGAGATGCCTCCATATGGTGATTATTAGGCACAATATGCCAGTAGGGATTGACGCTATAAAGCAACCCTGGATGCCCCAATGACCCGCTAGGGAAGTGGGAGTAGTTTTACAAGGCCCAATTACACCGGGCCGTGAGAAGCCAATGGATTCACCCGTCTGAAAGACAAGGAGAAGGGGTGTCAGAACCAAACACACTACAACGAGTATAAAGCTGCCCGCGAGGACCGCGGTAAGTAAGAACGTCACACGCGCGCGACCTGACAATCTGACACCACAAATATTAGTCCAAAAAGACATTACCAAGGCCATATGCACATAATCACGACACACTGACACCCACACCCCCCCCTCTTTCCCCCCGAAGGCTACAGGGAGAATGAGGGAGGATGGCGGCCCTTTGTACAGGGCCCACCGTTACCAGGGCATGGGGCAATAATGCGGGAGGGGCATACCATAAAGGCTCACCATCAGCCTATACCGCCTACCTTTTGGTGGGGGACTGCGGTGGAGCAGCGCTCCATAAGCACGCAAGGTGCCGCCTACCTTCACCCGACCAGCGCAGCCCAGGCTGGGAGGCACATCACACGAAGGACGGGTGGGAATAATACCATTTTGTGAATACTCACCTGAAAAATGGGTATTATAAGTATGTCACACCCCCCGCTTCAAGACAATCATAACCTGTGGGTAATACTGACCTGTAGATGGCGACACAGGTTATGATTGTCTTGAAGCGGGGTGTGTGACATACTTAGAATAGTCCAACAGGGCCGCTGGCTAATAGCCACGCTCACCTGCGACAGTGTGATAATTTCATGTCTTCACAGTAAGCACTGCAGAGAAATCTGGGGATTTGTGAGGTCCCCGGGTATTTGAGGGGCCGGGAGGAGCCTGTTTTACATGTCTCTGCAGTGCAGCGCCATCTGGCGGAGGATAACCCAAGTGTAAGTAATCTATCTGGAGCAGGACGTACTGTATACTAAGAATATACTTAAAACTAGCTATTCAGATGGTCAGCCACAGCCTTATCTCCGTCAATATAATGATTTTCCCTATTTCTAATTTTGAGACTGCATTGATTTTCTTCTGTCACCAATATATCGGAAAAAGGTTTCATCTCCCCCCCTCATAGATTTGGCCATTTCTTTCTCCTTTTGTCCTTTTGCAGTCCTTATAATCAGTTTTGCTTCCCTCTGTTTAATTTTATATGCCTCTGTCAGCTACACTTCCACTTACTTTATACTTCTTATAGGCAGACTTCTCTTATGATCGTGCTGACTTCCCTAGTAAATCAGTGGTTTCTTCCTTTTATTCTTGCTAGTTTGTTTCACATATTGCTTAGTTGCTTTTAAGATGGCCATTTTTAATAGTGACCACTGGGCACTCACTTCTGCTACTCTGTTCCACTCACCTAATTCCCTTTCTACATAGTCCTCCATTTCCTTGAAGTTTAAGATTGTAAAATGTGGTCATCAGTAAATTTAAGGGTCTGTGCTAAACTAAAAAGCCTTTACTCACCTGACCGACAAAGGTGTTGAGGCCGCATACAGTGAGGTATAGGATTTGTTTTAGCGTAGACCAAGCCTTTGATAAAAGCACAATTGAGACCATTTTGTGCATTCCTTGGCCTTCTAGCGTCTTATGTCAATACTTTGCTACAAAGGAATTGGCGAAGGGTTGATTCATGCAATTTATCAGATGGTCATTGTAAAGTCAAGCAATGTCTGGAAGCCTAGGTTTTTGTTCCACCAGCACCTTCTCTGCTACCAATGTTGCAAACCAGAAAATCCTGATCTACTACATGTATTTGCCCCAAAAGATAAGAAAAACTTAATATTGGAAGTTTGACCATTAACTGCAGCGTTTTAAACTCTAAAAGCACTGTAAAAGCAAGTTTATAAGTAACCCAAGAAGTTTCATACCTTAATTCCAGATAACATGACCGTCACTAGGTAGTAATCTGGAAGAAGCAGGGCTCTCACTACACTTCCGTCTCGAACATGCTCAATTACAGCTGCGAAAAAAAAAGTTTATTGGTTTACCCTGAATAGGAAAGCGGATAAGACCATCATTGCCATAAAAATTAAAGCTGGCATCCAAATGGATCACAGAATTTCGTTCAGCACATGATTCATGCCCAGCACCCCATAACACAAGCTTACTCATGGGATTTCGAAAATAAGGCCACCAAAAAGATGGAACATTAACCACCTGACCGTAATGTATGTGTGGAATACAGGCAGAATTAGCATCAGTTGCTGTGACCAAGTTCCACACACAACTGCAACAACTCCCCTGTGATAGTGTGCCGGTGGGGGAGTGTCATGTAGCACTTTACTGGCCTTCTGTATGTTAATTGTGGGGGGTCTGCAAGCGCAACTGCATATTAACCGAGGTTAATGCATACTCTGCATTTACATTTTAGGGGGGCTGAGGGCATTATTCTAGAAGGAGGTCTGTACATGTGAATCTTGGGAGCTATGGGGGTGTCCACAGCACAGATGGAGCCATGTTAATTTTCAACAGTTGGATATAGCAGTTTTGAAAGAGGAGCAAGTCTTATCCACTCATGCTAGGCATTGATTCAGATTCATTGGAGAAAATACCGTTTTGTGAGTACTCACCTTTAAAACGGATATTATAAGTGTGACATACACTCCGCTTCAACTCTTCATGACATTTGGGACATCCAATAGCAGTGTCCGTCATGGGTGGGAACCATAAACCGTAAAGAATGCACCAACTTAAACCACTGCAGCTCGCAGAACCTTGCGGCCAAAAACGGCATCCGCCGAAGCCCGCACATCAACCTTGTAAAACTTGGAAAAGTATGAACGGAAGACCAAGTAGCAGCCTTACAAACTTGTTCAACAGAAGCCTGGTGCTGAAAAGCCCAGGACGCACCAACAGCACGAGTAGAATGCGCAGTGACCCTAAAAGGGGGAGTCCTCCCCTTAGCAGAATAGGCCCCAACAATGGCCTGACGAATCCATTTGGCCGCAGGGCACCACGAAAAAGGCATCCGTCTTGTGGAAAGAAGTAGTCACGAAATAGTACTTCACACAGCGAACCACATCCAAATTGTGCAAAACCCTCTCCTTGTCATTGCTAGGCTTAGGACACAAGGGAATATCCTGATTGAGAAACCACCTTAGGAAGGAAATCTGGCTTAAAGCGAAAGACCACCTTGTCCTGGTGTCTTTCCAAGTAAGGGGCCTGAATCGACAGAGCCCCCAACTCAGACACGCCGAACAGAGGTGATAGCCACCAAGAAGGCAACCTTTTGAGTGAAAACAGAAAGAGCAATATCATGTAACGGCTCAAAAGGAGGACCCTGGAGAGCCGAAAGAACCAAATTCAAATCCCAAACAGGAACCATAGCCTTCCGAGGGGGTCGAACATGAGTGACCCCCTGGAAAAAAAAAAGTCTACCAGCGGGTGTAAGGCAAAAGATCTTTGGAAGAAAACAGACAGAGCAGAGACCTGCCCTTTCAAGGTACTAAGCTGGAACCCAAGATCCAGACCGTGCTGAAGAAACTCCAAAATCCTAGGGATCGAAAAAACAAGGCAAGGCCCTAGCCTCACACGAGTCAATATAGGACCGCCAAGTCCTATAGTAAATGCCAGAAGAGGACCGCTTCCTAGCTCTAATCAAGGTCTAACCTTCCTCCTTCAGAATGAAGGTTTCAGGAGCCAAGCCGTCAAAGCTAACGTTGGTAAATTGGGATAAAGTAGTTGACCGAGATAACAGATCCGGAAACATGGAAGCCGGTACTGATCCACCGCCAGCCTTACAACGTCTGCGTACCAAACCCTTCTTGGCCACCTTGGAGCCCCCAGAATTGCTGGTGCCCCTTTCAGTGCCAGTTTGCAAACTACCTTGCCCAGCATGGAGAAGGGAGGAAACAGGTACAGAAACCCCAGATCCTTCCAAACAAGGGACAAGGCATCCACTGCCAGAGCTAGAGGATCCCGAGATAGAGACACAAAGGCCGGGAGTTTGATTGTGCCGTGAGGCAAAGAGATCCACCTCCAGAGTCCCCCACTTGCGACAAAGACTGAAAAACCCCAGGGTTGAGAGACCACTCTCCTTGGCGAGAGGACCCCCTGCTCAGGGAGTCCGCCTCCGTGTTCTCCACTCCCGGAATGTAGATTGCCGAAATGCAAGGAACATTGCTCTCCGCCCAATGCAGGATCAGAGAGACTTCCCTGAGGGCACTCCTGCTGCGAGTCCCTCCTTGGTAATTGATGTAGGCTACCGCCGTCCGATTGTCTGATCGAATCTGAACAGGACCCTGTAAGTGCGACGTCAGCCGTGACAGGCCGGATAGCTCTGAGCTCTAAGACATTGATGGGGTTGTGAGCCTCCTGAGGACCCCACACCCCGCTGAACTGATGACTTTTCCAGAAACCTCCCCAGCCCGACAGGCTGGCATCCGTGGTAACCGTCTCCCAGTGAGGAACTAGAAAGGACCTGCCCCTCAACAGGTCGCTCGACTCCAGCCACCACCGAAGGGACTGCCGAACCCTGGGAGACATCCTGAACAGTTGTTCCAATGACAGCGGACACCTGTCCCAATGCGTCAATAGATGAAGTTGAAGAGATCTCACGTGAAACTGCGCAAACAGGACCGCCTCGAAGGAGGCCACCACCAATCCCAGTTTCATCCCCTGTCGGATAGAGGGGCAAGGATTGGCCAGAAGAAGGCGGATCAGATCCTGAATCCCCTGCACTCTGGCCTGAATGGTATCCAGATTCATGCCCAGGAATGAAATCACCCGTGATGGCGAGATAGAGGACTTGGGGCGGTTGATCACCCACCCGAACCTCTCCAGGGTCGACACCACCTGGTGGGTGTCCAGCTCCGCCTGACGGAGGGAAGAAGCTGAAATCAATAGGTCGTCCAGCTACGGCACAATGCGAATTCCCTGAGCTCTGAATAGGGCCATTTTGCCCGCCAGAACCTTGGTGAAGACCCTCGGCGCCGAGGTCCAGAATGGGTCTTACAGAACCTTTTTTGGGGACCGTGAAAAGATTGGAGTAGAAACCCCTGCCTCTCTCCGACGGAGGCACCAGGCATACAACTCCCATGTCCAGAAGGTTTTTCACTGCTTACAGGAGCCCCTGGGCAGCCTGAGGCCTTAAAAATCTTGGAGGAGGCCAGTACTCGAACTCCAGTTTGTACCCGGAGGAGACCACTTCCAAGATCCAATTGTCTGTGACCTCCCGGGCCCAGACCTGGAAGAAGAGTCGCAGCCATTCCCCCACTCGTGCGGGTGAGGGCGCCCCTTCATTGCTGAGCTGGTTTACCTGCAGGCTTGGGCTTGGAACCCCAGGCAGAAGCGGGACGGGCCAAAAGGATTGAAAGAGCATGCCCCCCGAAAGGGACGGCGCAGTTTCTTCCGCTGAGGTAACTTACCTCCCATTGCCACAGCATCCAACTTATCGCCAAACAGCCGCGTACCCAAGAAGGGAAGAGCTGTGAGCGATTTCTTGGCCGCAAAGTCCGCCGTCCACTGACGCAGCCATACCGATCGGCGCATGGCCACCAATAAGGCTGAAGTCCTACTACACATAATAGTGTCTTCCGTAGCAGCCAAGACAAAATCCATGAAAATTCAAAGCTTTTAAGCGCAGTGAACTCAGCGCTGGCCGGATCAAGGTGAGCGTCATTTAACCAGTCCCTAATCAGAGACCTAGCAGCCACCGACACTAGCGCAGGTACACAAACAAGCCGCAAGGCCGAGCCAACATTGGCAAAGGCATGGCATGCCATCTGATCAAGGCGCCTATCCTCACCATACTTTAGGGAAGTGGCGTCTGGGGTGTGAAGCACGGAGGAGTTGGTCAACCCCAAAACTGGCGCATCGACCTCGGGAGGAGAAGCCCAGCGCTTAACCACTTCCACCGGGAAAGGATACTTATCCCATCCCTGAGGAACACCCGGAAGCTGACTAGGTTTCTCCCATTCCCTAAGGATCAGCGCATCAAAATTACCCTGGGTAGGGAACTCCAAACGAGGCTTGTGAGCCCCAAAAAATTCCCCCTTCTTGAGAGGGGGCGCCTCAGGCGGCGCAATATCCAAAACCTCCAAGAGATGTGACAAAACCGTGGCCGTGTCAACAGCATCCCCCAGCGCCTGCCCAACATCAGCCTCGCCAAACCTTACATCGTCAGCCTCTGACTCATACAATTTCCCCCTCCTCTAACGGGGAATAATCGGACATATCAAATGAAGAATCATCAATATCCCAAGTCGCCTGGACAGACAAATGTCTCTTTAGCCTGGGCCTTCTTGCCCACCGCGCTAACCATAAATTTCTCGATGCTGGCCAACCTAGCACAAACATCGGAATGCGACTCCCCGCTGGCACCAATGTCACTTGGGGTACAGATAAGGCGGGGAGGGGAAGGCGATGAAGCGGGGAGCGCCGACCCAGAAGGCTGAGCCTTTTGTGCACATGGTATACAAATAAGCACATTCTCACCCGTAAGGGATGCCCCACAACCCACACATGGCCGGGATTGTCCCAGAGGGAGTGATTCTTGTGGTCAGTCGCAAGACCGCAGGGAATTTAAGCAATAAGCAACCCGGGATGCCCCTTAAAAGTCCCAGTGGGAGGATTTGTGTTGATCTATTTTAAGACTAGGGACCCCAGGACCATGCACATATACGATGCAATCTGTAACACACAATGAAGGCATCATAAGTCACAATCGCCTCAAAATTAAAAAAAAAAAATAATTATATATCTCCATATATACCTATATACACACGCGAGAAAAGAGGAGGCCCCCCTGCTAAAGAGGGGCCCCCACATAAGCTAAGGAAGTGGCCAACAGGCCCTTACCGGCCAGGAGCACGCAGGATCAGCCACAGCAGCACCAAGATAGCCCCCGGAGAAGAGCCTCATGAGAAGAGGAGGAAGAGATGGGGGCGGGCCAGTGCAGAACGCGCGCTCGCCAGGCTACGCCCCCCTTCCAGCAACGCAGATCCTAGCCATGGGCTGACCCACAGCACTGCGCCAAACGAGGGGGCGGGGCTACCGCGGCCGTGACGAGAGCCCGGCCTCTCCCCTCTCCCCGAACAAAGCCTGAGGGGGAGAAGCTCCCCAGGCTGAATGAAGGAGGCCAGTACAGTTAAGGCCCCATGTACAAGGCAAACACCTGTCAGCACCAACACAAGTGAAAACACTCACACAGTGTCACACACACGACCAAAAAAACAACCGAGTAGAAAGGCCAGTCAGCCGCCCCCCCCCCCCCCCAGAGGGAAGGGACCCAGAAGGGGGGAATCCCAGCCAGAATCTGGCCATAGGAATGAAAGGGACAGGGCATCCCACACCAGGATCACCAAACCCAGGCAACCGCCTACCCCTTGAAATGTCTCACGGTGGAGCAAGGCTCCTTGCACACCCATAAGGTGCTACCTACCCTCACCAGGACCCGCAGCCAAGGCTGGGAGGCTCAAATAGGGATAATTTAGGAAAGGTCCTGGCAGCAATAGGGACAAAAATGGCCGGGCGCGAGCCCGGCTTACCTGCAAGTAAGAAGTCTTCATCTTCTGTCTTGCTCGCCTTCCTGCAGAGAAGAAACTGGGGAATTGGTGGGAGGTCCCAGGTATTTATGGACTGGAGGAGCTTTTTTTTGCATTCATCTCTGCAGAAGTTCGCCCTCTACTAGAGAATAACCCAAATGTCATGAAGAGTTGAAGCAGAGTGTATGTCACACTTGGAATAATGGAGGGACTGTATTTATATCCGTAGTCACATGAAACACACTGGTGGTCATTTGACTATTGGAGCCAAGGGGCAATGTTATGTATTGTGGCTGTACAGGGGAGGAGCAGTTTATCCACTAAATGTATGAAGGTGAGGGGTGTGCTTAATCCATACTATTCTTTTAAATACAAATAAAATTGTGTCAGCTGTGTAAAAAAAAACTCCACAAAGCCACTTTATCCCACAAATCCTCTGTAAAAGCAAGGCGGCAGAATAAAAGCAGTTCAAAGCGGTTTCGGGTCTTCCATTGTGTGAAACCCCCTAGAGCACCCTAAACTTACATTTCTGGCCATCTCGAGGTGCATGCTCTGGCCCAATCAGCACTGTATGCAGTGTATAACAATGCTATGTATCCAGTTTGGAACATAGCATCAGAATAAGGAAGGAAAGCCACATCCATGATGCCCCAGGGATGATCGTTTGGCCGGCCCTAGAATCTTAAAGATTCCAGGGCTGACCAATTTGGTGATTGATCCGCTAAGCTGCGATGTAGAGACCCAACTATTAAACTTTCACCCCTTTTAGGAAGGCTTTCTACAAGATTATGTAGTGTGAATTTTTGCCCATGCATACAAGGGGGCATTTGTGAGGTCGTGAATTTGAAAAGATCCAGCTGCACATCCCCACAAGATGATTAAAAAGTAACCTTTAATTGCAACATTTAAAATCCAAGGAAGAACCAAGTCATATCTGGCATCTCACATCCCACAATCTGTTTTGGTCATGCACAAATGTTGCAATTAAATGATACGTTTCTCATAGGGATGTGCTGTTGAATCACTTCCTTCACACACTGCTTATGGAATCCTTCCTGGTACCGCTCTAATGTGAATTGCCGTTATGAGGTAAGCTACATTTTTCCTCATTTTAATAGGGCATAAAGTGCAAAACATACAAAGGCATTGGGAGTACAGATTAGAGCTCTGCCATTTACAAGCCCCTCTGCATTGAGGCACAATCATGCTGGAACAAAAAATGGCCTTCATTAAATGGAACCGGTCAAAACATTTAGTAAATTGCTCCACTAACATCCACTCCGACAATTAGTGGCATATGTGGTTTGACAGTGCTTAATGCCATGCAGAGGTTGTGAAATGTTTGCAGATGCCGTGCTCCTGGACTACATCACTCGCTACACACAAGAGCTCTGCTTACACATGAGCATGAGTGGGAGCTGTGCCAGCACACAGTTTACAGCTGAGCTGCTCAGTGCATCCAGTTAGATATTTAATCTGTTTCCACGTAGACTACACTCTTAACTGACTGAATAAAACCATTTGCAGTCAATATAATTTTACTAGACTTACCATTAACAGGCTTTTGGTGCATGGAATCCACAAAATGCCTGGGGTTCTCAATGGTATATTTAAGGTCTCGAGTAGTTTGAGAGCCAGTCCCTTCACTCCAAATTCCTTTCTTTGCAGCTCTTGCTTGTTCCTCAAGTTCCACCAACCTATTCTGCTCAGGGCTGCAATCAAGATTTGATAAAAGTTGATAAAATGCAAGTAAAATTTGTTTTTAAAGCACTGCAATTACATAAGCACCTATTTTTACTATAAGTGTAATAAGTATGCCCAAACGAACCCATTACATAGTGAAAAAGACAGGATGCCCTCTGATCTTTCAGCACATTCCTACCACTGGCACTGGGTAGAAGTAAGCAGCCTAGGTTAGGCTAGCTAAACCAAGAAGTCTGAAACCAATTTATATCTGAAAGTATAAAGCTAAGAAAAATCAATGGGTAGTATGATGCAGTCCACAAAACCTTGTAGATCATAACATAATATTGGTCACAAGGAACTTACCACCCTGGTAAAATGAAAGTTGTCCCCCAAGCACAAACCTTGCCTACCTGGTAAAATGTGACAGTCATGACCACATCCAAGAAATATAAAGCCGCCTCCCAAAAGCAGGGGTCCAGTCATACATTAATCCAACCACCCCGACACCCTCCCCTGGTGCTGAAGAGTAACAAAAAAACCCTGTTAAGTTAAAAGCCTCACCACTTCCCCATTCCTCAGTAATAAGCAAATAAAAAATGGTGATAAATAGGACTTAAAACTATTAGGGGGTTGCAAGGGCTGTCCTGAAGGACTGTTAGAAATACAGTTACCAGTAAAAGAGGGTTTTTCTCCCATCGTCCTTCAGGACGGCCACAGAGGATAATCAAGGACTATTGATACTAAGGGTAGGATATAGCCCGCAACACCCTCCTACTGAAGAATTGCTCTTTAATAAATCTGGCCTGTAATGTTTGAGAAAGGTGTGGGGAGATGACCAAGTGGCTGCTTTACAGATTTCTTCTATAAAACATCCAACCATTCTGTCCAGGACACGTAGACTGCTCTTGTAGAATGGGCTCTGATATATGGTGGGGGGGGGGGGGGGTCTCCAAAGATGTGTCTGCTAGAGAGTGCCTGCCTAATCCATCTAGCCAGGGAAGCCCTGCAGGCAGCTAGGCCTCTTTCCCAGAAAATAAAATCAACTTATCTGACCTACAGAACTTGTGATTGCGTTCCAAGCAATTAATGGGAGGCATCTACGGACATCTAAAGCCTGTGTAGATTCATCCCGATTATCCAGATCTGGTAACAGGGAAGGTATAATCTCCTCGGAACAGGGAGGTACAGGAGATCGGGCCTTAGGATGTCAGGGAGCAGGGTACAATATTGTTCTTGGATGGAAAGGGACTAAGTCACTAACCTGTCTGCAAGAAGTGGGGGCTAGGAGAAGATTTGATTTGAGATCTTGAACCTCAGAGGCTTCGTCTGGGCACCTAGCCAGACACTTGAAGACCGTAACATGTGTCCTTCCTAAGACCTAGTTTTGAAGTATTTTTTTTTCCAGAGCTATGAAGATAATCTGTTCAACGCACGATTCCTAACCCTAGGTCAAAGTTGTCCTGTAGGAATTGAACTATTGCAATAGTTTTTCAAAATGTTCATTTCACAGAATGAACTAAAGAGTTCCCAAACCTTGGGCTAAATTTTCTTGTAGTAATTTTCCTACTTTTTAAGAGGTGACTAAGACGGCTCTCTTACTATTGTACATTCGGGATCTAAGCTGACCACTTTAGGAACTGAAGATTTGGATAAAGGACTGGACCTTGGGGTAGTAGATCCGGGATAAGTGGAAGCTCCCACGGATCCTCTTGTGACATTGCCTTTAATTCCGTGAACCAGCTTCTTGGCGCATTTAATGTCACTCTGGCCTGCTCTGAAGCAAATTTTGTGGACAACCTGTGGCAGGAGTTGCGGAGGGAAGGCATAGGCTAGTTGGAAATGCCACAGTTGGGCCAGGGCTCTGTCCTGGCACAGAGAAAAGTGATGACGAAGTTTGCTGCTGAGGCAGGTAGATCTCTCTGGAGTTGCCCCCCATGTAGTCACTAGGAGCTGATAAATTTGTGACCCACTCTGGCGAATCTAAGTACTGCTTAAAGTGGACCAAAACAGATCAGCCCGCGAATATTCTAATATGCACAGATGACCAGCACTCCTGTATGATTCCACCAAGTGTATTTCATAAAGCCAAATGTGGTATGAAATACATTTGTCTTTATGAAAATACAATTCTGTGATTACTCACCTGTAGAATTGATATGAGTATACAGTACGTCTTGCTCCAGATTAGATTTCTTACACTTGGGTATTACTCCGCCAGATGGCGCTGGACTGCAGAGACATCGAAATTGGCTCCTCCCGGCCCCTCAAATACCAGGAACCTCCCACAAATCCCCAGCATTGAAAAGCAGTTAACGAGAAGCCGGGAGAATTAAACAGAACCAAACTGGTAACTATAACAATGATAACAATCACCATACAGGGGATCCAGGATAATGCAAAACCAAGGGTGGGGTGGAGCAGGACGTACTGTATACTCATATCAATTCTACAGGTGAGTAATCACAGAATTGTATTATTCTTAGTATACAGTATGGTAGAGGTCATCAAATCTGGGATCATTAAAATCCACCTGAAGGAGATGAGTCATAGGATGTAACTCTGAATTTATCTGACTAACTCCTGCTTCTCCACCGGAAGAAAAATCTGCTGGTGGAGTCTAGGACATATCAGAGGATGGACAGATTTTTCGGTGTTTAGGAACCATCCAAGATCCAGCAAAAGGGTCAGGTTGAAATTTTGTAACACCCCTGACGCCACATCACCAGAAAGACATCCTAGTAGGGAAAAAAAATTCGCGATCTTAGGAAGCATATTACCACTGTAAGTACCTTAGCAAAATTTCAGTGCAGATGATATTCCGAAAGGGAGAGAACAGGTGCATTGCAAATCTTAAAAAGCTGCGGTTAACTGGCCAGATTGGAATGTGTAAATATGCATCCTGGAGATGGACATCCATTGCCTGGCAACAGGAGATTCCCGACTGAAAATTGACTCCATGCTGATTTTTTGTAGATGTAATGAATGACATTCTTTAGATTTAAAGTCACCCAGTAAGCCTCTGAAGGCTTCTTAGCGAGAAAAATGTGATAGTAGAACCTCCTGCCCTGGCTGTTCTACGACCTTTTGCCAGGGTTCTGAAATAACTTGTGGAAGGGATAATTTCCTTTCTGGATTGCGGGGAAGCTCCTTGAGAAGACATTTCTGGAGGTCTCTGGAGGAACTCCAGGTGATAACCTGAAGAAATTATGTCCAAAATTAATGGGTTCTGGAAAGGAAATCTGCCTACCACAGGTATCTTGGCATCAGGACCGAGGTCTCTCACTGTGTAGGAGGAACACAAATAGGTTTGGCCTACGGCCACCCTTATGAAGACCCCAAAGTTTCTTGAGTGGTTGTAATGTAGGTCTTGTGTTAAACCTGCCCTTGTTCCTGAAGCACTTGGGCTTCACAGGAAATATCTTTGTATTTTCAGAGGATCTAGAGAGAATGGTCTATTTCTGATCCAAACACTAGGTCTCCTTTAAATTGAATCCCACACAGTTTGGCCTTAGAGGCTAAATCCCCCTGCCAGGTTTTAAGCCAGGTGGTTCTGGCACAATTAGAGCAGTTGCTTTAGTGCTGGCCCTAACCACCTCAGCCAAAGCCTCCTCAAGGTAAGAATAGCCCCTAACATAGAAAGGAGCATATCTAGGATAGTTTTCTTTGGGGTATCCTTCTCAATTTAACGTTTAAGGTTGGAAAGCCAGGCCTCTAAATTTCTGGCCATAAAGTCCACAGCTATAGTAGGTTTAAAAGTAAAAGCTGCTGCATCCTAAGCCCTCCTGAATATACCTTCTGATCCATTGAATCTTGCAAAGTCCTCAAAACTAAGGTCTGCAGAACGATACCTGAGGCAACTAGTCTGGGACACTTGGTCCACAGGGCGGTTTCTGACTAAAGGAAAAAAGAATTCTGTGAGTACTCACCAGTAGAATTAATTTATCTTCCATTATTACATCAGACTTAATTCAGACGATTGGGTTAACCTCTCCCGAAGGTTGTGGTCTGCAAGAACAAAGGTGTGTCGCCACCTCCCGGGCCATTAACCACCTGGCTGACTTGATGCACCTCAGTTTAATTGAAAAGCAGTAGAACCAGCCGTCTGGGAGGCATACCTATCCTGTTGGAAACAAAAGGCTGGAGACAAAATACAAGACTCCTTTCCGTTTCATTTTTTTTTCCCATTAAGCTGATCAGTATTTACAACAACTATTTACATATTTACCACTCCACTAAAACTAGGCATCCAACACATGGACATAGTAACCTAGCAGACAGGGAGGGTCTGCTGTCCTGTAGTAATAATGGAAGAGAAATTATACAGGTGAGCACCCACAGAATTCTTTTTTCTCTTCCATTTTACTTCAGGCCATCAGACTTAATTGGGACCCCCAAAAGCAGTAACCGAATTCGGGTGGGATCCCCAAACCTTATTCCTTTCAGGAATAAGACATCTCAAAAACTCTTATTCCATTCAGGAATAAGACATTTCAAAACCATCTAATTACCACTGTATGTAATTCCTTCCTAACAAAGGCTGTACCTTATAGAATTTGGTAAATGTATGAGCTGAAAACCAAGTAGCAGCTTTGCATGCTTGTTCTATTGAAGCTTGATGCTAAAAAGCCCAAGAAGCTCCAATAGCTTTTGTCAATGAGCAGTAGTCCTAAAAGAAGAATCCTTCCCCTTAGGGAATATAGGCTCTTACCACTGCCTGTCTAATCCATCGCTGATGGTAGACTTAGATGGTGGAAGACCTTTCCGTGGACCCTCAGGTATGACAAATGAGTACGACCTAAGGAAAGATTGTGTAGCAGTGAGATGGTATCTTAGTGCTTTTCCCTACATCCAGCAATGTAGAATCCTCTATTGGACACTGGAGTAGGACATAAGGAAGACCATTCACCTCTTCATTAAGATGGGAACCACATTAGGAAGAAGATCCTGTTTAAAGCAGAAGACAAACTTGTCCTTATGTAACACTAAATAAGGAGACTTAAATAAGCTGCTAATTCAGAAACCTTAAGAGTTAATAAACTTAATAAAGCGTCTGCCAATAGTTCAAAAAGGAGGACGCTGATAAAGAGAAAACTAAGTTCAGGTCCCAAACCGGCAGAAGTAGCTTACGAGGAGGCCGCACATGAGCGACTCACTATACAAAAAGCTTTGATACATTTATTCACAGCAATGGGTTTCTGAATAAAAAGATAAAGCAGATATCCGTACTCAATTGAAAACCTTAAAAACCTTTCTGCCCAAAAAATCAATATTCTGGGAAGAGAAAATTCTACCAGCGAACCTTCTGGATTCACACCAAGCGATAATGCTTGCCAGACTCTATAGTAGATCATTGATGAAGGCTTCTTCCTGGCCTGAATCAGTCTGCATGACTATGTCAGAAGAACCCCCTTTCTGCCAAGATAAAGGATTCAATAGCCAGGCCGCCCAAGCCAGAACATGTGAAATGGGATGCCTTAGAGGCCAATGTGTGAGAAGATCTGGATCGTCGGGTAACCTCCACGAGTTGCCCTCCAACATCCTTACTATGTCTGAGAACCAGCTCCTTCTTAGCCACTGAGGAGCCACCAGAATGGTTGGGACTCCCTTGTGAGCTAACCTTTCTTCGTACTTGACCCAGGAGTGGAATAGGAGGGAATGCATAAAGAAGCTAGAATGCTGAACCCCTGAAGAGTCAGGACATGTGTTGCTATAGTTAGAGGATCCCTGGACCCAGACACAAACTTAGTAACCCTCCGATTGTGTTGTGATGCACACGAGATCTATGTCCGGAATCCCCCAGCACATGCATAGGGATTGAAAAAACCCTCTAAGACAATTCTCTCTGATGTAGGACCGTTCTGCTGAGATGATCGGCCTGCAAGTTGTCCACTCCAGGTATGTACACAGCCGAAATTCATGAAACCTGTTTCTCGGCCCAAAGTAAAACCAGCTCACTTCCATGAGGGCTTCACGGCTTCAGATGCCCCCATGGTGATTGATATATACCACCGCTGTCCGATTGTCTGTTTGAATCCGGACGGGATACCCCTTCAGATGGTATGTCCAATGACTGAGATACAATAGAATCGCATAGAAACGCATAGAATCGCTCTCAGTTCCAGGATATTTATGGAGAGTTTGCTCTCCTTCAGACTCCACTGTCCCTGGAGCGTTGGTGACTCCATGACACTCCCTCAACCAGATAGACTGGCATCCATGGTGATGATCTTCCACTGTACTGGAAGGAAGGATTTGCCAGTCTGAAGAGGCTGAGGACCAGGCAAGAGACTGCCTTGTTGACTGTCATGCAAAAAGAGTGATCCAGAGTGTGTGGGTCTCGATCACAGATTGTGAGCAATTCCATCTGCAGGGGTGTGTTGTGTGAACAGTGCAAAAGGTACTGACTCAAAGCAAGATACCATCAGGCCCAACAGACATATTCCTTGATGAATAGTCGGGTGAGGGCAAGACAAGAGACCCTGTACCCTGGCCTGGAGTAAGTCACTTCTGTGTTGGAAAAACACTTTTGCCTGAGACGCGTCTGACAGTCCCAGAAAAAATAAATCTTGAAGCTATATGATATGATATTTGACTTAAGAATTCGACTGGATAGTCAATTATCCAATGTCGGACAGTCTGTGTATCCTTCTGGGCCACCCGACATGAAGCCCATATCAACAGATAGTCTAAGGGATTATATATGTATACCCTGACCTGCCAACACCCTGGTAAACACCCTTGGTGCTGAAGATAGACCGAAGTGTAACACCACAAACTGAAGATGTAGGCCACCTACAGCAATGTAGGTATGTATCCTTATACATACACTGCCTGGCTGGAGTAACTTCACTGTGGAACAACAACTCCAATCTCTAAAAAGGCGAGATACGGCAGATCTCAATGCTTCTGCTTTCTGCGGAATTCGGGATACCCCTGACCAAGAGAATCTCCAAGGGGTTCTGGCTCCTAATTTGATCTTGTAACCTGAGGATACAACTGCCTGTATCCAAATATCTGTTACATGAAGCCTCCAAATATGAGAAAAATGCAGAAGTGGTCACCCCACACCTGCAGGTGCGGGGGCGTCCCTTCATGCCTGAACAGGCTTTGAAGGGGGTCTGGCTTTATTCTGCAAGACACCTGTTGCCTTAATTTGGAACTTTGTCTTATTCCAAAATAATTCTCTTCGGTATCCCAAAGAGGCCGAACCTCTAGCCGGAACCTCGAGTATTAGAGGCCCTGCGGAAGCAGCATTAGACTTCGTCTTCTGTGGCAGATTACATGATTTTACCACTAGCAGCATGCTTTACCATGTCAACCAAGCACTCCCCAGACACCCCACCTTAAAGGGAAGTCCTGTCATTCTTTTTTGGAGGCTATGTCAGCTGACCATTGCTTAAGCCATAAAGCACACCTTAAGGCCAACACCAGAGCTAGGCCTCTGGCACTTAACCTGCTTAATACTCCATAGCCTGTATCATATACCTGTTGTAGCCAAACTGGTCTTGATCACCTGGGAGCTTCCATGAATGACCCCTACGAGTCTCCAAGTCCAGTTGTTTTAGCAACCTCCTGCTCCCCAAAAATGCTATGGATGATCCACGCGCTTATTTTCTGGATCCTTTGGAGAAGCACTATCCGAGGATGGCATAACAAATCTAAAAAGACCTGGCCCCAGAGCGTCCACCACAGGAGGGTGAGCCATAATTCAATCTGATCTGGAGGAAAGGGATACATAGTACCTGACCTCTGCCATTCCCTATTGATCAGATTAGAAAAAATGCGTATGCTCTACAACATCGAGAAATCAAAACCATTCATCCATCTTAACCGAGCACCCCCCTTGTGTAGAGTACTTCTAAATACGAGTCCCTACTGGATAAATCCTCCCAACGGATAACTTCCTGGGAGACTATGGCAGCTACAATATCCTCTTCAAGTTAGAGGATAAATCTTTTCTTTAAAAACCTTTTTAGAAGCCAATCCTTCTGAATGACTCTCTAAAGGTTTAGGAACACTTGAGGGCTGCCGACAGTTTAAAGACTCAGGAGGCTATGGCAGCCACAATATCCTCTTCAAAACTCAGGAATTTTTTTCTTTTTTTCAAAACCACCTTAGTAGCTCATATGACTTAAAGGTTTTAGGTCCGCTTGAAGGCTGCCGGGGGGGGGGGGGGGTTTAAGCTCAGAGGGCACCGGCAACAAGGGTCAGAGTCCTTGCATGGAGGAGACAATTGTCTTCCATATCCACTACTACAGTAGCATAACCCTGCACACCGTGCTATCCTTGTCCAGTGTGTTTGCATACTGGACATGGGGTGAATCTATCTGCTAAAGGACCAGATCCGATTACCCCAGATGCCTCCGTCATGGCTATTATTACTAGATTACCTCCCAGGGGGTCTAAAACCTAGTATGTGAACAGTTCCCGATAGTCGCAAGACTATTCTGCAAGCTCAGAGGGTGAACCACATCAATATATTACCAGTCTTATCCCACAAATAGAGATAGAGAGAGAGAGATAGATATACATCTTTTAAAAACAATTAAACATTAATATGTATATGAATAAATATCACCTTAATACACAATTAAAAGATGACCTACCTAAAGATTTAGGTCGGCTTGAGGGTGGCTGCGCAGCGGCTCAAGGTATTTTTGTGCTTCCCCTAGCCTAAAATCTTCCAGTGAAGGTGACAGAGAAGAACCGCGATCTCCGCGGTACTCGGCGCTTCGCCCAGCCGAAAATCTTCCATTGAAGGAGGCCAGAGAAGAACCGAGATCTCATCGGTACTCGGCGCTTCGCCCGAGCGAAAATCTCCCACTGAAGGCGGCCAGAGGAGAACCGCGATGTTAGCGGTACTTGCCGCTTAGTCCCGGCCGAAAATGTTGCAGTGTGAGCGCCCGGAAGAGAACCACGATGTTAGCGGTACTTGCTGCTAAGTCCTGGCCGAAAATGTTGCAGTGCGAGTGGCCGGAGGAGAACCACAATGTTAGCGGTGCTTGCCGTTTCACCAAAAATCTTCCAGCGCGAGCGGGGTAAGAAAAGAGCCGCACACCGGTGCTCGCTGCTATGCTAAGCCAAAAATGTTTCCATAGCGGTGGGCGCAAATTATTAATTTTTCAACCAGTAAAAACACATGGGAAGAGCAATAAAGAGGAAATTAATTTCCCTGGTTCCCCTCAGACTCACCAGACAAAAGCCTTATGGCCGCTTTTCCCTGTGGCGGAATTCTCAGCCATGAGTGTCACTCTTAAAAAACAAAAAAGGTGACACCCCACAGCACCCCAAGACCCTGGCGCTTACCTTACCATCCTAATCCGTATGCAGCTTAGCTGCGGAGGCTAAGTGGGTCCATTCAGATTCAAGGAGTATAAGGGCCAAGGAACAGTCAGGTTTCCATTACCCCCGCTTCCAAGTCATAATTCCTTTTAAAACAAAAAGTGAATGGGAGAGGAGTTCAAATACGTCCGTGCAGTGACCACTCCAAGAAAGGAAACTGGAGTGCATCAAGTCAGCCAGGTGGTTATAGGCCCAGGAGGTGGAGACACCTTTGTTCTTGCAAACCACACCCTTCGGGAGAGGTTAACCCAATCGTATGATATAAAAGTCTTATGGCCTGAAGTAAAATGGAAGAGAAATTCCTGCTAATGGAGCTAGGTAAAAATATCTGCCACTCTTTCTTCATAACCTCAAGAGTAGAGTCAACAGGAAAGCGTTTACCTTTCGTCACTAACCATTTATGATACAATGCATCCTGAGTGGAGAAGGGTTTCTCCTGACCGGATTTGCATTCCTATGAAATGTTGCTGCTGGAAATTTTAGGGTCTGGCTCGTTATCAGATCCGACCCCAAACCCAGCATTAAGGGAGTCCTCATTCGGGAGATAATCCCTTCGCTGTTCACTGACTCAGTTTTGCCCGAGGTGGTGGGATTAGGGGTAGTATATCTGCTGGAACCAGACTTACAATCACCGGGGCTGGGGAGGCAGTATATTCCATGGGAGGCAGATGCCGTGGCATGTCCAGCTGGGGCTTGGGAGGAATGGTCTCCTCCTGCACTCAACCTTTGATTCTATGTTTCATGGTTTAAACCTTTAAATACCAGCCACGTAAAAATTACTTGGTTGCCTCTCGTCACTTAAGTGCCAGTCACGTAAAATTTACGTGCCTGGCATTTACCCCTGCTAGCGGGCAAAAAAAGAAAAAACTCACCTGACCCCTCGTTGGATTCGGCCGGGTCTCCTCTTTAATTTGGTGCCATCCGACCCCCCGTGGGGGCTCGGATGGCTCCAGGAGAGCCCCCGGAATAGGCCGCCCCCCCGCTTCTGCAGCAGCAGTTGCTAACTGCTGCGGGGGGCTCTCTCCTCTTTCCTCCTCGATGGCGGCCGCCCCCTGGGGGCGGGGCTAATGACATCCGATCTCCGGCTTCAGCCTTCTCAGCTGTCAGATGCCGGTGATCGGTGCCCAGGGAAGGAGATCCTCTGATCTCCTGCCTCCCCCTTCTCTGGATGCCGATCACCGGCATCTGTCAGAGCGGCGAGGGACAAGAGCTTACAATCGGAGGTAAGTACAGTAAAAAAAATTTTTGTTTTTTTAATACAATACTTTTACTACTTGTGTGGTGTTTTTTTCACAGTTAACCCTTTGTGAGCTGGTAAGGGGTCCATGAGACCCCTTAAACCAGCTCACAAGGCTCTGGGTCTGGCAAGTCACCTGCGGTTAGTGGGTGACTTGCCATTAACCCCCAGCCCCCCATTACCTGCCTCCCCAACAGCCGGGGGGGCAGAAGGGCCCGGGCCACTTAGTGGCTATGTGGGCTAGTAGCCTGCAGGGCCAGGGGCCACCAACGCTGGCCCCTGCGCCCTGTTCTACAAGCCCCCATAGCTGGCCCGGGTCGGTAATGCTGGGTAGGGGGGACCCTACGTCATTTTTTAGGGGGATTTTTAAGGGTTTTTAACCCTTAAAATTCCAAAAAAAATGGGGTCCCCCCCCCTGGGAGGGGGGACCCTATGTCTTTTATTAACCCTTGTGTTCTGTCATCCAGCAGCTATAAAAGGCTTCTAGCAAGTGAGCAGAAGCCAGTGATCGCCGAGGGACAGAGTGCTCCAGTATGGATGGGAGGTAAGTATTAAAAAAATAAATAAAATATTTTTCCTGTGTGTGGTGTGTTTTTTTTACATTTAACCCCTTGTGAACTGGTAAGGGGTCCATGAGACCCCTATACCAGTTCTCAAGGCTGAGGGGATGGCAAGTCACCTGCGCTAGCCGGTGACTTGCCATAAACCCCCGGCACCCCCATTACCTGCCTCCCCAAAGGCCAGGGGGGCAGAAGAGCCCGTGGCCACGGGCTATGTGGGCTTGCAGCCTGCAGGGCCAGGGGCCACAAATGCTGGCCCCTGCGCCCTGTTCCTACAAGCCCTGCATAGCTGGTCCCGGGCTGGTTACTTTGGGTAAGGGGGGCCCCATGTCATTTTTTGGGGGATTAAGGGGTTTTAACCCTTAAAAACCCAAACAAAAAATGCCCCTCCCCCCCTGGGAGGGGGGACCCTATGTTTTTTCTCGATTTAACCCTTTGTAGTCTGGATGGTAGTTGTATTTTATTTGTAAATGTTAAAAATTACTTGTTTCAGTTAGGGGGGTCTCCTGGGCAGGAACAGGGGGCTACCGATAAATATGTGGTACCGTTCTAATCGGTAGAAATGGGGCTTTCACATGCAATATGGTTTTCCCTAATATACATTTTTTATTTAAAATAAAGGAGGCAATTTTCTAAAAAATTTTTTTATTTTTTTTACTTAATAAAAATAAAATTTACAAACAAGACATTTCATGTTAAAGCCTAAACTCTGCTGCAAAAAAAATATATATACTTTTCCTGAAAATTCCAGCAAAAATGTCGCAAAACATGGCGCAAAATGGGGAAAAATTACCTGTCAACAGAGGGTGACAAAATCTCAAGTAGGCTGGCAATTAAAAGGGTTAATAGTACCTCTGCATGTTAGGTATTGTCCTGTTCGGGGGACCTTGCGCTTTCAGACTTAGCTTGTTTTTTCTTGTTTGCACATTTACATTTTAGGAAAAGGTGTTTATTCAGCTTTTTTATACATTTTTAGGGAAACCCTGCGCAACCAAAGAATTCTTTGAGGGATCAATTCCAGAAAGATGAGCCCACTACAACAAGCTGGGTAAGCTTAGAAAGCTTAACATGTGTACTTCCAGGGAATATATGGTTTATGGGGAATATTCCAAATGTAAAGGGTTGTTTTGGTTGAAAAATCGCAAGGTGCGCACTTTGTCTGCAGAGCTGAAATTTTCAAGAAAAATTACCGTTATGCTCATGCTTTACTTTGGGGTGTTTGGCAACTCTCCCCTTGACAGTAACTATGCATGTTGGGTATCGTTCTGTTCGGGGGATGTTGCTTTTTCAGATTATACTTGTTTATTCTTGTTTGTATATAGTTTTTTTTGGGAAAATGTGGCTTTGATTCTGTTTTTATCCTTTTTCTTTAGGGAAACTCTTTGCAACCAAAGAATACATTGAGGGATTACTTCCAGAAAACTCTGGCCACATCAACAAGCCTGGTACAAATAGAAAGCCTGAGGTGTGTACTTCCAGAGAATATATAGTTTGTGGGGGGTATTTCAAATGTAAAGGGTTTTTCTGGAAAAACTGCAAGGTGCGCATAGCGCATATCAGTTGTATTTTTTCTGAAAATCCCCTAAAGCTCTGTTTGGGGGAGTCTCCTGGGCTGGAAAGGGTGTCTACCAATACATATGTGGTACTGCTGTAACAAGGAAAAATTGGGATTTCACACAAAATAAGATTTTATTGACAAATTTACATTTATTACAACACTACAAATAGTAAAACATTTTTTTTTGCACATATTTCGCCAAAAAATATTGAGAATACACAAATGACAAACAAGACATTTCATGTTAAAGCTCAGACTCTGCTGAAAAAAACAATATATAATTTTCCTGGGAAATCACTTTTGAACATGGGGAGTACAAAATAGTGCAAAATGGTCTGGCAACAGTGTGACAAAAACTCCAGGTAGGCTGGCACTTAAAGGGTTAAGGGGTGAACACTTCGGAGAACAGCTCAGAAATCGACCACATTCATGCCCACTGAAGCCAGGATGTCCTGCTCCAAACAGAAGTATTGACCAGAGAGACTACAGCCTGAACTTTCTCATAAATATAAAAAACAGACAAAAACAAATAAACCATCTTGTAGACATACGGCTTAAGCCCTACAGTTTTAACCTTGATGTCACATGTAAAGGAGGACAATCTGTGTGCAGTGAATGTGCCATGATCTGAAAATGGAGACCTACAGCTGTGTGGTGACAGTTATGATTCCTTCCATCATCTTCTGGAGGACCTAATGTCATTGGAGGAAAGCCTTCTCCATTTCCTCAGCTACTTTGTTTAGCTTACTAGCCATTTGTCAATTCAGGCATTCACACATTTATCCTGGACTTCTTAATTCTGAAAAGAGTCCGAGTATAGTAACTTACGTAGTCGCTCGTACGCCTTCACGACGAGAGGCCAAACCTTCTGCAACAAGGGACTCTGCAATGTTTTCACCAGATGTATCTGTAAAGCAGTTTTAAACATTTATAACAATGTAATCTTATATGGTACTTCAACCAAACAAGACATTAAGAGCAATGTCATTTTTAAAGGGTAATTCCAATTTTGATTACCATTTTTAAAGATTCATTTATTGTGTGCCAAAATAATGTAATGAATGTGCTAAGCTTATCTAATGTTTTTTCTATTTTTTTAAATTCTGTGGTATAAAAGAAAACTGTTCCCTAACAATGTGTTTACTTTAGCAATGTACATCAACTGATGTGTTAAAAGTACAGATCTCAAAACTTCTGATTGGCTGGAGAGGTGACCGACTGAACCCCTTCTGTTGTACTTCAACTTATTCAGTTAGGGAGAATCACAGTCTTGTGTTCAGTAGCTAAGGGGATATGGGCAGTGCCCTCAACTGGAAGCGTCATTACTGCTAGGAGCCATAGAGTTCACCTGTTACAGTGCAAGCATTCTGGGATATCCCAAAAGAGCCAAATAATGCCAGAAACAAGCCAAAAAATGAGTTTTCCTTTAAATTATTGGGATCACATACAAGATGACATCATGCCCTATAGAGAATTTCATTAGTCCCTATGGGTTTTGCTGCTAAAAGCTGAGGAACTGAAAAGGGTGTTTTCTAGCATTCCCCATGCTAAACAAAATTAAATGTAACTACAGCAGACAGACATTCTTCTGCGAAAATGCAGAAGACTCCCAAAAACAAAGGCAAATGCCCAGAAAAAAAGGCAAATCAGTTAAAAAATCACCCCCTAAAAGTTTTATATAAAAAGTAGGAGACCAGAACAAAATATAGTGGTGTGTAAACACTCCTCTGGTACAGGCATTTATGCCTTTTCTGTTCATTTCAGTTTTCATAGAGGCCCTTTCTGCCCAACATTGACTGAATACGTTGCTTTGAAACTAATCTTCCTCCAAGTCCTGGGAAATCCGACAATGCAACTAGACCGATCACATTTCTTGGTTGTCAGTCCTCCAAATGGTTCACTAACCACGTGCATAATCCATAATTCGCATAGCATATTTCTCTTGTTAATGTGAGGAAATGGGCAACACAAGTTATCTGGATGCTGAAAGAATCTCTTTACTACAAGTAGATTATGTCCATGCACAATAAAATAAATGTGCTTGAAAACCACTATTTTTTCATACAAGGTAATTGCAATTGATGCTTACCTTAAAAGGAGCACTATCGTGAAATTGTGTAATATTAAATATCACTATAAAAACAGGTCAGCTAATTAGAGGAGGGGTCACTAATACACCCAAACTGAATAAAACTGGCGCCAAGCCTCTGGTTTATTTTCTACTGGTAGACAAAATCCAGGGGCAACAGGTTTAGTGTATCAAGGGTTACCGAACATGTAATCTTTAACTTTCTCTTCCTTCCATTAAAATAGAAAAAGCAAGCTGGCTGGATATTTCTTGATGCTGGCGGTATAAATTACCGCTCCTGCGCCACCCAGAATATTTTTATGGATTTTTATCATTGGGCCATTTTTTCATTTTTTTTCTTTAAAATAGCCTTATCCCCATATCTATCACTGTACTAGGGAGTGTCCCGATTCACGGACATTAAACAGCAAGTCCAACATTAAATAATTACATTTATCTAGTGGAGCCCAACCATTTTGGAAACCGGAAACTGATGTACAGATGCAGCATGTGTGCCCCTCTAATAGGAGCACTGAGGGTTACAGTTTCCTGAATCCCATTAGACCTTGATGCCCAAATTGGACTTAAGAGATCTTTAAATCAGGACAGGTTGTGTAATAAGTGACCCGACATCTGCCTAGCAGCAAACCTGATCTGTTTGCTTCTGAGCCTCAAAGATTACCCTACATACTCATAACATGCACCACGACCCTGAATAGAGGATGTCTCCATTTTAGAGAAAGCTTTAGATGCTAAACCCATGCCACCTGGTTGCAGGCTATGCAAAGCAGGATTTAGAAAGAAAACAGTGAAGATTGTGCCTTAGTGAATAAAGGGCACCAATGGAGTTTATTCTCAGATGTTCAAAAAATACAACTCTGAAGTACTCACCTGTAGAGTTGGTATTATATGCAGACAGCACGTCCTGCTCCAGACATAGTCCTTACATGTGGGTATACCTCCGCCTTCAGCGCCGTGCACTGCAGAATCATGAAGAAAACAAGATCCTCCCGGCCCTACATTTATCGAGGGACCTCCCACAAATCCCCAGCATTGACAAGCAGTGAGAAGAAGCCAGGAGGAAAACAACCACCCAGAGACTGGCAATAATATCCAAGATAATAATCACCACACGGGATCCAGAACAAGGTGAATCAGGGTAGGATTGGAGCAGGACGTGCTGTCTGCATATAATACCAACTCTACAGGTGAGTACTTCAGAGTTGCAGACAGCACGTCCTGCTCCAGACAGTCAATAGCAGTGTCCATAAGTAGGGTGGGATCCCGGAGAAAAAAGGCACAGACAACCATAAAAGTGCTGTCACCTTAACCATGCTACCAAGAGCAACGAGAGCAATGCTCTAACCACAGCCTTTGAATTCTTGTAAATTCTGAGTAAAGGCAGAACTGAACACAAGCAGCGGACTAGCCAGCTTGCTCAACAGAACCTAGTGCTGAAAGGCCCAAGCCAAGCACAAGTAGTAAGAGCAAAAAGCAAGAGAGAAGAAGAATCTTCCCCTAACGAGTAGGCCAGAGTAACAGCCTAACCATGCTACTGGAGAAAAAGGGCAGCCATGGCAACCTTAGAGCTCTCCCCATCTGGGAATATGAACCCAGGTCTCAGGCGAGACCAGCAGGAATACGCTAACAAGGCTCAGCAAGAGCCGAGACGTTTACTTTAGGCTCAGAGGAACAAAAGCGACCGAGCAAGACCAAGCCAAAGGGCACCTACACCCGTGTTAGCAATCAGATCCGGTACATAAGGATGGAGAAACCTATAAGCCCCAAGGGGCATAATCCCTACCAGGGACAAGAGAAAGACCAGGAATCTCCCAACACCTGATGAGGGATACAGATCCCTTTCGCTCAGAGTAAGCCAGACAATAGCCCAGAGACCGTAGGGTCTGGACTAAAGGAGAATAAGAACACCGCCTGGACCCAATTTGGCGTAAGGCGGAACACCCTCACCTCATGGTGTACAGATATATAACATATATATATAATGACTAGGACCGCTAACATAGCCATCCTTTATGGCACATTTCTGACTGAAGCAACCGCCCCAGAAGAGCGATATGAGGGAAGGAACAGTTCAGACAAGAACCTGAATAAGACCCCAGGGAACCCTTAGCAGGGCATCCGGATAAGTAACCCCCCAAAAAGGGAGCATAGAATTCCCTGGGGAATGCACCTGAGCAACCCCTGAGGAATGCGCAACACAGAAGATTGAACTAGACTTCTGCAGAAGGTGAACAGGGCGAGCCCTGAAATCTTCAGAGCACTGAGTTGGGGAGCCAACTTCAACTGTGCTATAATAATTCTAGGACCCAGGGATAGGGAACATCCCGCAGGAAAGAGCTAGTCCAAGCAAAGCAGACTAGAACAGCATACTCCAACATAGCCGGCAGAAAAGGGAGAAGAAGAGGAGGGAGCTAGGCCTAGCCCTCCAATAGAGACAAGACACCCAGAGATACCCATCTCCAATAGGGTGAAAAGCCAACCAATCGCCTAAAAGGCCTGTAGATAAGGGCGACGTAGTAGGGAGCCTGAATAGGCAGAACAGCCCTCTTGAGAGGGCACACAGTACGACTGTCTTCAGCAGAAAATCTGCGAACCACGCCCCGCTGGGCCACCCAGGGCCCCCAGCATAACGGTTCTCCCTTTCTACTGCAATCTTATGCAGAACCCCGCCTGGCAGGGTGAAGACATAGAAGTTAAGACAGAATATAATGTCCTGACAGGAGCAATACTAGGCCCTCATGACCAATGCCAGAGAGTCCTGGGACAATAACCCAGGACAAAGTCCTTGTAATAGCAAAGGGGCCCCACAGGGACACACCAGTAGGGACTCCGTGAGATACTAGAATAGAACCTCCTGCCACGTTAGGGCAGCCAGCCAAGCTAATACCAATGAAGTGCAAGGGATGTAAACCCCCACTTAGAACCGAACCGGAACCTTCTTGAAGGGTCAACCTGTTCCGAGACCTTCACAGATAAAAAAGGACAAGCCACTGTCCTCAGACTGACCGAGAGTCCCCAAAAAGGACAAGTCCTGAAGAGGAGTAGTCCAGCAAATTAGAGCCCACCAAAGGCTCAATGTGTCAACCAAAAAAACGTATGAAGATGGATCCCCTAAGGGGACCCCTTTAGGAACCACGGGGGATTACAGAAATAAGACCCCCCAGTCCACCTGCAAGACTTGGTACCCATGATGACCATCTACAGGGAGAAGAGAGAAGGAAGGAACGGTCCCAGACATCTTCCTTGAATTTACAACCTCAAAAGGAACCCCCGTAACAAGGGGGAGCGTACTGACCTAGTTCCAGGGGTGCTGGAACCCTGTCCAGGATAAGTAACCTAAGGTGTCGCAGGGCCCAAGGGCTCCTGAGAATAAGGGACAGCATCTGGGCCGCCACCAACAGGCCCACCAGCTGCAAGGTAAAGGTAGTGTGACATCAAAGAGGGCAAGGCCCTTTCCAAAACAAGTCCACATTTAGCAGAAGGAAGGTTCTAACATGAATCAATCTAAATGCCACCCCGTAGGGGGATACCGAACCGGGGACCACCAAGTAAGTGATGTGCCTGAGCACCAATCCACAGGACTCCCAAAGGAGCCACAAGTCAATAGCCAACACGGCCTGATGCAAAAAAAAAGGAAGCAAAGAAGGACAATAAAGTAGAACCTAGCGCGGACGCCACACGGGCACGTCCAAGACACCACTCCCATACTCTCCTTGGTGAGTCATCTGGGAGCAGGAGAGGAACCAAAAACAATACCCCAATGCTCAGGGTTGGACTTTCAGCACTGGCTGGAAGTGGCCTAGGTGTCCTGAAGGCACAGGGGACTAAAAAGGGATTATAAATCCTCACATGCATCAAGAGGTCTACTGGACAAGAGCGCCTGCGGCCCAACAGGTAGATACAATGTAGAAACTGCCTGTGAAGGTATAAATGCTAGGCCCCAGAATGTCAACCTGGGTCAGACTGCTTCATCCCGGAGGGAAAGGGTAATGTGGATGCAATCACAGGTCAAGGGCCAACCTGTTAGAGCCCAGACCCCACACGCCAAACTCTGCCTGCCTCAACTCCCGAAGGGAAAACAGGGACTAGAAGAACCCTGATAACCTTAGAAAAAGGACCGCCCAGCAGAGTCCATTCTGCATCCGGGGGGACTACCTCCTGTAACAACCTGAAAGAAGCATGGCGCCCTGCGATAGGAGCCCAGTGCTGCGGCAGTCCACTCGCCCAACAAGGCGAGGGCGTCCCTTCACGCTTGTGCGGTTTCGGCAGATTTGGACTTCGCACAGCCGGAGGACCCAGGGCGTTGCCTGCCCCCCCTGGGGCGGGTCTCCACTCCAAAAAGCTGGAAGCACACTTCTGGTTCGCGGTTGGCACTAACGTAGGGAAAGGGAGGGGTGTCCCTGCCCCTGGGAGGCCGAGACGGCCTTCTGCTCGAGGGTGCCTTACTCCTTTTTTCCAAAAGGTCCAACCGGGCCCCAATAAGCGTCTCTAAAGGGAAGGCCAGTAAGAGCCTTGTTAGTATCATTGTCAGCCCCCTACTGTCGCAGCCAAGCAGGCGGCGAATAGCCACCACAAGAACCTTGGTTCTAGTGCACATTTTAACAGTGTCATCCATCGCTGAGAGAATCAACTCACAAAAACATCACCATCAGACAGTGACTTAAAGACCTCCCAAGGGAGATCATCCGGTTGGTGGTCAAGTATCTTCCCAAGAAGGGTCCTGGCGGTCACTGCAGTGACGGCCTTGGCACAGACCGGGCACAGAGCCGTCCCTGCACACGAAAAGGAGGGGGAAGCCAGACTGTCAATGCGCCGGTCCTCAGCATCCCGAAGGGTACGATGAGTAGAGGCTGTCATGAAGGGAGGGTTAGCAACCCCAATAGGTGCATCCACCTCGGGAGGGACTGACTAGCAGCCAACCACATCAGGGGGAAAAAAGGGTACTTCCAATCCCAGACCCCCAGAACTCCTGTAAGTTCACAAGGTGATTCCTATTCCTTAGATATAAGAGCCTGGAATGATCCTGCTCCAGAAATTCCAAGCGCGGCGTCGCCGTGTGGAAACTCTCCCTCTTGGGCTTGGGAGACTCTCCCGGAGGAGAGATGGACAGTACTCCAAAGATCTTTACAAGTAATTTATCAGTGTCACACCGGCCCCAGGAACCAGGGCCAGAATTATCACGGGTCCAAGGTATCTCGTCTGAGGAACTGGAACCTGAGAACAGTCCACCTTCATCAGAAGGATCAAGGACCTGCATAGCAGCAGACTCTTCAGTTTCATTGGGAAACATAGAACCAGGAAGCGTCAGGGACCGCTTCTTTCCAGCGCCCAAGCGCTCCGCCAACCAGGCATCACCTGCTCAGCCGTAGGTAGCCTGTGCGGCACCACCTGCTGGTCATCCCCGCTCAAGTGCAACTCATCAGGAATGAGATTTAAACAAGGGGAGACAGGTGTATTGCAGCAAGGTGCAGCCCTGGTAAACCTGATTGCAGGGCCAGTGCTTGTTCAGCACACGGTCCGCAGACCCGTGCTCTGTCAGCGTGGGGAGGTCCCCACGCAGTACACAGCCAGTCTTGTCCCCGCGGGACCCCGGACACATAATTCTGAGATGCCTCCATATGGTGATTATCAAAGCAATATGCCAGCAGGGATTTATGCTATAAGCGACCCTGGATGCCCCAAGACCCGCTAGGAATGTGGGAGAATATAAAAGTGAACCCGTTTAGAATATATATCAGGCCGGGGGATGCCACCGGAATCTTAGCGTCTGAAAGACATGAGAAGAATGGGTGTCAGAGCCATGCGCAGCTGGAAAACAAAGAGTCACCCACGAGGGCACTTACAGACCAAGGGAAGAGGGAAACCACCACCACGCATGCGAAGATCAGCAAAATAGCGCCCAGCGAACCTCGATGCTCGGCCGTGACGCCGAGCGCGCCAATTCAAGTCCCCGCCCACTCCTAAGGGCGCGAAGCTGTGAGGTAACGGCAAGGCAAGGATACAATCACACGCTTAAGGATTTGTAGAAAAACCGTTACGTCTAGTAAGGAAAAGGCGCCACAGCATCTAGACAACGCAGCAAACTGTGCATAAGACATACGGCGGTAGCCAAAAACCAATAAAGAGCAAGCAGCGCGGCTCTGACATTTCAATGTTAATGAAGGGCAGAAATAAGGCCAAAAGCGTGATATACTGGTACACAGGGACCACCACACACATACCCCCCCCCCCTTTTCTTTTCCCACTAACTAGTTGGGGAATGAGGGAGGATGGGTCCACCGCTACACGGGGCAATAATGCGGGAGGGGCATCCACTAGAGGCTCACCATCAGCCTAAACCGCCTACCCTATGGTGGGGGATTGCGGTGGAGCATGGCTCCGTTAAGCACACAAGGTGCTGCCTACCTTCACCCGACCAACGCAGCCCAGGCTGGGAGGCATATTCTTCACAGAGAGGACGGGTGGAAATAGTCCCGCAGGGCCTCGGGCTGTAAAGCCCCGCTCGCCTGCGAGAGCGTGATACTTCATGTCTTCGCAGTTCAGCACTGCAGAGGAATCTGGGGATTTGTGGGAGGTCCCTTGGTATATTGTAGGGCCGGGAGGAGCTTGTTTTCTTCATGATTCTGCAGTGCACGGCGCTGAAGGCGGAGGTATACCCACATGTAAGGACTATGTCTGGAGCAGGACGTGCTGTCTGCTTAGAATAGCCTCATATACTCTCCATGACCCACCCCCCAAAAGCACATTCCTTGCCTCAGTTGTCCAGGCCCCTTAAACAGCAGGTTCACCCACAGATCAGATAATTTAAACTCTTCCCCCCCAGCACCTCCACAGCAGATCAGCACAGAGACCAAATTTTAAAACAAATCTTCTGGTGTGCATTTGATGTCACAGCAGAGAGCATGCAGACAGGCAGCCCTGCACATCAAATGGAGCATGTTTTATTCCTTAATGTCTGCCGTTCCAGCCAGAACATTTAGGACGCTGACAGAAACTTGGGAAAAATTCATTCACAGAACACATTCAGATTATCATACAACATTGTAAAACTGCAGGGTCAAGGATTTCCAGACTGCCAATTATCAATTTGCATTACTCATTCCAAGAAATACACACCTTTGCCCAAATATACCATGCCATATTCCCTGCCTTGAGGAGTCTTGTATTCTATAACAAAGCAAACTTCTTTTCCAATAAGCTTTTTCCTCAGGAACTCTCGAGCTGGAAATGCCCATGGCTGGAAAAAAAACAGCTTATTAGCACAATATCAAATGCTGCCAATTTTGTAACACACAGCAAAGCATACACTTCAAACAGTGACCGCAAACTCAGTACCTGTGATGCAATCAATTTCTATGCCAGTCAGCTCACGCCTACTAAAGGACACAGGCTTCATTTAGGTAAATACAACTTGCAGGCATAAACCACTGTACACATCATTGGTGCAAACATGGCACAGCTTTACATACGGTAGTTACTGCATTTTATAAGATGTTAAACTATTCACATTCAGAAAGATACTGTTGATCTGCTTTTTAAGTGAAATATAAGCTTCAGTACTGTTATTGTTTCTAGCAATGAGTTTAATAGTCTTCATATAAAATGCATGGCCCTAAACTGACAGCAGATGGCACTGCAGCACTAGGATTACTAAACATGTAAATTTAAAACTCAGGTACACTGACGCCAAGTATATACATATTTAAAAAAGAATAGAACACTCAGTACATTGGGAGGGGAAAATCAAACAAAACAGGATTCAGATGGTAAGGCATTGGAGTGGGCCTACAGGGGGCTTAAAGTCCAGGGGTGCAAGGATTACCTGTGGTGAAAAAAAAAAAAAATGAAAATATTAAAAGGGAAAACTCAGGCAAAGTGTTCTATAAGCCCCATTCTCACTTGTGATGCTGAGAGTCAGTGGCACAGTTATTTGAGTGTCTTTACATTTCATTTTAAACTCCAGTGAACTATCCACATGCATGAGTCATCAATATAAGAAGTTTAATTCTAGCCATTACTGCCCTACTCCCTCCCAGAAGATCAAAATAGACGGTAGGGCAGTGTGTATTTAATGTATTTAATCCACCTAAAATAATGAAATTGTCTGATTAAATGGTTCAAGCACTAAGAACTTCTTCACAAACTTAATAGAAGGTAGGCTACAGTTCTGCCCATAGAAAGTACAACCAGTTATCTGGCAGACAGGACATTTCTGAAGGGACTTTAATATTTAATACATTGGGGTTGTATAAAAGTACTCCATGTTGAAAAACTTGCTGCCAATAAAAGGTATGTCATAGGGGTGCGCACAACAAAAGCTTTATAGGATAATTTGCATTTCTTGCCTAATATTGTCTATAAGGTCACTTTATGGCTCCTTGATAAGATTGGCAGCAGCAGGAGGCGGTGACCAGACCTGTGTCACCCTCCAGCCTGGCACTTACAGAAGACACCTTGTTGGGGTCCTTTAGTCCTCTGCTTCAGCAAGGACCAGGAAGAACCTGAAGGTGGCTGCAGAAGGTGACTGGAGGCCTGTGTCAGAGGAAGAACAGATTGATCAGGAAGTGGAGTAGGGCCCTTTTACTGCACTGCAAGTAAAGCAAAATAAATGCACTTTAGAAGTGGTGCTCATAAGCTTTTAAGGGTGGAATTGCAGTGTGCTACAGGCAAAAAGCAGCATTTTGCAAGACGCAGTGCACAGATGTGAAAATGCTCATTTACTTTCAAGGGTTGTATTTCCTTACCATGACAGTATTTCTACTCCAATGCAAAGCAAAAGGGAAGGCGTAAAAAGGGGCTTAATGGTCACAGAATGAGTGGGGCTAAATAAAAACGAATACAGAGATCTCTAGGGAGATAATTGGATTTGCAAGGCATTGTAGCCCTCTAGAAGAAAAATAAGCTAGGTATCCCTTTCTAAGGATTCTAATGGTTTTATTTTTCCTTTTTCCCCAGGAATGGACAGTAAATTTATGTGAATGGTGTAACTAAACCACTTCGTATTTTAGGCTAAGAATGTAAAGCGATTCTTTGGTAAAGATTATGTTATTGAATCAGGAAAAATAAATGATTGCTTCATTGTTAATTGTGCAAGTATGACTGGTGAAACAAGTATACTTGAAAGATAATAGGGGGGAAAAAAAGCTTGATAACTAATGTCTCATTTCCATGAACAAATAAGACTGTTCATAGAGGGAATGAATGACAATTTGCATTCGGAGGGGGATATCGTCTAATTGTTCGTTAGAGCATTTGTGAGATCAATCGTCCTGTGTGCACCACGTCAGAATTGTGTTTTTTCCACAGGTCAGTGGTCTCGCAGCAAATGAGAAATTTTATATCATCCAAAATACAACACTCGACCAACATTCATCACTGGATCGCAGCTGGCATTCCCGCTGATCCATTATCTTCCAAATGTGGTTGACTTTTCTTTCACAAATGAATTTGTGGCAATGGGCCATAAGCTTTTGGACATCATGTTAAAGTGGACCAACACCCAGGATTTTGACTATCCTGGGTTTTGGTCCACTTCGGCGGGGCACCCCGATCGGGGGTGCCCCGCTGTGTGAAACCCCCCAGAAACCCCAAAAAACTCACCTCTCAACGCTCCCACGTGAGCGCCGCAGCCAATCCCCGCCAACGTCCAGGCGGGGATCAGGAACGTCCAGGCCGCTTCCGCCGCCGCCGCCTCCCGCGCGTCACTCTCGGCGCGCGCGCGCCCCCGCCGGCCATTCACAGAGGGCCGGCGCGGGCGCGCGCACGTCTGGAGGGGTGCGCGGGAGGCGGCGGCGGCGGAAGCGGCGGCGGATCAGGTAAGGTGTTTTTGGGGTTTCTGGGGGGTTTCACCCCGCGGGACATCCCGATCTCGGATGTCCCGCGGGGTGGGGGGTGATCGGCCCGGGAATCTTATAGATTTCCGGGCCGATCACCCCTGGGTGTTGGTCCACTTTAAAGTGGACCAATCACCGCCCTGCAGCTGCCTTGGAACCTAAAAATGCCAGGGAGGCATCCTACATCGGGATGCCCCTAGGGCAGGGAAGGTCACCAGGATAGTCAATCCTGGTGAGTGGTCCACTTTATACATTTACAGTACAGTAACAGGAGTGCGAAACCTGCATGCCACTGTATGTTGCAGTTTATGGTCAAATGCTTTAAAGTCCCTGTCCAGGCGTACAGTGTAACTTTCTCCCCCTTAACAGTATAAGATGAGCCATGTCAAAGCACCAGAAAATCATATGTAAAATACATTACATATTCTAGACGAAACAGATTTTTGTTTCTTCAATTTCTGGGTGGTAGCTGAGCTGGGAAGGGCGTACCATGGGGCAGATTTTTGTGGAGCACGCAATGCTGTGATCAGACAGCTGAAGGTCCACTGTGGCTTGCTGTACTTACGCTCATGCTGAGCATCAAGGAGCGTAGCTGCAGAACCACTTTTTTGCATGGTCCTGGATGAATTGAAATTGAAAAACTCTGGAGCCTGAATACAGCTTCTACCCTGCACTGCAGTAAATTGAGGAGAGGCACAAGGGCTAGGCATCAGGTGAACTGCTTGCAGGCTAATTTTTGCTGTGTGTAATGGTTTTAAATTGGCTCTATCAGTTTAGGGGTTATTCATAACTTAAGGTAACCTTTTACGTCGCTGGCATTGGTTCAGGTCTATTAATATTACGGTAGATTAGGATGCAACCAATTAACCAACTCAATGTAAAATGCAAATGTTTTCCCATGGACAGAAACATTTTAGTTTTAGTTATGTACTGAAGGAACTCATACTCTGTAGAACAAATAGAAGGGGGTGTTTCATCAGAGAAAAGCTTTGACATCTGTTGGAAAACTTACAGCCCCTAAAAGTTAGTCCTTTATCCGGGAATGGGGTGCACACTGTCAGAATAACTCAGGATAAGTTGTCATTCTTTCCTCATTGTATGCTTGCTTGAAATTGTATATAAAGTCTTTTTACTAAATCTAGTGCACATATCTTTTTCACAATCTTTTTGAACCTCTGGTATTGTATTATATGCATTTTCAACTGCAAACGTATCTATGTTCATATGGCTACTTTGCTTAACCCAACAGTAAATTAGAACAATTATCAACCTACAAATGAATTAAGAGTATCAGGCCAAGTCATTTCTGTTAAAGAAATTCCATTAATTTAGTTATATAAAGTCTTTTTACTAAACCCAGCATTTCAAAAGTGCAAGACACTCTGCAGCAAGCAAGTCAGGCCATTGGCAACTACAGCACTAATGAAGCCGCTTGCTGGTGGTCATGACTGACTGTACAGAAAATAGGTCAATGGCTGCGGCTTCCACTTGTATCTAGCGCCATTCCAAACAACTTACACAGTGAATGTAGTAAATGGAAAAACAATCCTTAAAGTGGACAAAAACCCACGGCGATCGGCCCGGGAATTGGTTCACTCCCCTGGGGCATCCAAAATCGTGATTCCCCCGATGTGTGAAATCCCCCACGTCACCCCATACACTTACCATGTTTCCGGGTCCAACAGTGCATGCATCGACCGCGCATGCATCGTGGGACAAAGGAGAGTTGGTTTCGGCGACCTGGGGGTTTTACACAGTGGGGCACCACCGATTGGGGTGCCCCGGGACAATGACCAAAACCCAGGATAGTCAAAAATATTGTGATTACTCACCTGTAAAATGGGTATTACATGTCTCACACCCTGCTTCGGAAGTATTCATTACACGTGGGTTATGTCCAGTAGAGGGCGAACTTCTGCAGAGATGACTAGAAAAAAAGAAGCCCCTCCCAGCCCATAAACACCTGGGACCTCCCACACATTCCCCAGTATAGTAAAGCAGTAAGAGGACCAGGAAGAGCAAATAAACTACCAATAAAAGGTGCACCATATAGAGGATCCAAGATACAACTCAGGGTGGGGCGAAGCAGGGTGTGAGACATACTTGAAATACCCATTTTACAGGTGAGTAATCACAAAATGGTATTCCAAGTATGTCTCACACCCTGCTTCGAAGTATTCATTACACATGGGACATCCAATAGCAGTGTCCAAAAAGGGTGGGGATCCAAACAGGAAAAAATGCACAAATTAAACCACTGCTGCTTGCAGAACTTTGCGGCCAAAAACAGCATCCGCTGAGGCCTGCACATCAACCTTATAAAAACGTGGAAAAGGTATGAACAGAAGACCAAGCAGCAGCCGTACAAACTTGTTCAACAGAAACCTGGTGCTAAAAAGCCCAGGAAGCCCCAACAGTACGAGTATAAAGAGCAGTAATCTGAAAAGGGGGATCCCTCCCCTTGGCAATATAGGCCCCAACAATGGCCAGACATATCCAGTTACTAATGGTAGACTTGACAGCGCCAAACCCTTCTTGGGCCCAGAGGGCACTACAAACAAAGCATCCGTCCTACAGAAAAGAGAAGTAGCCACCAAAGAGTACTTCACACAACAATCATCCAAAGAGTGCAGGGCCCTCTCCTTGTCATTGCTAGGCTTAGGACACAAGGAAGAGAACCACATCCTGAATGAGACTGAAAGCAGAGACCACTTTAGGTAGAAAATTCGGCTTAAAGTTGATGACCACCTTGTCCTGGTGTCTCTCAAAATAAGAGGCCTGAATAGACAGAGCCGACCAACCCAGAAACACCTCGAACAGAGGTAATAGCCACCAAAAAAGCATAGAAAATGCCAAATTCAAATCCCAAACAGGCACAGGGCTTTCGAGGGGGCCGCACATGAGTGGCCCCCTGGAAAAAAAGCTTTAACCAAAGGACAAACAAAAGACCTTAGAAGAAGACCACCAGGGCAGAGACCTGCCCTTTCAAGGTACTAAGCTGGAGCCCCAGACCATGTTGAAGAAAGACCAAAATACTAGGCATCGAAAACACCCTGCAAGGCAAGGCCCTAGCCTCACACCAATTAATATAGGACCCAAGTCCTGTAGAAGATGTTAGAGGAAGATCACTTGCTAGCCCTAACCAGTGTCTGAATCACAGCATCAGACAAACCTATTAAGATGGAGGAGATTTCAGCAGCTACGCCGTCAAAGCCAGCGTTTGTAAATTGTGGTACGAACCAAACCAGTCTTTGCAACCCTGGGGCCACCAGAATTGCTGGCGCACCCTCTTGAGCCAGCTTGCATACCCCCTTGCCATCCATGGAGAAGGGGGGAAACAGGTACAGGAACCCCAGATCCCTCCCAGCAAGAGACATGGCGTCCACTGCCAGGGCCAGAGAAACCTGAGACAGACAAAAACGTTGGGAGCTAGTGATTGTGATGTGAGGCAAAGATCCACCTCCAGAGACCCCCACTTACGACAGAGGGACCGGAATACCTTGTGGTTGAGATATCATTGGCGAGAGGATCCCCTGCTCAGGGAGTCCGCCTCCGTGTTTTCCACTCCCGGAATGAATACCGCTGAGATGCAAGGAACATTGCTCTCCGCCCATGCAAGAATCAGAGAAACTTCCTGAGTGCACTCCTGCTGCGAGTCCCTCCTTGGTGATCGATGTAAGCGACCGCAGTTCGATTGTCTGATCGAACCTGAACCGGTAAGCCCTGTAAGTGATGTGTCAAGCATGAGAGAACCAACCGAATAGCTGTGAGCTCGAAGACATTGATGGGGGTGTGAGCCTCCTGAGGACCCCACAGCCCCTGGAAACGAAAATCCGTCCAGAAAACTCCCCAGCCTGACAGGCTGGCATCCGTGGTAACCGTCTCCCAACAAGGGACCAGAAAAGATCTGCCCCTCATCAGATTGCTTGGTTCCAGCCACCACTGAAGGGACTGCCGAACCCTGGGAGACAGCAGAAAGGACTGATCCAATTACCGGGGACATCTATCCCAGTTCAGCAATAGATCGAGTTGGAGCGACCTCATGTGGAACTGAGCAAAGGGGACTGCCACAAATGAAGCCATCAATCCTACCAGATTCATCCCTAGCCGGATAGAGGGGCGAGGATTGGCCAGGAGAATACGTATCAGATCCTGAACTCTCTGCACCTTTGGGTGAGGTAGGAACACTCTGGCATGACTGGTATCCAGATTCATGCCCAGAAATAGATCTCCCGTGATGGGGAGAGAAGACTTGGGGTGGTTGATCACCCAACCGAACCTTTCCAGCGTCCTGACATAGGGAAGCTGTAATGAGTGGGTCGTCCAGATACGGCACGATGCGAATGCCCTGGGCTCTGAGAAGGGCCATTATGCCCGCCAGAACCTTGGCGAACACCCTTGGTACCGAAGTCAACCCGAAAGAGGGCCACAAACTAAAAATGCTGATCTCCCACCACAAACCTGATAATCTCTGGTGTGCTGGGTAGATTGGTACATGAAGGTAAGCATCCTTGATGTTTATAGATGTCATGAAATCCCCCTGACGAAGGGAATTGATGACAGAGCAGAGTCTCCATGCGGAACTTCTTGGTTCCGATGAACCTGTTGAGCTTCAAATCCAGAATGGCTCTGATGGATCCATCCTTTTTGGGAACCGTGAAGAGGTTGGAATAAAACACCGGCCTCTCCCTGAGAAAAGCACCAGCATATGACTTCCATGTCCAGAAGATTTTGCACTGCCAACAAGAGCCCCTGCGCAGCCCGGGGGTCCGAGGGAACCCGAGAACTGAGGAATCTGGGAGAAGGTCGGTACTCGAACTCCAGCTTGTACCCGGAAGAGACCACTTCCAAGATCCACTGGTCTGTGACCTCCCAGGCCCAGACCTGGAAAAAAGTGCCGCAGCTGTCCCCCCACCCGCAAAGGTGAGGGCGCCCCCTCATTGCTGAGCTGGCTCGGCAGCAGATTTGGGTTTAGAACCCAAGGAAGCCCCGGGTCGGTCAATCTCCTCTGAATGCAGTGAAAAATGTTCCCCTGCTCGTCCGAGAGTCACGAAAGGAGGGGTTGAATGAGTCTGAACCCTGAAAAGGGCCGGCGCTGCTTCTAGCGTAGAGGTAATTTACCTCCTTAGACAATAGAGACTAATCGAGCAAACAGACGCAGATCCACGAAGCGAAGCCCTGTGAGCGCCTACCTAGCAGCGAAATAGGCCGCCCACTAGCGCAACCAGCCCAATCGGCGTACAGCCACCGGCCATGCCGAGGTCCTGTTACACATACGGATGGTATCATCCAGGCCGAAAAGCCAAAGACAAGAAACATCTCATAATGAGTCAAGTCAGTAAACTCCTCACTGTAAGGAATCAATAGGAAACCATCCAAAGGCCCCTAAATAAAAACTCTAGTAGCCACAGCCATGAGAACGGAAGCACAAACCAGGCGCAAGTCCGAACCAACACAAGCAAAGGCATGCAAAGCCCCTAGGTAGAGACTACAATCCCCAC
This sequence comes from Gastrophryne carolinensis, assembly GCA_027917425.1. Classification (NCBI taxonomy): domain Eukaryota; kingdom Metazoa; phylum Chordata; class Amphibia; order Anura; family Microhylidae; genus Gastrophryne; species Gastrophryne carolinensis. The sequence goes on from CM051238.1 coordinate 261,971,386, forward strand.
TGTCCTTCAAGGTCATGGGATCCGGGAAATGCACAACCGACGTGTTGGACAATCCCAGGACAGGAGCGTCGACCTCAGTGTGCAGACCAAGGCTTAACCACATCAACAGGGAAGGGATACTTCCAATCACACCCTTGAGGAATGCCAGGGAACCGGCTAGGCCTTTTCCCATTCCGTCAGGATCAGATTGTTAGTGCTTCAGATTCAGGAACCCCAAACGGGGTATGACAGTCCCAAGACATTCCCCCCTTGCGGAGGGGAAGGGGCCAGCACGACAAAATACAGGCTGGAAGCCCAGGGGTATCCATGGTATCCCCGCGCTCCGTACCGGCATCCGTCCAGGTGCAAGGAGACAAAACTGACATAAAAAAGGGCCGGCGCAGCAGGCGCCAAGTGCCGAATCTTAGCTGGTGCCTACCGGCCGCAAGGCTAGCAATCATCTTCACAATGTTGGCATGCCTGGCGCAGACATTGGATTGTGACTCCCCGCTAATGACAAGTCACTAGGGGTCATAACCAGGCATGGGGGTGCAGGTGATGAGGCCAGCGGGGTCGGCCCGGCCACACGGGGCCCAGATTGCCGCACAATAGGCCGCTGTGCGCATGGTACACCAATTTTCAAGTGTCTCCCACAAGGGATACCCCACATATTACACACTGCCGGGGATGCCCCCGAAGGGACCCAGAGCGCTGTATCCTGGGAAGCCCCCTTTTGTGATTTTAAGGTAGTCGCAATGACCAATGGGAATTACGCTATGAAGCTACACGGGATGCCCCTTAGAGTCCGTTAGTGGGAGGATTTTTGTAAGCACCGGAGGGAACCCCAAATGACCGAGGGACGTAGGAGAGGAAGAACCCTTAATAGTTTACGGCAGTCCCACCTGCCAAGCACAAAAGGTGGGGGCCCCATTAGCAAACATACATGCTGCACGTAAAGAATATACAAGGGCCTAATGTACATAATCTAAAGATATACATATACACAACTGTATACACATATACATACATATTCTTGTTATACCTATATGCGCACATACATGGCCATACACACAAATCCATGACCGTCCAATAGGAATATGACAGGAAGCCAAAAAGGCGTCCTCATACGTGTGCAAAAAATTTTATATACACACACACAATGACCAAGTGGGAAAAGAACCTGCACCACCGGGGAACAGAGCTGCATAACATATGCTCTAACCGCTGGCCCGTGCAGCCGCTTACAGTAAAAGAATATGCATATAAATAAGGCATCAAGGATGGCCAGAGGGACACTCACGGAAGGTAACAGGCATGGGAAAGATGGCCGTAGGGCCCGCAGACAGGAGGATGAAGGCGGGCCAACGCGGATCGAGCCCGCGTAAGGCCCCGCAGACAGGAGGATGAAGGCGGGCCGACGCGGATCGAGCCCGCGTAAGGCCCCGCCCCCTCCCGACGCAGGAAAGAACACAACAGCCGCGCTCTCAGCCAATAGGACTGGGAGCCGGTCGAGCGCCAACTGGCAGGGCCGGTCGTCACCAGCGCAGGGAGCGCCAGGCCCCACCCCTTCCCCCTGACAGAAAATGAGCAGCGAACCGCGCTCCCCAGCCAAGGCTGTGTAGCCGGCATAGATGACACCGGCCCGCCGCCGCCGCCCCAGAAAGCGAGCGTGCTGGCCACCAAGAACAAAATAACAAAAATTAACTGCGTTAAAACACATTGAGGCGCACTGGCAGTAGCCAGCGCCCCCACACAGTAAAGAAAGTACAGCACCAATCATACTGACAACTTCCACTCACACAATCTCAGGGGAGACAAAACAAAGATGGAAGTACCCCCCCCCCACCCTACTAACCGGGAACAGGGAGTAATGGGGAGGAAGCCGATCGCCACAAGTAGGATATGTGGTGAGGGCTTCAACGGACAGGGCCTCCCATGTCAGGATCACCAAACCTGTCGGCGCCTACCCCTTGGTGGGGGCTTTGCGGAGGAGCATGGTGCATGGCTCCTAGTCAAACACCTCTAAAGGTGTTCCCTACCCTCACCCAGAACTTCAGCCATAGCTGTGAGGCATAGGGGCATTAATAAGGAAGTGCAGGGTGTAAACCCGGCTTACCTGTAATCTTCTGACTAAGTATTTTACCTTACAATAAATGCTAAACTGGATACACCACACTATACACATTTGGAGGAGGATTACCTCATCTGGCACATCTTTTGCATCTTGCTGAGAAACCGCAGCTCTGCGGGCTAGAGCACCAGCACGAATGTTGCTGAGGTTGATCTGACGTTCAGGGGGTGGCCCCCCACGTGGCTGGCCTCTTACAATGATGGCACATCCTGAGAGGACCTAAAAAAATGTAATTGTAAATATAAGAAAAATAGCTGACACCATAAACAATGCAAACTAAATTTGTAATAAGAATTTCAGAGCTTTACTACACTAGTTCAATCACTTCACTCAGTGACATTGTGTCATTGTTGCATGCCCCCCCCCCCCCTCGCAATTTGATGAAGGAATGTGCAGACTGTTGATGGCGATTCCTTTCATATCAGTGATGCTAGATTGATGAAGGCAGCAGGTGCACAGAAGCCCATGAGGAGCCTGGCTAAGGCTTTAGCTGTCAACACTGCACTGAATAGGTCCTTGCTGTAAGTTGAGTATTTCTGCCTATAGGTGTTTAAACCCAAATAGTTCCTGCAGAAGTGGACTTCCAATTTAAAGAGGAACACCAGGATTTTCCTACTCCTGCATCCTGACTTGGGATGGCCCACTGCATATCCAGAATTGCTGTAAAAACGCCCCTTTCCAGTGATCCCACAGCAGGCCATTCATAAATTGCCTGCCACATGCCTAAGCTAGTGTGTAGGGGCATGCATCTGAAAAAAGTCCAATGGCGTTTGACTTCTCACTAGATTATAAAGACTATTGGATTTTATATCAAGAGCATGTATTATTGGGATTGAATTAGAGCCATTGATAGGGAATACCTCCCCAGTGTCTTTTATGTCTATATGTTTTTAATGAGTCTTATATGTGGTTTGTGATTTTTTTAAGAATGATTCAATTAATGTATTTTTGAACTTTTGAGAATAATTCTGTGCGGCAGATTAATAGGGGTTTCGGGGCTAGTCTAGGGCCCTTATTTGTGTATTGTTTTGTGACGACATTTTCCCCTTTTCTGCCAGCACCCTTCTATAAATTTCACAATAGGTGTGCATACCCAAACCTCGTATTGTAGATTATAAAGATGGCTACATAAAACATTCAGCCATCTTTATAGGAATACAATCAGCACACTAAGTGGGTATCCCCTTGAACAGAAAGGCATTCCACTTTAAAAGCCCTAAAAATTACCTGGTGAACTGTATTCAGGATAACCTAAGACAGGATTCCTCTACTTTGTTTACAGACCAACCTAGCCAGACTAGACCAGACTAGCAAAGGACGGATTTTAATGTGAAGGGATTAAAATTCCCAACCATATTGGTCTAGGCCAAATCCACAATAGGTCTGGAACTAATGCATGGGATTAAATTGGCAGTTGCTGTTTTCAATGCATCTGTGTTTACACTTCCTATGAAAGGGTGCATATTTAAAGAAAAAAACCCAGGGTGCTAGAATCTAAAAGATTCCACGGCCGGCGGCTGGCCATCCCAGATCAGATAACTAGCTCTGTGAACCCCCGCTACAATCAAAACTCACTTGTTTCCTAGTGCCCCCATCGGTGTCCGCATCAGATGGCATCCCTGCATCTTTGGGCTGCAGATGCTCTTGCTCTTTTTGCCAAAGACCTGCATGTAAACAGTGCCATGCACAGCAAACAGCTCTTGCTAGACAAAAGCCTATGTATGCACCATAGGACCAGGGAAAGGCATGTTTGAATGGGCATTCTGGGCGGTTACACACAGCAGGGCATCACAATTCAGGAACAAAATCCCGGGGTTTTTCTGCTTTACCTAAAAAACTAAATATAACCAATTTATTGTGGCAGGCTGCCACACAACTTTCTAATCTAGTAACTTTGATCCAAATGTGCGCTGGAGATACTTCCCAGTAAATCCACATGCCAGAAACCAGCACAACAGCTCTGCACGAGCTCCCACCAGCACATGCTCAGGAATGAGCAGCGGGACCGTGCGCAGACCCAGAGGATGCGGCTGTGTTATTTTCAGCGGGCAGCCTCAGACCAGGAGAGCACTGGTGGGCCTGAGGATAAGGTAAGGGTTTTTTCTTTGTAAATTTAGGGGGTTAATTCTAGACTGAAGTTCAGCTTTAAGAACTTTAGTACCCTGGTCATGTGACCATCACCCAGGGCTACAATTCTGAACATGGTAACTAAAAAAATACCTGCCAATGTACATATAGAAGGCAGAATTAAAACTTGTCAGTTGTAAACGCTTAATTTCAGCTTGGCAGCTAGTAGTCATTCCTGCAATGTCATGCATCTTGACAATTTAACGTCTAAAAAGATAACCCTTCATAAGCAAATTATGTGAACAGACATTGCTGTGACATTTATATATTCAGTATTCTAGCTGTCTGGCTGAAAAGCTGCTTTACCCACATTTAAATGCCATATACAAAAGTGGAGCTCCAACCACTGAAGATAACTATCAAGTCAAGTAAACTATACAAGGTAGCCTGCTCCAAACCATAGCATAAGGGACACTTTAGGACACATTAGCTGTACAGGCAGACAAGCACTATCTTTTTAGTTTAGGTATCAGTGGACAAAGTTCTATAGGGCCCATTCTAAAAAGGAGTTGCATATAGGTTCATATGGCAAGCATAGGGTCAACATAGTATGCAGTGGGCATAGGGCCTTACAAACATGTCACTCACTGGATTTGGTTATACCTGGCTCAAGTGCTATTGGTTAATTCAGCACAAACAGAAGAACCAGCTTTTGGAGAAGGGGGCCTTATTCAATTTAGCAAACACTGCATAAATAGGCTCCGTCAGCAGAGTTCTTTTGAGATACTCCCAACACATGCACTCTTAAGCTTGTGTTCTAATGCTGCGAGTGAATTCCACAGAAAATGCTACCAAAATTACCTTTAGTCAGCAATCAAGTCAATGGACTACTGGAATTTACTTTTTTACTTTATAAACCGCCAGCACAGCCCAGCCAGCACAACAGTGGCCGGACACTCCCCAACTGCACCACAAATCAGTGTATCAAATCAGGATTAGCCATTCTAGGTGGTCCAACGAGCAGACCTACACAGTACCTTGCAGCTCCGTGTTAGGGAGGGACCTGTCTTACAGATAACTAAGCCAACCTCAAAGCCTCATACCATCTGTGAGCCCTGAATTACAGCCAGTGGGGCACAAGAGATAACACGTGGGGTATCCGTAGATCATGCAGAAGGAGACAAGCTTCACTGGAGTTTGCAGATACATTCTGCCTACATCATAAAGGGCTTAAAGGAGGTTAAAAATTCACCTAAAGCAAGTTGGCTAAAAACACCTTAACTAAAATAAGGGGCAGTCACGGCCGAGATGTAAGGAAGCAGCCTTGTGGCAGGCCCCCCCTAAAAAAATGCCCAGGTTTGAGAGCTTCCTAATTTCATTCACTATTAAAAAATAAGCCCTGCTAGATATTTCTTGATGCAGAGGGGTATAACTGACCCCTCCTCTCTCCATTCAGCATATTTACAAGGATTGTTATCATTAGACCATTTTCTCCCCAGTAGTTTTCTTCCTATGGATCTTTATCCATAGAGCCATGAAGAAGAGATGCCACATTGGCAATTGTTATAAGAGACAAAATGTCATTTATTAACTTAGGTCCGCTTTAACAACTGGTTCACAAAACAGGTAAAACTAGCAGACTACTAAAATGAGCTCAGATGTGATGCAAGCTCACACCAGCCTAACTCCATGGACCGTAGCAGCTGCCTCCAATGTATGTACAGGAATGGGGCACAAGGATGCTAAGCTGATTGCAGCATACATCATCCTAGTGAAGGGACAGAGCTTTAGTGACAGGTTGCCAGGCTATAGAAGCTGGTAGGTGAGAAGTGGTGACAGGTAGGTCCAGCAACAGGTTGCAGACAAGGTGAAATGGTATCAGGAGCGCTGTATCAGTGTGGCACCACTGGCCCCCCATATTAGGGGTTGTCACAGGCAGAGGTGCAACGTCCAGGCTTACAGATGACATTGGGGCTGCAGATGGCAGAGGTGGCCATACGGAGCGGAGCACCCTCAGGCTGGCTCCCAGCAGTGGGAGAGGGAGCTGCCAGCTGTACGGTAAGTGAGCCCTCCCAGGCGGCCACTGCACTGCGCCCTCCAGTTCGCCTCACATAACTCCGGCAACTTTCTCTCCTCCACGAACTTCCTCAGCATGGCGGAAGCGGAGTGACCCAAGTCCGCCTGTAGTAACCCGTGCTCGCTGCCCTCCGTGCCCCCCTCGAACCCGCTCACCATCTTCACAATGCCTCTCTGCACCACAGGCGCTGGCGGGGCAGACTGCACTCCGGAGGAAGCCATGACGTGACACTTGTAGACGTAGAACGAAGACGGAGCCGGGAACCGCTGCTGTTCCTCTCACAAACTGACTGACTCAGAGAGAGCGCCGCCGCTGCACAGCCGCTATTTATCGACCCGCCCCTCGCCTTGACCCGCACATGCGCGCCCTACAAATAGCTAGCATAGACCGCTTTCAGGATGACGTCTCAGCCCCGCCCTCAAGGAGATTCCACTTCCGGGTCCTTGTTATAGGAAGGACACGTCAGCACGTGTATGTATGGTGGTGGTATCTGCAGTAATAAGTGCGAGGGTCAGCTGAAAGATTAAGTTTTATGGCGCCAAATATAGTTTGAGAGGGGGCTTCGAGAAACGTGTTATTTTGGGGTGTACCTGTGCTGTTATATCTGTACTCATGAAGGCATTTACAGCCTTAAACTGGTTGTTGTATTACCTTGTTTTGATTTTTCGTGGAAACAGGAATAGTACTAACGATACTGATCCGTATACTCCCACTTCATTCAAACACAAAATAACCTTGTAGTCATTCCCCAAATTCATTCCAACCTTTTTTTTTGGCACCAATTATCAGACTGCTGTAGCTTAAAGCGGACCTTCACTTTGAATAAGAGTCTATCTAATATGTTTCCCACACCCTGTACATACAGATTGTCTGTCTACATTAAAAATCATCCTTACTGCATGTTATGAGCCTTTAAACATCCAAGATGGCGGCTTATGAAAGCCACCATCTTATCAGGCAGCCTGCAAACAGGAAGTGCCTCCTGACTGTGCTGCTCTGCATTCTGGGACTGCTGACTGTTACCTGACACCAGCTCTGCTCTGTCTGAGCAAAGCACAGCTATAACCCGCCCCCTGTACCTTATCCCACTCTCCTCTCCTCAGTAAGTGTGGTGCTTCTGAGTCAAGATGGTGGCGCCCGTATCCGAAATTCTTGAACAGAGTTGCAGCCCAGTGGGGGAAAGAATAATAAGTTAGTGACTAAAAACGTAAAATATATTAATTTTAGATGCTGGGGAACTGTTTTTTTAAAAGTTTGGGCTTTTCATTAAATCACGCTGAAGGTCCGGTTTAAAGTGGACCAACACCCTGAGGTGATCGGCCCGGGAATCTATAAGATTCCCGGGCCGATCACCTCACACACCGCGGGACATCTGAGATCGGGATGTCCCGCGGGGTGTAAACCCCCCAAACACCCCGAAATACCTTACCTCTCCAGCCGCTGCTTCCGCCGCCGCCACCTCACTCGCGCTCCTCTAGAAGTGCCCGCGCCGGCGCGGGCGCGCACACACGTCAAGAGTGACGCGCGGGAGGCGCCGACGGGCAAGCTGCTTGTACGTCGCTGTCAATCAGCTTGTCCGTCGGCGCCGATTGGACGGCGCGGCCACGTGGGAGCGGGGAGAGGTGAGTTTTGGGGGCTTTCTGGGGGGTTTCACACAGCGGGGCACCCCCGATCGGGGTGCCCCGGGGAAGTGGACCAATACCCAGTATAGTCAAAATCCTGGGTGTTGGTCCACTTTAAAGGGGACCTCCAATCAAAAAAGAATGGAGGATTTCTGAACGTGGCAGCCCAGGGGCATTTTGATTCAGACCACAATGCCGATACTCACCTCTTCTATGACTGAGTGCCCAGGGGCCTAATTTAGGGGTTCAAGCAGGGCCAGATTAAGTGTGGTGGAGGCACTAGATACAGTATTTTTACCCCCTATATAAATAATAGTCCAGCGAAATAACTGGTTGTCTGGCACCCACCTACTGGAACGTTAGATCGAGTTCCTTGTGCTGGTGTGTGCTGCTTGGGAACTCCTGCTTTTCTATTCTGGGGGGGGTGGGGACAGTGTAGTGGTCCAGCAGAAAACCGTTCCCTGCATTGAGCTGCAGTGAGTGGCCACTGATTGGCAGCTCTGCACCCACCCATTACTGTAGTGTTGCTGATGGAGGCTTTGCTGCTCTAGACTCTCCATCCTACACTGTGGTGGCTTTGGCTGTTGGTTTGCAAAACCAAGGCTTACCCAGGTGTGGTGGGGCCACACTGCCACCAGCTTTGTTGCTGGCCCAACAGACCAAAGCTTGAAAAGCCTCCTGGACCAGACCATAACCCAAAGGTTGGTGGAGGCCCCCTTTACCGGGCAAGTGGTGGAAGCCCTGGTGCATGCTTCCCTTGTGCCCCCCTCCTGGGTTCGAGTGTATACCTCTGTCTCTGATTTGGAGTGAATTCGCCTTTTCAAAGTGTTTATATTGTTCTGTCACAACAGAATGAGGGAGTGTGGCTTAATTTAAAAATTTGGAAGGTATGCAACTGCATCGGGGGCCCAGGAGGTTAGGGGGGGTCTCCTTACTGTTGCTCCTCCACCTTATTTATCTTTGTGCTCACTTGGCATCATTCAGCCCTCGTTCACACCCGTTTTGAGCAGACGCAGAGGTACTGCAAAAAAATCCATCAATGGCACCTCTGACCCCTTTCACATGTGTCCGGAGTGGCAGACAGGAGGACGGGAAGGCAGGGCATAGGGCCCCGATACAGGATTTTTTTTTTTTTTTTTTTTTAAAGATGCAAACAAAAATGCGAATGCAGAATGGAATTCCTGCCGCAAACGTGACTGGACAGGTGTGACTGTAGCCTTTTTTTGCCCAGGGCAGATGTAAAATTATTTTTGCCCAGGGCAGATCTAGATGCTGAATTATTTTGCCCAGGACAGCACTAAAATAACTTTTTCCCACCCCATCTGGCAATAGCTAAATGGAACCCTGCAGCTGCAGCACAGTCTGCTTTGTCAGTAAGTTGTGTGATGACAGCTGGGGACACAGAACAGTTGCAGACTGTACTCCTCCCCCCCCAACATTAGAAAGACACTTACCAGCCACTGTGGAGTGCAGCATACCAGTGCATCACTCAGTAGCACCTTACACAGACGTGGAGATGTGCTACAAAGTGTAAGAAGCTCTGGAGTAACCAGGCAGGCTAGAAGGGATGCCACTGACCACCACGGTCTGGTACCTATCAAAGGGCCCCTGAGCCTTGAGTTTGACACATGTGCCTTAGAGAAGGAGGAACAATTTTTTCTCTGCTTATTCAGTCTTTAGTTGTCTGTCTGCATCCAACTGAGTTAAAAAAAAAAATGGCCTTGATGGGGCCCCATTATTAAAATTGGCACCAGGGCCCCACCACATTTATACCATTAGGGGACAAATGCATAGTTATGTGCAAGCAGCCTGTGGAACCTGGTAACCTGCTGGTGTAATGCGTAACTGGTGACTACCAACATCGTAGCGTCTGGCTTTCAGCAGGCATCCTTAGTGCTGGTCAGGGTACCTCTATTTTCTTGCCAAAGGAGGCTCCCCTTCTTACCCCATCACAAAATCCTTCACATCTGACTGAATAATATGTGATGTGTGTGCGGGTTGCTTTCACCAAATATATGTACCGTATATACTCGAGTATAGGTCGACCCGAATATAAGCCGAGGCACCTAATTTTACCACAAAAAACTGGAAAGTTATTGACTCGAGTATAAGCCTAGGGTGGGAAATGCAGCAGCTACTGGTAAATTTCAAAAAGAGAAAAAGATGGAGGGAATCTGGGAAAGAGAGAAATATGGAGGGAATGTGGAAAAGAGAGAAAGATGGAGGGAATGTGGAAAAGAGAGAGAGATGGCGGGAATGTGGAAAATAGAAAAAGATGGAGGGAATGTGGAAAATAGAAAAAGATGGAGAGCCCTGAAAATACCCTCCCTTCATAAGAGTCCTGTAATTACCCCCTCACTCCATAGGAGTCCTGCAAATACCCCCTCACTGCATAAGAAAATACCAGATCAATACACTAATAAGAAGGAATGGTGGGGCTCTGAAGCTGCTCCACTAAATAACCCAAAGGCTGCACTGAACTGACACCAAAGTAGGGATAAGATTAAAAAAAAAAAATTATTATTATAAATCCTTGTTTCTGCCTAAAAATACTGACATTAAAATTTAATGTCAGTATTTTTTAGGCAGAAACAAGGATTTATAATATTTTTTTTTTATCTTATCCCTACTTTGGTGTCAGTTCAGTGCATCCTTTTAATGTCAGTACCCTGTGGCCAGCACCTGACTTTTTGCTGATCACTGGTGCTATGCATACCCACCTATCCCATTTGCATACACGTTTAACATGGATAAATACCTCCTGGATGCTGGACACCACGACTGCAGCTGGAAATCCATCCGCCCCTAAGGTAATCCGGCCCCGCCCCTTTTTATCCTCCATTTTTTTCACTGACTCGAGTATAAGCCGAGGTGGCTTTTTTCAGCCCAAAAAGTGGGCTGAAAAACTCGGCTTATACTCGAGTATATACGGTAATCACACCAGCAACACGCACAGACCACTAGATACCACCAGCAGCTACTAGCACAGTGATCCCCAACCAGTTGCTTGAGAGCCCTGTGGCTCATCGGCTGTCTGCTAGAGCAGGCCACCTACAGAGGTAAAAAAAAATGGGGAAACTGTCGAAGTGGGGGGTACTTGGCTGGGCATTGTCCGGGACAAGCATAGAAATGTTGTTAGCAGATGGCAAAGGGTGCCAGCTTACCAGTCTTGGTAGCTTTCACTGCTCCTGTCACTTTTCTGGGCCATGCAAAGGACAGCTGAGAAAAAAAGTTCAGTTCTGGAAGCTGCAAAGCTTTTGAAGTTAATACACCAGAGTCCAGAATTCACCCAGATGTACAGAGACTCTACTCTCTTTGATGGCATGGTTGTTGATTGGCAAATACTTTTAAATGAAGGTTGTAGTTTTCATCCTTTTGAAAGCATGTAAGCCCTCAATAAATCCGTTATACAGTATTTGGAAAAAATGTTTTCGATGATGGAGTTCTAACTAATCCCCATGGCACGCTTTCTTTCCCAAAGTTGCTTCTATGAAGCATATCAATTATTACCTCTAGCTGTGGCACCTGGCTGCTGAGCTTAAATATATGTATACATGTGTCACTGGGATACTATCTATCACTGGTGGTCCACGTAAGCCAGTGGGTGCCAGCCCTAAAAATAGGTGTTTAAATGTATTAGCAAAAATATAAATCCAGCCCTAGAGTAGCAGAGGCCTAGATCTACACGTATTTTTACCTAAATTTCTGCGAAAAAATGGGCCAATAATAAAAATTCATATACATATGCCGGGTGGCGAGTGGAGGGGTGACTTATACATCTAGCATCAGGAAATATCCAGCCAGGCATGTTTTTTTTAATTTTATGGTAGAAAGAGGAAATCACGGGAGACAGGCTCTGTCACTCCTTATTGACTAAACCTGTCACCCCTGGATTTTACTCCTACCAGGAGAAGAAAACCACAAGCTTGGTGGGAGTTTTATTCAGTTTAGGTGTATAAGTGACCCCTCCTCTCATTAGCTAAGGTGTTTATATGGATTTTTGATATTACACAATTTTGTGATGGTGCTCCTTTAATGAAGAATTTGTGTGTAGTGTCTTTGTCTGTGTTTTTTAAAAGACCTTCAACTAAAATTGAATACAAGTCATACTTTGCAAAATCCATGCAGTAATTTTTGGGTTAGGTAAACATATAAGTTACTTGTTAACAAATTATCAGGCTCCCTTCTCCTCCAGATGACCTTACTACACTAAATGCTCAAAGAGTGTGTAGGTCTTATTGAGTAAGAAGTATCTAATAATATATCTTGATCATTTGTCTTATAGAAGTTTGTTTTTAAATAATGCATAGAGATATTTTTTTTCTTCCTCAGGCACTATTTGTCTGTATAATTACTTGCATTGTTTCCTGTCAAAACATTGCTTTTTAAAAAGACAATATTAAAGGACACATGAAAACATAAAAACTATACTTGCCTCCTCCATAGCGCGCTGTGCTGAGTCTCGATTTTCAATACTTGCAAATTTAGGTGATCCTGGTGCCAGCTGGTAGTGTTCAGGCTACAGACCTGGAAAAATTCTAAAGTCAGGTGGAGTGCGCTAGGAGCCTAGTGGTCTAGTGACCTATACCTAGTGGTCTGGTGATTTGGTCTAGATCATCAATACAGAAAGATATTTTTTACTACGAAACAAAAGGGGGGGGGGGGGGGGGAAATGAGCTACAATATTTTGGGTAATTCAAATCTATTGTGGAGATTGCTTTACTATAAACTGCCTATATGATGCCTTGCGGGACATCTGCCTTCTGTGAGCTGACAACCTCTAATCTCCTCCGCCTCTTCAGCCTTTAGACAAGCCTCCGTTTGCTGGGACACTAGATACACCTCCAGTTCTTATGTGGCACAAGGGATGTCCGCTTCAGATGAACCTAGAGGGTAGTCAGAGAGTCGAGGTCCTACACGAGTCACCAATCCGTCAAAACACTGGGATGGAGCAGGAGGGTGGTCGAGGAATGACAAGGGGCAAACAGGGATGAACGGTCAGTCAGTCTTGCCGACCGCCCCAAGGGCGCTAGCAGATTCTTACAGCCTGCTTCTACAATAGTTGTGTGCGACCTTAGTGACGGTAGTTTATAGCCTAGAGCAACCTTCTCCTCAAGAGCCACCAACAGGTCAGGTTTTGTGGATGTCCTCTGGTGCTATAGTTCTGCTACTGTACTAATTGTCTTATGTTTTCTTTATCGTTTACCAACCTTACAACAATTCACCAGAAAGGGTGAAATGCATTTTCTAAATATTGAATTATATAATCAAGCTGCCCTGATCCAATATTTAAGACTGCATCCATACCTCTTTGTACATAGATACAACATTGGACTGTAGACCCACTTCTCTTGTTACACATGCAACAGGAGCTTTAAAGTGGACCACACCCAGGATTTTGACTATCCTGGGTCTTGGTCCACTTCCCTGAACGGGGTGCCCCGCTATGTGAGACCCCCAGATCGCAGGTAAAAACTCACCTTACCCCGCTCCTCCAATTGGCATGCTCGGAGCCGCTGTGGTATGCGCGTCAATGAGACGTCTTACCGCAGCGGCTCCGAGAACGCTGGCGACCGCATCTCGCGCTTTCCTCTAACAGGGAGCGCACCCGCACCGGCCATTCACAAATGGCCCTACTAGAGAGAAGCGCGAGATGCGGTCGCGGCCCGCGCCTGACCGGTAATCGGGTAAGTGCAGCGGGTGTCCTGGGGGGTTCCACACAGTGGGGCACCCCGATTTTGGATGCCCCGCGGGGAGGGATCGGCCCGGGAATGCTGATCACGCTGGGTGTTGGTCCACTTTAACCCTTTAAGTGCCAGCCTACCTGGAGTTTCTGTCACACATTGCCAGACCATTTTGCACTATTTTGCGCTCCCCATGTTCAAATGTGATTTTTGAAGGGATTTTCCAGGAAAATGATATATTGTTTTTTTTTCAGCAGAGTCTGAGCTTTAACATGAAATGTCTTGTTTGTCATTTTTAGGTGTATTCTCAATATTTTTTGGCGAAATATGTGCAAAAAAAAAATCTATTTTTTACAATTTGTAGTGTTTTTTTGTAATAAGAAATGTAAGTTTGTCAATAAAATCTTATTGTGTGTGAAATCCCAATTTCTCCCGATCACAGCGGTACCACATATGTATTGGTAGACACCTTTCCAGCCCAGGAGACTCCGCCAAACTGAAGCATTAGGGGATTTTCAGAAAAAATACAACTGTGATATGCGCTATGCGCACCTTGCAGTTTTTCCAGAAAAACAACCCTTTACATTTGAAATACCCCCCACAAACTCTATATTCTCTGGAAGTACACATCTCAAGCTTTCTAGGCGTACCAGGCTTGTTGATGTGGCCACAGTTTTCTGGAAGTAATCCCTCAATGTATTCTTTGGTATTCAATGTATTCTCTGAAAGTACACATGTTAAGCTTTCTAAGCGTACCCAGCTTGTTGTAGTGGGCTCATCTTTCTGGAGTTGATCTCTCAAAGAATTCTTTGGTTGCGCAGGGTTTCCCTAAAAAATGTATTAAAAAGCTGAATAAAAAACACCTTTTCCTAAAATATAAATATGCAAACAAGAAAAAACAAGCTAAGTCTGAAAGCGCAAGGTCCCCCGAACAGAACAATACCCAACATGCAGAGGTACTATTAACCCTTTTAATTGCCAGCCTACTTGAGATTTTGTCAGCCTCTGACAGGTCATTTTTCCCCATTTTGCGCCATGTTTTGCAACATTTTTGCTGGAATTTTCAAGAAAATATATATATATATATATATATATATATATTATTGTTTGCAGCAGAGTTTAGGCTTTAACATGAAATGTCTTGTTTGTAAATTTTATTTATTAAGTACAAAAAAAAAATGATACATTTTTTTTTTGGAAAATTGCCTCCTTTATTTTAAATAAAAAAATTATTTTATTAGGGAAAACCATATTGCATGTGAAAGCCCCATTTCTACCGATTAGAACGGTACCACATATTTATTGGTAGCCCCCTGTTCCTGCCCAGGAGACCCCCCTAACTGAAACAAGTAATTTTTAACATTTACAAATAAAATACAACTACCATCCACACTACAAAGGGTTAAATTGAGAAAAAAAATGACATAGGGACATAGGGGGGGCTTTTTTTTGGGATTTTTAAGGGTTAAAAACCCTTAAAAATAAGATATGGGGATGACGTCATTAGCCCCGCCCCCAATGCTGCTGCAGAAGCGGGGGCGGCCTCTTCCGGGGGCTCTCCTGGAGCCATCCGAGCCCCCACGGATTCCCGGACCGATCAGCTCCCTGACTGCAGGGCACCCCGATCGAAGGGTGCCACGCTGTGTGAAACCCCCCCAGATCCCCGAAAATCCTACCTGATCCTTGTTCCAGCGGCGCATGTGCGGGCCGCCGCCTCCCGCGCATCCCTCTAACAGGGCCCGCGCCGGTTGTTTGTGAATGGCCGGCACGGGCACGCTCCCTGTAAGAGGGACGCACGGGAGGCGGCGGCCCACGCTCAGCTTGTCCGGCGGCGGGGAGCGGGGTCAGGTGAGTTTTCGGGGCTTTCTGGGGGGTTTGACACAGCGGGGCACCCACAATCGGGGTGCCCCGCGGAAGTTGAGGGAGCTGAGGCCCACGCTCAGCTTGTCCGTCGGCGATTGGACGAGCGAGTCACATGGGAGCGGGGTCAGGTGAGTTTTCGGGGCTTTCTGGGGGGTTTGACACAGCGGGGGTGCCCCGCGGAAGTGGACCAATACCCAGGATAGTCAAAATCCTGGGTGTTGGTCCACTTTATATATTTATACTTTGTTACATGATTAAAGTATAAAATATAAGAACCTTATTTAAAAAGCATCAGCGCTACTTTTTTGGCCTCAGAAGCCCTCTGTGTCCGATTTAAGAAGTAAAAGAACGTCAGCGTTAAAGTGCCCGACAGCTATCATCTTATTTAACACTAGTGCTGAAAAGGTTGCAGTGCCGAGCGAACTGATTGAAGCAGCACCAGTTGTAACCTGGTCTCATAGAGCACAATGGGCGAACTGTATTGATGAGTTTTATGCTTATAATTAATATTGCACACATTTGTACAGAACTCTCATTGTGACTTGTTAATAATGGAAATGCAGGACCTAGATGTCACCAAATGTTTGTTTTTTAAAGTGGACCAACACCCACCGGTGATCGGCCCGGGAATCTATAAGATTCCCGGGCCGATCACCTCCCTCCCCGCGGGAAACCCCCCCCAAACACCCCAAACTCCTTACCTTAGTTTCGGCGGCCGGCCGCCGCCGCCTCCCTCGCGCCCCTCTAGACGTGCCCGCGCCGGCCGTCTGTGAATGGCCGGCGCGGGCACGCGCGCGTCAACAGGGACGCGCGGGAGGCGGAGGAGCCGCTTGTCCGCGGCTTGTCCGTCGCCGCGGACAGAGGTGAGTACGGGGGGGTTTCACACAGCGGGGCACCCCGATCGGGGGTGCCCCACCGAAGTGGACCAAGACCCAGGATAGTCAAAATCCTGGGTGTTGGTCCACTTTAAGGGGGTTATTAAAATTTATTTAATGGCTTCTTTTGCTTAACAATGTGTAATTTGTATAACAACAACTAAAATTTAGGCAGCCTACACACACACAAGTCGTTCACTTTGTCCCCAGTAGTGATATCTTGTAACTATAATGATGACATGCGACCAGCACAGTAAAAATACAGCGCCAAAGATTTCAAGGACGAAAAAAATCATATCTATGCTGAGGAGTGCCGGAAAAACAGCGGTACAAAATGACGCGCACTGGCCTGGGTTCAATGGGAAGTGCAACAATCATAGAAACATAGAAGGTTGACGGCAGATCAAAGCTGATCGCATTCTGTGCAGCGACTGCTAGCTTCAATGTAGTTCGTATTGCAGCGCTGGCTCACTGAAACTGGTGCTATAGCCACAAAAATGCCACACATCATAAATAAGGCCCTAAATTGATTTGGGATTGAGTCTGTGGGCAGGCAGGAAAGTGCTGTTATTTTTTACCTGCCTGGATGGGGACTACAAGAGATTCAAATATTATTATTTTATTATTATTGTTTTTATATAAATGTAGAATCCTTTTTCAACATTAGCATATGAGTTGTACAGAGATGCTAACCTAAGACAGCTAATACAATCTGTCATTCTGTCTAGGTTGTCGTGTAGTAGTTCAGGTTCTTTTAAAGGTTTTACAGTGATAATGAGTTTGCTTCCTTATCTTAAAATTTGTTACATCAATCAAATTTAAAACATTGTCACGCACTAAGGCAATAGCCAACAGCTTTATGCTGGGTAAAAGCAATTGGAAATACAATTACTATTAAGTGGAATGTTTTGTGCAGCACATCAAAGCTACTGCTTTGTTTTGTTACTAATAGACCTCATCTTCATTTTCAAGGGCATATAAAACTCTGCATTTGTGTCACGATAGCAGTCTAAAATGATATGCAAACTGAAGGAGGAGGCTTAGGAAGTGTTAAATCATTTTTTTTTTTTTTTTTTTTTTTTTTTGCAGTATTTTATTGAGTGGAGAAAAGTTAAAGCCACTTTGATGCCCTTTTTGTTGAAACTGACCCCCAATGGGGAGATTTAGCCTTAGCATCTGCTTGGTACCACAGATAGGGCATGATCCATATGTTCTACTGAAGGTTTTACTTTTTTCGTTTGCTGAATGCAAGTGGTAAGTATGGTAAATCTAGGATATAGGGGTTTCTGTAAAAAAAATAAAGTAAACCAACTCTAGCACTTGCCCACTGTTTGATTGAACCCAGATTCGAATTATGCTTTATTAGTATTAAACTTTCTGTTTTGTTGTTAAACTTTTATATTTTGCTATTACCACTGGTTGATCTTTGCAAGGTACAAAAACCTCCAATTGTCTCAGTCTCCTGGTCCTAAACTATGGTTATTTCAGACGCATGCCAGTAATATGAAGGTCAAGTCATGCCGTTAGTAAAGTCATTTGTGCACACTTATGATAACAGTACATTAGTAACACAATTATTAAACACTAATACATGCCACTAAAAACAGGGCAGGGAGGGGTACAGAGAAAATGTGGGGACCAAAACCTTGGGAAACATAACATTGCTGGAATCAGGATATCGCCCACTAAAACTCTACATATAAAAACCAGGATAAGACACATGCCACGGGGCAAACATTATGAATTGGAGACTAGAAAATCGCCTATAACACAATAGCTGGAAAGACAAATTCGCCAATTCTTGAATAAAGACAGGGAAAAACATTGGAGCAATTGGGAACTTTGACTGCCTAAGCCTGCACAATGCACAAAGAGGATGGCCCTTTCCGCTGCTTTTGAGACGCAATGCGAACATTTCATGCATTCCATTTGGCACGATGCGTGAACCTTGCTGTCAGGGATCACCGGACACCCTTCTTTCATAAGCCAACAATCCCCAATCTCCACCGCCTCTTGTGCCTATAGACAAGCCCCCGCTTGCTGGAGACACGGGTTATGCCTCTCCAGACTCGGTTGCCCCCAGGACTTACTGGCGCAAAGATTGCTGGCTTATGGTGAAGACAGGTGAACAGCGGGGTATCCCAAATTGGAAGTTCAGGCGGGCTGAGTCCAAAACGTCCAGCAGGTTTCAGGGAAGAATGGTCGAGACGGGCAGGGGTCAAAGCCGGGTGGTCACAGGGCACAGTATCCCAGGGGTTAGACGGAGAATGGTCGAGACAAGCAGGGGTCAAAGCCGGGTGCTCACCAAAACGTGGTATCAAAGGGATGAAGCAGAGACGTGGTCAGACAGGCAGATAGTCGGTGCGGACAGGAGTGGTCAAAGACGGAGCCGGATCAAAACACACTAAACGCAATTCCAACAGCACACCCAAGCTAATAATAGCTATAACGGGCGCAGATGGCCAGGGTCAGGGCATCTTTAAAGGGGAACTGGCCAATGGGAAAGGGGGAATGTCTGTTGGATGTAACTGGTGATTGGTGCAATACTGGAACCTGCTCCAGATAGGAGCCCCCCAGGGACTGGACGAATGCGCAGGGAGCAGCGCTGCCGGGGGGCATAACAGGGACATGCGCGTGCGCAAGCACGCCCCCCGAGGAGGAGGGGGAGGACGCGCCGGCCGACGCGGCAGAGCCGCCGCCGCCGGACAGGGGGCAGAAGCCGGAGCCCCAGCGAGGGAATGCGCCAGCAAGGCGGCCGCCCTGCGTGGCTGCTGGAGGACGGAGCTCGCCTGTGACCAGGCACCAGGTAAGTTCCTAACACTTGCGCACGGTTCCATGAATTGTGCACCGAGCTGCACGTTTCCACATGCAGATGCTCTTGCACCTGGTTTGTGGGTTTTTGGCGCACGGGCATGAATCAATCCTATAGTGAAGAGTTTGAGCATCTGTCTTTTTATTTCTATTTCTATCTGCAACAACATTATGTGAATGTCTGCTCATATATTAGCTTCTCAGTATGTAATGGATGCCATTAGAAGAAGGGAAAGCAATGCAATGTAATTCTAGGGAATAGATTGTTGAAGGTGTCTCCCTATTTGAATGGAAATGATAGCGAACCTTGACTGTTGCATCCCAGCCATTTAATGTGAGCAGACATTGTTTGGCATCAAAGGTGCCCATACACAGAACTTTTTCTAGAAATTGTGCTATTAAAATGAGACCCATACCCTAGAAGTGGTCTGTCCCTGTAGGACAGACTTCATCACAATAAACACTCTTCCTACCCCAGGAAATTATACTAGCATCTACTCCTAAGAAGCTCAGGCTCTTGTAGTGTGTGCTGCTTTTACTCCTGGTAAGGTACAGGGACGCTAAGCCTGGTTATTGACTAATTCTTCTGTGAACCACATCTTGATGCAAACAACTTACAGAAGACCTCGGAAAGGGATTCATTAATCCATGGGGGGTGGCTAGGAGTGGGAAAAATAAATCCTACACCTTGTCCACTTGAAGAAGAATTGTGTTTATGGACAGCATAAAGTATGCTACTGGCACATATCAAATTTTCCTGGGGGCAAATGTAAGGCAAAATGAAAAAAATATATGTAGCACAATGCTAACCAACACTAATTACCATCCAACCTGTAAGCATGTTAAAGGGAGAGTATGAGTTGAGTCAGGGCTAGTCCTTTCTTTCAATCACAGAGGATAAAATACATTTGAAGGTTCTCAAACTTTTATAGGGTCACATATGGGCATCAATTAGTGACCTCAAGCTGCTGCAACGCAGGCTCTAATTCACACCTAGTTAAATGTCTTTACCAGGTAATTAGCATAAGCCTCACTGATGAGATGAAACACATTTTCGGGTAGAAATGTATTTATAAAGTTCCTAATTTTCTGTAAACCTTCTATCAAGCTACTGGAAATCCCTGAAAGGGTTCACTTACTTTTTTCCCCCCTGCACTGTGGATGTTTTTAAGTCATGTGTGCTTCAGCTGTCTGTATGATACTAATTTTAATCAAATTGTGTTTTTCTATATATGTTAGCAACCAGACCACAATGTATTAATCATAAATGAAAGAATTAAAGTAATTGCAAAGGGTTTACTTACTTTCTCTTGCCCTCCAGCGTGTGGTACACTTGACATTGTGCTAGTGAACATTTCTGCTGTAAATCATGCCTCCTTTCTCTCCTTTTTAAATCTTGCTTAATTCCCTGAACTGAAGCATAAAATGCTCCTTCTACTCAAGAGGTAATTTCAAGAAAGTTTCTTGCACCAAGACCATTGTCTGGCTAAACATCTTTTCATGGGGAAGTCTATTCTTGAAGTTAATGCCTTCCCTGTGCATTGCAAGCCTTTCAACTATCAGATAAATGGGACAGAAAAAATGAATAAAAGAGAAACATCAAAGTCATTAGACTAGAATCCGTTTTAGATAATAATTATGAATTAGAGATACAGTCTGAATTATGCATGGACTGGGTTCTTTAAAGTGACACTCAGAAGAGGATTGCAATGTTCCCTCTGTGAGAATTCTAAACTAGTTGCTTGTCACATTATATAAAATGACAGATACTTTTTTTTTCTGTTTTGTCCCTGTACTTGTATCACTTTGGCTGGGGGCTTAAATTGTATAACACCGGATTGTATAAAAATGGTTATATCTATAAAACTACTCCTTAAAGCCGGACTCCTAGCAAACTAGGAAGTGAAAACAAAAAAGTCTATACTCCCATTTGTTCCCCGCAGCTCCTCTGAGCTTTCGGTGTGCCCACACGGCCCCCCTATCTGGCGCCAGCATTTTCATACTGAGGGCAAGGATCCAGCAATTCCAGGGTATTTTGGGTCCTTGTTTATGTCCCCACACGCCTATTCCATTCATTGCACACCCCACCTTAGCATGCTCCCTCCATTGCAATGAATGTAGTATGCCTGTCAGGGGAACGTGAAGCCAGCCTGATGGACGCCAACTATGTCTGTCCAGCACTGGAGGAAGGGAATCACTCGTTCACCCTCATTGGTAAATATAACAAGGGCACTGCTGCTGACTATAGACTTTTTTTTTTTTTTAATACCTAACAGGGCCTTTAAACTTTCATACAAAGGCAGAAGAGTTTGTTGTATTTATTTTCTTGCTTTCTGTGACCCCTTTGTGAACATTATGATAATTGACTGTCTGCAGCGGTCAAGCTTGCCTCTATGCAAATGCGGGTCAGGGAAAGCATGATGGGAGTACCTAGTGTGGAAACGCCCATAATTTGGGCTGGTCATCCCCTTTTTGTCCCAATGACTGTATTTTATACTAAATTGTATTCTAAATCATAACCAACCAAAACATAAGGCTAGCTTTTTATAATGTGGTCAAAGGTGGCAAAAAAGCATTTAAAGTGGAATAAAACCCAATGGGACCAGCCCTGAAATCTAAAAGACAAATCTGATTTGATTAGCTCCTACGCATGTGCCATAGGACTGGGAAAAAGGTACAATTTTTTATGGGGGGTGTTTCACACGGACTTGAGGGCTGGACCAAAGTGGTTCTCTTTTTTTTGTGCTAAAAATAAATAAATAGCTAGCATTGGGTCTACCAATTTCATGCATATCTGAAAAAATTGCTTGGGGAGCAGGTTCAGAAATGAGACCCCAAAGCATAGAATAATAGTAAGAGCTGATCTTAGGGCAGATAATTGAAGTACCAGTGACAAAGCATAAGATTAACAATCCGTGTTTAAAAAAAAAAATGACTTGTTCTTCCAACAGAGGGCGTAGAGACACCTAGAACAGCAATCCCAAATAGACAGGAGACAGATCCTGGTATGAGCCAACACAAGGATAAGATGCCCATCCCAGATAAGATCTGCTCATTTCATTGTAAAAGATTTGTTCTAATTTGTAATACTGCTTGTGTTCCTTAAATATACACTTGGTAAAGCTGTTAGGTTAATATTAGATTTCCATTCTGGACTTTCATGTGCACATTAACAGAGGAACCTTTTTTTCTGGCTCGGCATACCATTCACTAAATTTAAAAGAAACAGCACACACCTCTGGGTGCAAATATCAGCTCAGGATTTTACCAGCCCTTGACCACACCTCAACATCCCAGTTGAGCTGCCCAATGCTTGGCAGCCAGTGCGCTCCAAAGGTCAGAATATAGGTCAGCACCAGTTTAAAAAAAAAATCCCATATTTCTAAGCCACGGGTACAGTACTAAACCAGACAGAACAACATAATAGTTGTGAATCTAATAAATAATCCTATCAATAATAATCCCTAATAACCTATAAATATACAAGTAATTTACCAAGATAAACAAGTCTATATACAGACCAAAAGTGCTTGTGCTAATTTAAATTGCAATTAATATATAAATAAATCTTATACATATGTGATGAAAGATCCTAATAAATACTGTGAACTATAAATAAACTATCAAAATTCACCCATAATCTATAAACTAACTCTATATATAAAGTGTGTGGCCCAGGAGTCTTAAGGTCTGGACGTCCCAATCACCCTGGAATATATGGGGACCATCCTTATGGTCAGGGGAAGAAGATGCCCCCGATTCAGTGTGTTTATATATTTGGCTTGGTGATTCTATGATTGGACGTTATATTCATCCATTTATTGATTGCAATTTAAATTACCGTATATACTCGAGTATAAGCCGAGTTTTTCAGCCCACTTTTTGGGCTGAAAAAAGCCGCCTCGGCTTATACTCGAGTCCAGGGGCTGGAGGGTGAGGGGCGGCCGCTGCGGGTCCCTGCTCTCATGCATACAAACACGCACACACATTCACACACTGACCGGCGCCACCTTCCTCCCGCGTGGTGCGCCGCTGGGCTGCCTTCAGTACTGCCTGTAGCCTCTCTTCACACCGGTCTTTTTTCCTGTATAGTGCGGATCCTGCTGTGTGGCGTGTACGCTCTACTGTACGTGTTTCACGAGCCGTGAGCTCCCCGGTCTGGGCGGGGCTTGTGCTGGATGGGCGTGAAGCAAAACAGGCAGTGTGGCAGCCACGCTTGCGGTGAGGTAATGGGCTGTAGGTAGGGGAGGCCTTTTGGCTCCGGTGTCTTCTCCGGTCCCTCAGCCTCCTGCCCCGTTCTCCCTCTGCTCGCCGTGACACCGTGTGCGGGGGAGCGGGAGCCGCGAGCTTATGAGTTGTTCGGGACGCTGAGCCTCCGCGGACATGTCGCAGAATACCATGGACAGGACAATAAAGGTGGGTGCGAGGCGCCATTGTGTGCCCGGCAGGTCCCTCACCTGGGGGATGGAGGCGGGTGTGTGTGCCAGGGACACATAGCTCAGTGTGCAGCCACTGTCAATGGGGGCATTTAGCTGTGGCTGCTCTTCTATTGCCCTGCTCGGTGACCTGTATGAGGGGCTGGAGGGTGAGGGGTGGCCGCTGCGGGTCCCTGCTGTACCTGCTGCTGCCGCCGCCGCCGCCGCTCTCATGCATACAAACACGCACACACATTCGCACACTGACCGGCACTTCCAGGCTGCTGCGCGCTGGTCGTCAATGGGCGGCGTCCAATGTTTTCATTGGACGCCTGCCATATGGGGCACGCCCACCGACGACGAGCGCGCAACAGCCAGGAAGTGCTGGGGTGTGTGTGAGAACGGCTGTGGAGGAGGGGAGGGGGACCCCGCTGCCCCTCTGCAGGGTAACCTCGGCCAAACCCTGACCCCCGACACCTGTGTGTCCGAGAGCGGCGGCAGCAGCAGCAGGTACCCACAGTGTGTGTGTGTCCCTTTCTGTGTGTGTCTGTCTTTCTGTGTGTCAACTCCAATTCCAATTGAAAAAAGCCGCCTCGGCTTATACTCGAGTCAATAACTTGTTCCATTTTTTTTTGTGGTAAGATTGGGTGCCTCGGCTTATATTCGGGACGGCCTATACTCGTATATACGGTAGCGCAAGCACTTTTGGTCTGTATATAGACTTGTTTATCTTGGTAAATTACTTGTATATTTATAGGTTATTAGGGATTATTATTGATAGGATTATTTATTAGATTCACAACTATTATGATTCTCTGTCTGGTTTAGTACTGTACCCGTGGCTTAGAAATATGAGATGGTCTTAGGAGCCTGTTTTAATATTGTCTGTACATGTTTTTTAATGATTTTTTTTTTTTTTTTTTTTTTTTTTTTTTTTACCTCAATAAATTATTAATATTTATAAATAAGCTGTGCCCGTCTACTTGAGTCCTTTTTTTTTTTTTTTTTTTTACAGACACAGAAGGTGTTTTATTACTGAAATTCCGGTCTCCCAAGTTATTGGAGACACCTATACTTGAACAATAAAGTCATTATGTGAGGCACAAACAATAAATGTGATGACACATTCCAAAAATAACACTCATCCCATACTTACCACATTTGCATTACACTGTATGTGACCACTAGCAACCAAATGGATTTGAAAACTGGAATAAAAGAAACAACTGGATTTGCCGCAGCCACTGCTGTCTGGATTGCCGCAAAGATGAGTTGCACTGCGATCCTGGGAGATTCACACATCAGGTCATCCTAATGGCTATAGGGCAGGATTAAGAAGGGCTTTGGAACATGGAGAAGTGTGGAGAGTGCTCATCTGACTACTTCATCCAAGACCTCTTTTTTCTTGGGGGGGGGGGGTGGCTCACAGGGTGAATGGCTACAGAAAACCCAGGGCTGTGCTGTATTTTTAACCTCTTTTGGTTTCCTCCAGTGATCACTTAAGGCAGTGATTTTCAACTGGTGTGACGCGGCACACGGTCAGGTGAAAGTTGGGGAAAGTTCCCCAAACTAAGGTGCCCCCTGTTCCCCGGCAATGCGCAGCGATGCGGCTTCCGCACTAGGAAGTAACGCTCAAGCTAAACAAGTCTCAGCCAATGCCTGGGCGTCTGGCAGAATGAGCGGGACAGTTACTGCCCAGTAAGGAGTGGAGCTGGAGGCGTGGTTAAGTCAGTGAGGCGCAGTGTGCCCCCGGCCCCACAGCCGGATGATACATATGTCTCTGTACGTCCCCCCCCATCAGGCTCCGCTTTGAACTGCCGGCTCGCCCGCCCACCCCGTTGGTGAAACTGCCAGCGTGGCCCGATTCACAGCACATGACAGCAGGCCATCTGGCTCCGCCCACCTGCTGTGTTGTCATAGTCTTCCCTGTGCGGGAGAAGAGACTTGCTCGCTTTCTCTATTCACTCCAGTTCTGCAAGTAAAGGTAATGGAGGGGTGGGCAGAGATTCAGGGAACCGGGACTGTCACTTGGCATAATGGAGTGGGAAGAGAGTTCCTGGACTTTGCAGCTTTTATAAAAATTAGATGATGATGATGATGATAAAGTTTTGGGGGGAGGGGCATATTGTGTTGTATTTGTGTGCATGAATGTTGATAGGTGGTCGGTACTTGACACTGGAGGAGCAGGGCGGGAGGGAAACACTGATCCAAATGTGACTTATTTTTTAAAGAGGAATGCCTCTCCTTGGGGCATCCTGAATGGGAATTCCCCCGCTGTGTAAACCCCCCCCAGAAGCCCTTTTCACTCACCTTGTCCTGGAGTCCTCACTGTGTCTTTGCACTGTGGCTGCATCCCGGCTCACCTTTAGCCGTGTGCATGCCCAGCCTTGTAGGCAGGTAGGCGAGTAAATGTTGCGGGATACACACAGCTGGGCATCCCAATTCTGGATGCCCCCACTGAGAGAAACAACACCCTGAGAAGTGAAAATCAGGCGTGCTGTTCTTCTTTAAAGCAGAACAAAACACTGAGAGGCTGGCCCTGAAATCTAAAAGCAAATCGCCCATAACAAAGCTATTTTGATATTGCTGCCATTTTCAACCACATATCTATGTGAGCTGGGCTTCTCAAGCTTGACTGCGATAAAAACTAAAAACAGGGAGAGACTGAGAACTGTTGAGGAAGAGCTTCGTGTGTGTCTTTCCACCATTCCTGCCAGGATATCCCTTTTGTGTTCATCGAAACAGGCCCAGGTTTCACACTGAGTGGTAAGAAATACATTTAGAATCTATATTATTAACTATATGTATAGTATGTACTGTTTTAGTGTCATTTTGTGCCATTTTGGTTGGTGGTGTGCCGCGGGATTTTTTAAGTATAAAAAGTGTGCCGCGGCTTAAAAAAGGTTTAAAATCACTGACTTAAGGCAATAGCAGATGACACTGCACAGCACCCCTGTTCTCTCTGAGAAGCAGGGATGCCCCATGTTTGCTGTTCCATCTACTGTTGCGGCATGTGATCGTTGCAGGTGAGTATACAGCATGGTCCTTGGCTTTTCTATAGCAAATCTAACTGCAGGGATGCCTCCTAGGAAACATTCTTGGTGAACCAACAGTCTAATACATTTAATTTACATATTTGATTTTCTTTCATGGAACTGGCTTCCCACCCCATCACTAACTTAGACTTCATAATTTCTAGTAAACTTTATCTTTCATCCCAATTTTCCTTAGATGGTCTTCATGATAATTTCAAGATACTTGGGTTGGCATTTGTACTGGTTAACTCACATTACTCTTAAGAAAAAAATGTTAATTGATTGTGATTGGTTCACTGGCTGACACCTGCTTCATTGTGTTCTCGCTGGCTGCTTTTGCACTTGTTTATTTTGTATTTATCCAAAATGTTTAAAGAAAGTATAAAGAATACTCTTAGAAAGTCCAGTCCCCCAGGCAATAAAATAAAAAAAACTTACTTGAACTCTGATAACCTTCTCCTATGGGGGGGCTCTACACAGGCCAGGCACCCAACCCAGGTGAGTTTATTTTTTTAACCACCCACAGTGATGGGGGGGGGGAGGCATAGGGGGATACTAATTTCAGACTTTAGTTATATTCCTAGTATGTCACACACCCCACTTCCAAATATTCATGACACTTGGGAACCCGGCCTGTAGAGGGCGATCTTGCAGAGATGACATGGAAAAAGGAGCCCCTCCTGGTCCATAACTACTGGGTTCCTCCCACTATTCCTCAGTCTTTTTGTCTCTGCAGTCGGCGAAGCATTCAGAAGATGACTCTCCTTCAAGCTGCAGGTTGCCGGGTTTGCTCCCGGCCCCTTTTTTTTCTCTATTTCTGTCTGATACTCTTTAAACCTGTTTGGTTATATTGTATGCCTCCCAGCCCTGGTTGTATGGTTCAGGCAAAGGTAGATACATACACTTTCTGGTGTATACAGGAGTTTTACTCCTCCGTGAGACCCAAATGTGGGTAGGCGGTTTCCGGGTTGGTGTTCTCGGCATGGGATGCCCCTGTCCCTTTGTGCCTTATGGGTGCATTTCTATCCTCTCCCCTTTAGTTCTCCTTTACCCTGCTGGGGTAAAAAGAAGGGGGGGGCGTTATCTGGGCTTATTTGTCACCATGCACACAAATAATGGAAAAAAAAAAGGATATATAAAATAATCTTTATTACATATATATTATGTATGTTTACTATACTATTTAATAGGATATGTTTTATTTAGATTTTCCTATTTCTGTCTAGGCAGCATTCTTTGCTTACCTTTTAAAGTGGACCAACACCCAGGATTTTGACTATCCTGGGTGTTGGTCCACTTAGGTGCCCCGCTGTGTGAAACCCCCCCGATCGCCGCAAAAACTCACCTCTCCCCGCTCCCACGTGACCTCGTCCGGTCAATGACAGCGCCCAGAGCCGCTCTGGTATGCGCATCCAAAGCCGCTTGGACGCGCATACCAGAGCGCTGTCATTGGCTGCGTCTCTCGCTTCCCTCTAACAGGGAGCGCGTCTGCGCCAGCCATTCACAAAACGGCCGGCGCGGGAGCGCGCCCTGCTAGAGGGAAGCGAGAGACGCGGCCGCGTCTCGCGCATGCGCCGTTGGATCGCCGGTAAGGTAAGGTTTGTGGGCCTCCTGGGGGGTTCCTCCCCGCGGGACATCCCGATTTCGGATGCCCCGCGGGGAGGGATCTGATCGGTCCGGGAATCTTAGATTTCCGGGCCGATCCCCCCTGGGTGTTGGTCCACTTTAAAGCTCTTTGTTTCTGCTATGTTCAGATTTGAATTTCCCTCCATTCTTGGTCATGTGATTCTGGGGATGGGCGGGGCTTAGGCACACAGCATCATTTCATTCTCAGAGCACCCTGGTTCTTTGTCTGCCTGGCTCCTGCTGCTTCCCTATGGTCATCTCTCATTGTGCTTGCTTCGGCAGCACATTTACTAAAATTGGAACAATACAGAGAAGATTAGCATGGCCCCTGCGCATGGATGACACGCAAATTCGTGAAGCGTTCCATATTTAAAGGTGCTGTGAGTACCCCTCAGCTTGCTGAAGGGAGTTTCTGCCATTTTTTTCATGCTTTGTCATTTATTGTATTGTGTGCATTGGTGACTGTTTTCCTTGTAGGTGGAAACTCTTTATTTTAAAGGGGTTTCTCCTGTCCAAAATGGTTCTGATTCAGGACTTGATTCGTCTATTCTTGTCCAACCCTCGTCAGTCTATCCGTCTAGGGATGAGACTAGTGGGATTGATGGGAGCTGCATTCGAGGCAGTCCTGTTGCCCAGTTTCACATAGGGATGCTTCAGCTCTTCCTCTTTGCAGAGTGGGACAGGTGCCCACTATCATTGAATCAGACTTGTCTATTGTCTCCCCACGTTTTGCAGTCCCTTCAGTGGTGGTTAATATAGCTCAACCTCCAGAAGGGCAAGTCATTTCTGACTCCGCGTTGGGAACTGGTTACCACGGATGCCAGCCTGGTGGGCTGGGGGGGGGGGCTTCTGGAAGAAGCATAAGTTCCAAGGATTGTGGGGGTCTCAGGAGGCTCATTCTCCAATCAATGTATTAGAGCTTCGGGCCATACGTCTTGTTCTACTTCGACTGACCCATTTCTTACAGGGTCTGCCAGTTCAGATTCGGTCAGACAACCGAACAGCTGTTGCATACATCAATCAACAGGGAGGGACTCGCAGTTGGGGTGCCCTCTGGGAAGTGTCTCTGATCCTTCAGTGGGCAGAGATCAATGTTCCCTGCATATCAGCAGTTTACATTCCGGGGATAGAGAATGTGGAGGCAGACTCCCTGAGCAGGGGATGTTCTCGCCAGGGAGAATGGTCTCTCAATCCAAGGGTCTCTCAGTTCCTCTGTCACAAGTGGGGGACTCCACGGTTGGACCTGTTTGCTTCTTGTCACAAGCTGCCTGCTTTTGTGTCTCTATCCCAGGATCCACTGGCACTGGCAGTGGCAGCGGATGCCATGTCTCTGGCCTGGAAGGATCTGGGGTTCCTATATCTGTTTCCCCCATTCTCCATGATCAGCAAGGTGGTGCGCAAGTTAGCACTGGAAGAGGCACCAGCAATTCTGGTGGCGCCAAGGTGGCCAAGACGTCTGTGGTACGCAGACATCGTAAGGCTGGCAGTGGATCTGTTCCATCTGCCTCTTCTTCCAGATCTCATCACTCAGGGTCAACTTTGTTACCCCAATTTACAAACGCTGGCTTTGACGGCATGGCTGCTGAAGTCTCCATCTTGAAAGAAGAAGGTCTTTCTGATGTGGTTATTCAGACTCTTATTAGAGCTAGGAAGAAGTCTTCCTCTGTCATTTATTATAGGACTTGGAGGTCCTATATTGATTGGTGTGAATCCAGGGCTTTGCCCTGTAGAGTATTTTCTATTCCTAGAATTCTGGAATATCTGCAACGAGGTCTGGATATGGGATTCCAGATTAGTACTTTGAAAGGGCAAGTCTCTGCCTTGGCTATTTTCTTTCAAAGGTTGTTTGCTCCTCATCCTTTGGTTAAGACTTTTTTTCCAAGGAGTCGCGCATGTGCTGCCTCCCAGAAAGCCTATACTTCCTGTTTGGGACCTTAACCTAGTGCTTTCAGCTATGCAGGCAGCTCCCTTTGAGCCCTTGCAGGATATTCCTCTTCCTATTCTTACTCAGAAGGTTGCCTTTTTGGTTGCTATTACTTCTGTCTGCCGAGTTTCTGAACTGGTGGCTTTGTCTATTCTAGCCCCTTATTTTGAGAGGCATCAAGATAAGGTTGTTTTCCATTTTAAACCGGATTTCCTACCTAAATCAGGATATAGTTCTTCCTTCCTTGTGTCCTAAACCTAGTAATGACAAGGAAAGGGTCTTACATTCTTTGGATGTAGTTCGTTGTGTTAAGTATTATTTAGTTACTACTTTGGCTTTCCGCAAGACGGGATGCCTTTTTTGTTGTGCCTTCTGGGCCCAAGAAGGGTTTTGCTCCTGCCAAATCTTCCCTTAGTAAGTGGATACGTCAGGCCATCATTGGGGCCTCTTTGGCTAAGGGGAAGGTTCCCCCTTTTCGTGTCACCGCTCATTCTACTCGTGCTATTGGAGCTTCCTGGGCTTTTCAGCACCAGGCTTCTGTTGAACAGGTTTGCAAGGCTGTGACTTGGTCTTCTGTGTATACTTTTTCTAAGTTTTACAAGGTTGATGTGCGGGCCTCAGCGGATGCTGCTTTTGGCCGCAAAATTCTGCAAGCTGCAGTAATTTAAGTTATGCATTATTCCTTGGGGATCCCCACCCATTATAGACACTGCTATTGGATGTCCCAAGTGTCGTAGTAACATAGTAACATAGTATGTAAGGCTGAATAAAGACTTTAGTCCATCCAGTTCAGCCTGTTTAACTCCTTCCAGTGGTCTAGTAGCCATAGCCGGAAATGTTATTACATGCCAGGAAGGCATCAAGGCCACTTTTGAACATTTTTAATGTATCCCTCATTACTACCTCCTCTGGCAGCGAGTTCCATAGTCTCACTGCTCTTACAGAGAAGAATACCCTCCTATGTCGGTGGAGCACCTTTCCTCTAACCTTAGTGGATGCCCCCGGGTTATGGTTACACTCCGGGGTATAAATAGATTGTGGGACAGATTCTTGTATTGACCCCGAATATATTTATACATAGTTATTAGATCACCCCTCAATCGTCTTTTTTCTAGACTAAATAAGCCTAACTTGGACAATCTTTCCAGGTACTCTAGCCCCCGCACTCCTTTTATTAACTTTGTTGCCCTTCTTTGAACGCGCTCCAGTTCTGATATGTCCTTTTTAAGCACAGGTGCCCAGAACTGTACACAGTATTCCATATGGGGTCTGACCAGTGACTTGTACAGGGGTAAAATGATGTTCTGGTCATGAGCACCTATGCCCCTCCTGATGCACCCCATGATCCTATTTGCCTTGGCAGCAGCTGCCTGGCATTGATTACTACAGTTGAACTTATTGTCAACTAAAACCCCTAGGTCCTTTTCCATTGTTGTTTTACCAAGTGTTTCTTTATTTAGTGTGTAATCATGACACAGATTTCTCCTTCCCATGTGCATAACCTTACATTTATCTGTGTTAAACTTCATTTGCCATTTAACTGCCCATGCTTCCAATTTATCTAAATCTGTTTGTAGTTGCCTGCTGTCCTCCTTTTGTTTTAATTACTTTACTCAGCTTAGTATCATCTGCAAAGATTGAGACTTTACTGTTTAATCCATACCCAATGTCATTTATATATATATTGAAGAGAATTGGTCCCAGAACTGACCCTTGTGGTACTCCATTAGTAACAGTGACCCAATCTGAGTGTGTACCATTGATAACCACCCTCTGTTTCCGATCATTAAGCCAATTTCCCACCCATCTGCACACGTTTTCCCCCAGTCCAAGCATTCTCATCTTTTGTACCAGCCTTTTATGTGGCACAGTATCAAATGCTTTAGAAAAGTCAAGATATATGATATCCAATTACTCCCCCTGATCCAATCTTGAACTTACCTCCTCATAAAAGCTGATCAGGTTTGTCTGGCAGGAGCGATTCCTCATAAATCCATGCTGATATGGAGTAATAAGGTCATTTTCCCCAAGGTGCTCCAGGATAGTATCCCTTAAGAAACCTTCAAACAGCTTGCCCACCACAGATGTTAAGCTTACCGGTCTGTAGTTCCCAGGTTCCCCCCTAGATCCCTTTTTGAATATTGGCACCACATTTGCCAAGCGCCAATCCATCGGAACAAACCCTGTAGTTATGGAATCCACAAATATTAGAAATAACGGCTTGTCTATTACTGTACATACATCCTCGTGTTTTAAGGGAGTTATGTCATCTGGTCCCGGTGATTTATCGATTTTTTTTTTTTTTTTTTTAATCTACTTGAGACGGTGCTGGACTTCTTCCTTGGTTAGATCAGTGACATTTAATGGAGGGTTTCGGTTATTGCATTTCACTCGGCATGTCAAATTCTTTTGTGAATATAGAATCAAAGAAGTTGTTAAGCAAATTAGCTTTCTCCTCATTTCCCTCTATAGGGGTCCCCTCCTTGCTTTTCAGGGGGCCCACACCCTCAGGTTTGTACCTTTTTACGGTTTATGTAGCTAAAGAATAATTTGGGGTTAGTTTTACTCTCTTTCGCGACCAGTCTTTCTGTCTCCAGCTTAGCTGCCCTTATCTGTTGTTTATTTTATTCTTTATAATTTTTTAACGCTTCCGCTGTCCCTTCTTGCTTTAAACGTTTTAATGCCTTTTTTTGTTGTTTATTGCCCCCGTAACCTTTTTGTTTAGCCACATCGGTTTACATGTGTGTCTAATAGTTTTATTCCTGTAAGGTATATATCTGTCACACTGAAAATTAAGTATTCCTTTGAAAGTATCCCATTTAGCGTCCATGCTTTTGTTTTTAAGGACATTTTCCCAGTCAATGCAGTGTAGGGCATCTCTAAGTTGGTCAAACTTTGCCTTTTTGAAGTCCCGCGTTTTTGTGACTCCTTGATAAGGCACCCTAGTGACTGCTAATTGGAAATTAATGATATTATGATCACTGCTTCCAAGGTGTCCCCCAACCTGTACCTTTATTACTTTGTCTGGTACATTGGTTAGTATTTGGTCCAATATGGCTTTCCCCCTTGTTGGAGCTTGTACTTGTTGGGAAAGGTAGCCATCTTTTGTTTTAGATAAAAAACTATTATTTTTCTGCGAAACACATGTTTCAGCATCCCAGTCTATATCTGGGTAGTTAAAGTCCCCCATAATCACTCTCATTTATTTTAGCGGCTATATCTATTTGCCTTAGCATCATATTTTCTATGGATTCGGATATATCTGGAGGTTTATAGCAAACCCCCATCAGTATTTTATTTTTGTTTCTCCCTCCATGTATTTCTACCCATACCGACTCCACATGGTCATTCCCCTCACATATATCCTCCCGCAGAGCAGGCTGTAGAGAGGATTTTACAATTAAGCAGACTCCACCCCCTTTGCGTTTGTTACGGTCCCTCCTAAACACACAGTATCCCTGTAAATGTACTGCCCAGTCATAGCTTTCATCCAGCCAGGTCTCTGTTACCCCCACTATATCATATTGTTCTTCTGTTATTATCAGTTCTAGTTCATCCATTTTATTAGTCAAGCTTCTAGCATTTGTAAGCATGCATTTCAAATGCTTATGACAATTTTGATAATTTTGTATATTGCACTTATTCCTGCTAGATGTGCTAACCCCTCCCCCCTCTCCACCCCCAGTTTCATGTCTACACCCACTATCACTTTCTTTCCTAACTTCCCCTTTGTAATAGCTTTTACCCTCCCCCCCCCCAATGCTCAGTTTAAACACTCCTCTAACCTTTTAGCCATCCTCTCCCCCAGAACAGATGCACCCTCCCCATTGAGGTGCAACCCATCCCTGCCAAAGAACCGGTAGCCCACTGTGAAGTCGGCCCAGTTCTCTAAGAACCCAAACCCCTCCTTTTTACTCCAATTTTGGAGCCACCTGTTTACATCTCTAATATCCCGCTGCCTCTCTGGTGTGGCTCTTGGTACTGGTAGTATTTCTGAGATTACTACAGTTGAGGTCCTTGTCTTAAGCTTACGGCCTAAGTCCCTGAAATCATTTTTTAGGACCTTCCACCTACTTCTTCCTATGTCATTAGTGCCAATATGCACCATGACCGCTGGGTTCACGCCAGCCCCTCTCAACAATCCGTCAGCCCGCTCCGCTACATGCCGTACTCTTGCCCCAGGAAGGCAACACACTGTTCGGCAATCCCGGTCTTTGTGACAGATTGCCCTGTCTGTTCCCCCAATAATAGAGTCACCCACTACCAGCACCTGTCTTGCCTGCCCTATTCTCCCATTTCCCCTCCCTTTCTTACTGGAGCCGACAGATGTGTCTTGCTGCAGCTCTGCCATTCCTGAGCTAACATCCTCCTCATCTGCCAACCGGGCAAACTTGTTTGGAGGTGCCTGTTCAGGGCTAGCCTCCCTGTAACTTTTACCCCTACCCCCCCTTCTAACTGTTATCCAGCTAGCTGCCTCATTTTCCTGCTTTTCCTCTCCCCCCATACTACCACCCTCCCCTGAACCGGAGCCATGTAGTGCCAGATCAGTGAGATCCAGACTCTTTTGCATGATAACAATTTCTCTCAGTGTTGCCAATCGCTTATTAGGATCGTGAATCACGGCTTCCAAATCAGAGATTCGCAGGCATCCGGGGCATATATATTCACCATCGACCGATTGATCAAGAAGTGCATACATAGCACAAGATGTACACTGAACAGCATTGTTAGGCATGGAACCCATTGTATGAATTTGTGGGAACACCAAGTGTAGAATTTACAACACTTAAAATAACAATATGAAATCAAAGGCAGATACTTACTGCTTCCGAACTTCTGCTTGTAACTTCTTCTTCTTTTAACTCCTGCTTTAACTCACCACTTCCAAGCAGCCACTTACAGAGTGAGCCAAAAGAGCAAGCTACAAGAGCTGTGTGTGGCCTTATAACACACCTGCTTCAATTAGGCCTCAATTAGGCCTCAGCAGGAATCCAGGAAAGAGAAAAAAAAACTTTTTTTTTTTTTTCTTTGGTTTTAAATTTGTGCCAGCATTAACACACTGATTCACAAAAATAAAACAAACCCAGTTTACTATATTTTACCTACCAAACGAGCTCAGTTTCCCAAAGCTTACCACAGGAGATCCTGCTTTAACTCACCACTTCCAAACAGTCATGAATATTTGGAAGTGGGGTGTGTGACGTACTCATAATAACCATTTTACAGGTGAGTACTCACAAAATGGTATTTTTAACCTAACCCTGTATCTGATTCCTGCAAGTAAAAATCCCTCACATGTACTCTATGTATGTATATACTGATGGTATAAACCAGATTCTGATTCAGATGAAGGTGTGCTGAGTCAGTTCTAGGACCAGACTGGTGCTAAAGGCCCATGCATTATGAGTCAAGGAAACATGTTCTACAGAAGTGAGAATGCCAAAGATGGGGCCCAAGGTGACTCCAAAATGACCCCTATATGTCACAACCCTGGGTTCGGCTGATGCCTGGCTGGTGGCTGGGCTCAATTACCCCGTCTGTGGTACTGGTAGCCACCAGCTGGTGGTGGTACTGGTAGCCACCAGAGCTCTGGCTGCAGACCCCATCTGCAGTTCCATCAGCCACCAGCGGGGGTCACCAGAGCTCTGGCGGCTCACCCTACCTGCAGCTCCATCAGCCACCAGCGAGTGTCAGCAGAGCCCTGGATGCTCTCTCCCCATCATCTACTGCACCTGGGGTGTGGGCTATTTAAGGAAGATCAGCCCTCCACTTGGTGCTGCAGGATTTTGTTTGCTTGTTTGCATTGGTGATGTTTGTAGCTTTTGGAAGCGGAATCTGTTTCTGTATCTGTCCCTGAGTTATCATCTGCTTATGCCTTCAGGTGAGTGCGCCAGCACCTTGGGGCTCCAGTTTTCCCTTGTTTGTTATCTTTGTTTGTTAGCTTGTTTTTTTCCCCTTTTTCTGAATATAAGATATTTTTGTTATGTTCCTTTTGATTTAATAAACCCTCCTGTTCACTGCACTTCTTGTCGTGTCATTGCTCTGGCCAGACATTCTGCTCAATGGCGGAGAGTTCATATTAGAGAACTCCCCGGCCTGACATAATCCTGCTGCCCACCCAAAACCCACCTGGCCAGAGCATTGCACATCCTGGGACCTGTAGTCCCTCTAGCTATTGCTCTCCATTGCTAGCCCCTATAATGGATCCTGCAGTGATCAGAAAGTTGCTGACATTAACAGAAAGCCATGCTGATGCTGTGCATGCATTGTTTGTGTAATATTCCAAACCCATGTGCCTAGACATGATAAACTATATCCATTCTCTGATTAATCAAAGGGATTTTGATTTCCCTGTTGCTCAACCCCTCATTAAGATCCTGGTGTAGCATTAATTCTCCTTTACCACAGGTTAAGCAGACCTGTTCCATTGAACCCTGTGTCCCTGGTCAGAAATCCCCTCCTCTCCCCTTAGATAGATTTGTAGGGTCTAGGGGTTACTCTTAGGTGCTGTGTGCTTCACCTGGGGCCTTGGCTCAAGGGTCAGCTATTTCCTCATGGGGCCAACCTGTGCCTACTGCTGGAAGCCAGGACCCTGATTCCTGGTTCTATGTAGAATCTGATGATGATCCTGTTTTTGAGATTCATGCCATTGATTCCGATGATGAATGGACTGATTTTTCGGATGAGGATTGTGTGGTTGATGCCAGCCTGTCACCAGAGCGTCCCATGGTTGATGCCAGCCTGTCACCAGAGCGTCCCATGGTTGATGCCAGCCTGTCACCAGAGCGTCCCATGGTTGATGCCAGCCTGTCACCAGAGCGTCCCATGGTTGATGCCAGCCTGTCACCAGAGCGTCCCATGGTTGATGCCAGCCTGTCACCAGAGCGTCCCATGGTTGATGCCAGCCTGTCACCAGAGCGTCCCATGGTTGATGCCAGCCTGTCACCAGAGCGTCCCATGGTTGATGCCAGCCTGTCACCAGAGCGTCCCATGGTTGATGCCAGCCTGTCACCAGAGCGTCCCATGGTTGATGCCAGCCTGTCACCAGAGCGTCCCATGGTTGATGCCAGCCTGTCACCAGAGCGTCCCATGGTTGATGCCAGCCTGTCACCAGAGCGTCCCATGGTTGATGCCAGCCTGTCAGTCGCTGCTGGGCCCCATGGTCGAGTCAGCCGCCGCTGAATATCTCCCAGAACCTACCTTGTCTCTGTCCCTCAGCGAGCCTGCATCCGGGTCCCTCAGCGAGCCTGCAGCCGGGTCCCTCGGCGAGCCTGCAGCCGGGTCCCTCGGCGAGCCTGCAGCCGGGTCCTGCTTCCAACCAGCTTCAGGACCCCCCGGCTTTGGGTGTGCACCGGGGCTCTGCTTCCAGCCTGCCCCTGGACTCCCTGGCTCTGAGCCGTCACCCGGGCTCTGCTTCCAGCCTGCCCCTGGACTCCCTGGCTCTGAGCCGTCACCCGGGCTCTGCTTCCAGCCTGCCCCTGGACTCCCTGGCTCTGAGCCGGCACCCGGGCTCTGCTTCCAGCCTGCCCCTGGACTCCCTGGCTCTGAGCCGGCACCCGGGCTCTGCTTCCAGCCTGCCCCTGGACTCCCTGGCTCTGAGCCGTCACCCGGGCTCTGCTACCAGCCTGCCCCTGGACTCCCTGGCTCTGAGCCGTCACCCGGGCTCTGCTTCCAGCCTGCCCCTGGACTCTCTGGCTCTGAGGTGCACACAGCGCGCCCGCCGGAGGCTGTAGTAGGGAGGGGTTGAACCAAGGGGCACAGGCACGCCCCTTGGTTCTGGCTATGGGCCAATGAGCCCAAAGGAGGTTCTGGGCTACTCTCCCTTTTGTCCAATCCTTGTCTGGTTCTGAATATGCACCAATCACTTCACTGGTTCCCCATGGCCAATCATACCTAGTCCCTATAAAGGTTGCCCCCGTCACTTATTCAGTGCCTGTTATAGCGCCTGGTACCTAGCCTGCCTTGTGAATTGAAGCTCTACTGAACTCCTGTTGCCGACTTTGATTGTACCGACCACTCTTGATCTGAACTCCTGTTGCCGACTTTGATATTACCGACCACTCTCGATCTGAACCCCAGTTGCTGACCTCTGCCTGAATCCTGACTACGAGTTGCCTAATCCCTGGTGCCGCTACGATCTCTGTCTTCCCGCTGTCGACCTCTGGTCTGTCTCTGGACTTCCTCTGCCAATGCTCTAGCTATTGGTTCTCCAGACCTCCCACATAAACTCACATTAAGCCATTAAGTCCTGGGGGCAACCGATCCCGGGTAGGCATATTCTGCGTCCCGGCAAGCGGGGGCTCCTACAGGTGAAGCTGGCTGCGGAGATTGGGGGTTGTGGGCTTATCAAGAGGGCTGGAGTACCCCGAGCGTGACAGCACTTATCAATGATCTCACTGAATCAATGAAATTTTTGCAGTTCTTAAGTAATTTTGGTAACTGTCCTAAAGCTTCTTTGCTTTTCGGCCCTTCCTCCAATCTACTGGTCTTGGAAGAATGGCTTCAAGAATGAGCCAATGTCTGGGCCAAGGTCCAGGGAAATTTACGAGTCACCTGGGCTCTGCTACCAGCCGTCACCTGGGCTCTGCTACCAGCCGTCACCTGGGCTCTGCTACCAGCCGTCACCTGGGCTCTGCTACCAGCCGTCACCTGGGCTCTGCTACCAGCCGTCACCTGGGCTCTGCTACCAGCCGTCACCCGGGCTCTGCTACCAGCCGTCACCCGGGCTCTGCTACCAGCCGTCACCCGGGCTCTGCTACCAGCCGTCACCCGGGCTCTGCTACCAGCCGTCACCCGGGCTCTGCTACCAGCCGTCACCCGGGCTCTGCTACCAGCCGTCACCCGGGCTCTGCTACCAGCCGTCACCCGGGCTCTGCTACCAGCCGTCACCCGGGCTCTGCTACCAGCCGTCACCCGGGCTCTGCTACCAGCCGTCACCCGGGCTCTGCTACCAGTTCTGGACAGACTTTCTGCTCCATGGCGGAGAGTTCATATTAGAGAACTCTCCGGCCTGACACTATATATACAAAATACATACTTATTCCCTCACATAAAAACATAAACAAATTTATCAACATATTAAAAAAAAATCAGATCTAATGAATGTATATACAACACACTGTGTGTGCAATTCATTGATTGATTTAGTTTAGAGAGGGTTTGGTTTACATACACTGGTGTGTATGGGTTAATTCAATTAATTTTGCACAAAGAGTTGTGTATAGAGATTCATTAGATCTGATATGGCTTTTATATGTTGATAAATTTAAATCATTTCAGGGAGGGGTTGACCAGGCAGTGCCTGTGTTGTTGTTTTTAGGATTGTCCATTGTGTTTATGTCCATTTAGTGTTTAATTCTCACTAAGAGTTTGAAGTTTTTCCTGAATTATTTACCCTACACACTTGAGTTGGCTGTCCAATACCTATGGCCTCCCAAAATACAAATGGTTACCAACAGTGGGAGAAGGCGGTGGACAATACATGTATTTACAGCAATGAATTTCCCAGGAACCCCCTTTTCTCTAAAAAAAAAATGTTTCAGACCACGCTGGGACATTTATTCTGCATGAAGTGTATCGAGGCTCAGATTGGGGGTGAAAAGAGGGTAGAAAATTTCTTTGATACCTGGGGAAAAAGTTATATTGATAACTTTCCACAGGACCTCAGAACTCAGTTGACCTCCTGTTTCAGGCTATCAGAACGGTATCTGGCGAGAGGAGACCCTGCCATTCGCTTGGAGGTTTAAAATTAACAATTAGAGATGAGCGAACTTTTGAAAAATTTGACTAGACTGATTCGCCGATTTTTCTCGACAAAAATCGTTTCGACCCAAATTTATTTGCGACTAAACGCTATTAAAAACGGCTATTTCTGAGCCTCATAGAGCCTCAATAGGGTTGTAAACCATTCTGCCTTACTGTAACACGCATAGGATGCATGCTGGGTTAGTGAAATAATACTGTAAATTATCACATGCAGATCGAAGGCATCGCTAATAGAATCGCAAAGCGGCACAATTGCAGAGAGTTGAGGTGGCATCACTATGAGCGGCCCCTATAGTGCCTGAAAAACACACCCTGGAGCTGGCAGTAGCAGGAGCCCAAAAATTAGCTGAATCACACCCTGGAGTTGCAAGCAGCAGGAGCAGGAGCACAAACATTGCTTTAAAGAGAAACTGGAGTTGGCTGCAGGAGCCCAAAAATTGGATGAATGACACCCTGGAGTTGCAAGCAGCAGCAGCAGCAGCAGCAGGAACCCAAACATAGCTTGAAAGAGACACTGGAGTTGGCAGCAGGAGGCCAAAAATTGGATGAATCACACCCTGGAGTTGCAAGCAGCAGCAGGAGCCCAAACATTGCTTTAATGAGACACTGAAGTTGGCAGCAGGAGCCCAAAAATTGGCTGAATGACACCCAGGAGTTGCAAGCAGCAGCAGCAGCAGCAGGAACCCAAACATAGCTTGAAAGAGGCACTGGAGTTGGCTGCAGGAGGCCAAAAATTGGATGAATCACACCCTGGAGTTGCAAGCAGCAGGAGCCCAAACATAGCTTGAAAGAGACACTGGAGTTGGCAGCAGGAGCCCAAAATTGCCAGAAAGACGCACCCTGGAGTTGGCAGCGTGGAGAGAACATATACAGATTTTTTTTATCCGAAGAATATTATTAAAAAGTAAGAGTAATGTAAAGCATTTTCTCAATTACTTGTGGTCTGATGCGGAGGAATGTCTGTAACTGGAGAGCAGCACCTTAAACCGGACCTTCAGCGTGATTTAATGAAAAGCCCAAACTCTTAAAAAACGGTTCCCCAGCATCTAAAATTAATATATTTTACGTTTTTAGTCACTAACTTATTATTCTTTCCCCCACTGAGCTGCAACTCTGTTCAGGAATTTAGGATACGGGCGCCGCCATCTTGACTCAGAAGCATCACACTTACTGAGGAGAGGAGAGTGGGATAAGGTACAGGGGGCGGGTTATAGCTGTGCTTTGCTCACACAGAGCAGAGCTGGGGTCAGGTAACAGTCAGCAGCACAGTCAGGGGGCACTTCCTGTTTGCAGGCTGCCTGATAAGATGGCGGCTTATGGAAGCCTGCAAACAGGAAGTGCCTCCTGACTGTGCTGCTCTGCATTCTGGGACTGCTGAATGTTTCCTGACCCCAGCTCTGCTCTGTCTGAGCAAAGCACAGCTATGGATGTTTAAAGGCTCATAACATGCAGTAGATGCAGGTATGATGATTTTTAATGTGGCCAATCTGTATGTACAGGGTGTGGGAAACATATAAGATAGACTCTTATTCAGAGTGAAGGTCCGCTTTAAATCTGTTTTGCACGATCCATATTTCTTTAGTGTTGGTCTGGCCCCATCATCAATCTACTCTAGTGCATCAGGCATTGGTGGGTGGAAATCTTGGTTGATCCATGCCCGATTCATTTCCACGCAGGCCAGTCTCTCAAAAAAAAAAACATGGAGAGTGACCGATTAGTAACATATAAGGCCTCATTTCATCAAGCAGAGGTCTCTGCAGAATAGGGGTGAGTGGCAGCAGGAGTCTCAGTGAGAGGCCTGATCTCCCGGGATCAGCTAGCAGTCGTGTCTTGACCAGCAACCCATCTGCCATCATCCATTGGTTAACACGATCATCCACTGCATCACAAGTGACATCTGACACCCCCAATCAACTGTCGGTTATGTCTTATGCTTAGGGTTCAGCTCCACTATTCAGTGAGGACGATCTGATAATCCGAAAAATCAGCAGCTACTGCCCAGCCAAGAAGTGGAGGAGACACTCGCCGCTTCTTCCACTAGGCGGGCAAGTAGTGATGAGGAGAGTGTTGTGGGAGGAGGTGTTGCAAACGTTTTGGCTCCTTAAGCAGACACTGATGAGGAACCTGAGGAGGACATCATTGAGTTTTGAGAGCACTTTTAAAGGCTTGGAGTGATGGAGAGTGACAGATTTAGCGGCCAGCATGGTGGCAGAAGGGGAAAGTATGGAGGCAAATGTGCTCGGGGTAGACCACTTGCGCAGCAGGCTATCTTCCCAGGAGGTAGTGGAAGAGGGTCCCTGGAGTTGGCGGCAGCAGCAACAGTGAATTATTGTGGACTGTTGGTAGGAAAAATCAGCTACTCGGCGATGTGGCAGTTTTTCATCAAGCATCCGCAGGAGGTTAACATGGCTATATGAAAGATGTGTAGGCAGAAGGTGAAGCCCTGCGTCAACATTTGCAGCGTCACCATAAAGCTGCCTGGGAGAGTTGGCTCCAAAGTGGTGGTCCAGCCTGCTGCATTACCCAGTGGCACGCCGCTCTCTGTTCCAGCCAGCCAAGGCTCCACCACCTCCTGTGTGTCATACCCATCCTCTGTTGCTCCAGATGCTCCTCCTCTTAATCTGAGTCAGTCATTCCACCAGCAATCCATTGGCCAAGCCATGTCCAAGAGACAACAGTATGTGCCCACACATCCAGCGCGCAGCAGCTAAATGTGCTCCTGTATAAGTTGCTGGTGCTGCAGTCCCTCCATTTTGAGTTGGTGGACCAGAACTGATGGTTTGTGCCGAGCCGACGTGGAGAGTCCCATGCTGTCATTTCTTTGCAAAGAAGGCAGTACCAGCCCTGTACAATTTTGTTGAACAGAAGGTGGGGCAGTCCTTTAGCCTGTCAGTGTGTACCAAAGTGCACAGCAGTGCCTACGTCTGGAGCTGTAACTATAGTCATGGACAATACATATCCTTTTAGGCCCACTGGGTGATGGTGGTTCCTGCACAACCACAACAGCAACTTGGACAGGTCCCTCCACTGTGGCCTCCACGCTCCTAGGCCTTTGTGCTTGTGACAGTGCACTTGCACTTAGCAATGGTGTCACAGAGAAAAGTGGCTAATTGTCAATTACATATTATTAATACTTAACATTTATCTTATTTGAACATATTTATAATAATAACATATAACCTAGCAACAATAACATATAACAAAATAACAGTAACATATAACATTTCTAAATTTTTTTTTTTTGGTTAATTTTGTATTTTTTTTTTTTTTTAATATTTTGTATTTTAAAAAAAAAATTATATATATATAATTTTTTTGGGGGGGGATTTTTATTTTTTTTTTCCATTGCCTTTTAATATTTTTTGTGAATGTTTGTACAATTTTTTTTTTTTTTCATTTTTTAATATTTTTTTTTTTACTTTGTTTTTTCTAAATATTTATTTTTTCTCTTTTTTTAAAAAATGTATTTTTATTTTTTTATTTTTTCCCAGTGCCCTTCCAGCCTACCATGTGTGCAGGACATGCCGGTTTCACGCTGTTCTTCACATGGTTTGCCTTGAGCCACAGAGTCACACATGGGAGGAACTGCTAAAAATGAGAACTCAATACATGAAATCATTGCTTACTCCACGAAAACTGCAAATGGGACCCATGGTGACTGACACTGGGAAGAACATCTTGTCTGCGCTGCGACAAGAGAGCCTGAGCCATGCGTCCTGCCATGGCACACGTGTTCAATCTAGTTGTCAAGCGTTTTCTGAAGTCTTTCCCCCATCTGCAAGACATCCTAACAACGGGAAGGAAACTTTGCATGCACTTCAGGCACTCCTACACTGCCAAGCACACCCTTCTTGAGCTTCAGCGTCAGAACGGTATCCCCCAAGATAGCCGGATTTGCAAGATTTTTCCACCAGTTGGAATTCCACCCTCCATATGCAGGATCGACTATAGGAACCGAGAAAAGCCATCACGGATTTCTTGCTGATCCAAACAGATAGGGGGACTCCCCTGTGTAACTTCATTGTAAACCAGTGGCAGCTCATATGTGACACCTGCCGTTTGCTCAGGCCCTTTGAGGAAGCTACTTTATTAGTCGAGTATGAGATGAACGATGAGATTCCACTGCTTCATGTACTACAACACATGTTGGAAACCATGGCTGGTCAGGGCACTGGAGACATGGCGAATACATTTCACAGCCACATGAAGCTTGTGGAGGAGGAGGAGGGGGTGGGGCACAGCGAAGCACAGTTTAGGTTTGACAAAATGACCATTTTATCTAGTCATCTGACAGGAGAGGAGGAGCAGGAGCAGCCACAGGAGCTAGAGGGTTCTGAGGAAGGCGAGACAGAGGACCCAGACACACCGTGGCAGTATGCAGTGGAGATGGAGACAGGTAGTCCCTCCGAGTCACTTGCACAAATGGCCAGATGCATACTTCCAAGTGCTTGCGTAGTGACCGCAGAATTGTTTCCATTTGTCAGCGGGATGACTTCTGGCTCTCCACCTTATTGGACCCTCGCTTCCGGCACTAAATGGGGGCATCTTTTTACACCCACTGAGATGGAGGACAAACTGAACTACTACAGAGACATCCTACATAGTCAGTTGGCCGATGTCTATCTGCGCCATTGTCCATACTGTGATGCCCAGCGGGAAACCAGCCTTCTGTAAGCAGGCAATCACCAATCTCCACCGCCGCTTCTGCCTATAGTCAAGCCCCCATTTGCCGGTACGCCTCACCGTACACGGTTGCCCCCAGGTCTTAATAGGCGCAAAGTATGGCTGCTTACGGTGAAGGCCGATGAACCACGAGGGTATCCCGAAGCTGAGCTCCTTCACAGGTAGTCAATCCGGAGGGTG
The DNA here is from genome assembly GCA_027917425.1 of Gastrophryne carolinensis. Lineage (NCBI taxonomy): Eukaryota > Metazoa > Chordata > Amphibia > Anura > Microhylidae > Gastrophryne > Gastrophryne carolinensis. Next base: position 262,016,123 of record CM051238.1, read on the forward strand.
CGTCAGAGTACAGGGATGAGACAGGTGCGTAGTCAGGAGTAGCCAGAGGCTCAAGCCAGGAGCTCAGAGATCGCAGGGTATCCAGAGGGGCAGGCAGCTTCGTGGTCAGACAAAGCAGAGGTCAGTACAGGCAGCAGACAGGAATGGTCGATCAAGCCGTGTCGGAACTGAGCCGGCACAAAATGGGGGCATTTTTTAAAACCGCCGAGAGGGAGGACAAACTGACCTACTACAAAGACATTCTACGTAGTCAGTTTGCCGATGCCTATCTGCGCCATGGTCCATACTACCGCAGGTCTGACTCGGGGGGGGGGGACCTCTGTGATCACCTTTCACTGCCATGGCTGCTGGGGGGGGTGGAAGGAGCAGCAGCAGCTCCATCAGCAGCAGCCTCAGCCTTCAGTCGCTAATGAGTAGCTTTCTACACCCGCATAGTGAGTCTACTCATGAGCAGCAGGAAGACCTGGAGCAGGACCTGAACCAGCAGGTCGTGTCATACCTTGACATGACCATGTCAACACACCTTGAGGATCCGCTGGACTTCTGGGAAGCCAAACCTGACTTGTGGCCGCAACTAGCAGAGTTTGCCCTGGAAAAGCTGTCCTGCCCGCCAGTAGTTGATTTAGATGGCAACTGGCCTGCTCTATATTATGCTGCAAAATGGCAAATTTACCTCACTATATAAGCTATTGCCCCTCAGATTTACACAGGGCCTGCTCTATATAATGCTGCAAAAAAATTGAAATAAAAAAAAGAGCCTGTAGAAGCTGATTTAGTATAACAGATAGGGTGCAACGTGCTTGTTTGGGATACCCTGCGGCCTGGTGTATTGACGGCAGGACAAAAAACAATTCAAATAGCTTAATTAAAATTAGGCTGGAGACGCTTATTTAGTATAACAGATAGGGTGACGTGCTGGTTTGGGATGCCCATGGGGCTGGTGTATTTAAAGCGGACAAAATCCAATGCAAAATGCAATAGCTTTATTAAAATGAGGCTGAAGACGCTTATTTAGTATAACAGGGTGCAACGTGCTTGTTTGGGATACCCTACGGCCTGGTGTTTTGACAGCAGGACAAAAAACAATTCAAAATGCAATAGTTTTATTAAGCTGAGGAGCAACAGGCATATTTATTATAACAGGCTGCTAAGTGCAGGTTTGGGATACCCTGCGGCCTAGTGTTTTGGCAGCAGGACAAAAGCCAATTCAAAATGCAAAAGTTTGGTTAAGCTGAGGAGCAACAAGCGTATTTAGTATAACAGGCTGCTAAGTGCAGGTTTGGGATACCCTGCAGCCTAGTGTTTTGGCAGCAGGACAAAAACCAATTCAAAATGCAATAGTTTTATTAAGCTGAGGATGAACAAATGTATTTAGTATAACAGGGTGCTAAGTGCAGGTTTGGGATGCCCATGTGGGCTGGTGTATTTAAAGCAGACCAAAAAATATCAAAACTAAATTAAAACTAATCCAGTTATGAGAAATGCTTGTGTGTAACAGATAGGGTTAAATAAGCCACTGCATTGATAGGATGCACAGTGGCAAGGCAGGTTTACACCACAAAGAACTGAAATTGAATTGAAAAATGATCTGGCTAATGAAAATAAAAAAAAAATTCCCTGTCACTTCAATGCTGTCCTTGCCTGGATGGTTCCGGTTTTCCTCTATCTTTCACTATCTTTCCCTGGCTCTGTCTGCCTCTCTGTCTCTCCCTACCTATCTCAAACTCTCTGTCCCTGTCTGTAACCAGCTGTGCTCTGGCCGCAATAGAACGCTGAAATGCGCACAAGGAAGATAGCCGCCGGTTTATATAGCACGGTGACATCGCCGGGCTTCCTGGCTGCTGATAGGCTGCATGTGACTTTCCCATGATACCTTGCCCCAAGGGATATGTCCGGACATGTGCTTCCACCATTTTAGAATGCCTGTAATTGAAATAAATGGAGTTTCAAGGAAAACTATTGATCGAATTGCGGGGAAATTAGTTCAGAATCAAATTTTTCATGAAATTCGGAACAAATCCAGGTTCGTCCGGATCGATTCGCTCATCCCTATTAACAATCATAGGGCAGCTGGCCAGGGCAGAGGTGCTGGGACGCATTACCAAGGTGATCTGCAGTATTGGGGCTGTTAAGAATGGAAGCAGACCCTTAGTTTTTCTTTATTTTATGTTTTCTGTTTCTCACAATTTAATCCACTATTATACAACCAAATGCAAGTAATGACGGTTACAAGTCGATTGAAATCGAGTGAGGCTCAAATTAGCCATCAACATGCTTCATTGTTTTGTGAACAGCTGTATAACATTATATTGGCATTGATTGAAACTTTGCAATAACAATTGCAACATATTTGCAAGTCTTTAGAAGCAGACTTTTTATCGAACCTTACTAGTGCCAGCTACATGAGTCTCACAGTACCAGTGCAGAGTGGGTGGGAGAGAAGGGGACTCTGATCCCATGCCCCCATCCACCCAGTACCAGGTACTACCGGCATCTGAGATCGAGGGATCAATGTAATTCCATTAGACTCCTATACCACTTCATAAGTCTTATCTGTCTCCCCAAAGCCCGGGGGGCAAAAGAGCCTGGTGCCCTGGTCAAGCCCTGCATAGCTGGTGCCTGGGCTGGTTATGCTGGAAAGCAGGAACCCTGCACCTTTATTTATTTATTTTTAAGGGTTTATTTTAGATTAATTTGATTTCCTGTCAGCCAGCTAGTATAAAGGGTTTCCTGCAGCAGGATAGCAGAAGCCAGAATGATTGGCAGGGAACAGTGATCGTGGATGTATTAAAAAATATATATATATATATATTTGTGTGTGTTTTTTATTTTACAGTTAACCCTTTGTGAACTGGTAAGGGGTCCAGCATAGGGGTACCAGTTCACAAGGCTTTAGGTGCTGACAAGTCATCTGCGGCAAACGTGTGACTTGCCATTAACCCTTCAGCCACATACCTTGCTTCCCCAAAGCCGGGGGGGCAGAAGAGCCTGCCCTTTAAACCCGTACAGAATTTGCATTGGGAGCTGTCAGTAATTCAAATGCAGAACCAAAATGTTTTTTTTGGGTTATGAAAATAGATTTTAATGGCTTTTTTTTGCTTGACAATGTGTAATTTAGACACCGACCAATAAAACACAGCCGAAATGGATGGTAAAGTCTGTCCCCTTTGTCCCCAGCAGTGATTTCTTGTAACTGTAATGAAGAAACGCTGACCTGGAAAAATACAGCACCAAAGATTTCCAAGAGGAAAAAAGTGGCTGGAACTGGGTTAATCGGCTGGTGGGTCCAACAGGCACTGACATAGGCCGGCCAATACCTAAGGGCATCGAAGCTAATTAGCGTTTGGCACAGCGATTGCTAATGCCAGTGTAGTACACAGCACAGCGCCAGATTAGATGGGAATACTGGCGCTATAGCCACAAAAATGGTGCTAAAAGGCACACATCATAAATAAAGGCCGAAATTTCTAGGTAGGCTGGCACTTAAAGGGTTAAAGTGGCTCAAAACCCAGCTTGGTCAAAACTGAAATCTAAAACACTATCCTATACCGGGATGCCTCGCTGTGTTAAACCCCTGGGGTCAACACTAAACTCACCTTTCTGGCGGCTCCTGTGACGCTCTGTTCGCCAGCGGGTTTGATCTGTTTTAAAGTACATAATTCGCCCTGTGTGTTTGAGTATTCTTTTCTCCAAATGCCATTAAATGGCACCCTGCTCGGTGCATTAACCCTTTAAGTGCCAGCCTACCTAGATTTTTTGTTACACTCTGTTGCCAGACTACTTTTCACGTTTTTACGCTACACATGTTCAACCAGGGATTTTCCAAGAAAATTATATATTGTTTTTTTCAGCAGAGTCTGGGCTTCAACATGAAATGTCTCGCTACCGGCAAGTGACAGTCGGAGCCGTCATCCTGCTCCTCCCACAAGTGGGCGGGGCTAGGGGCAGGGCCAGCGCCGGCCGAAGAGGACGGTGAGGGCCCCTTGCTGGGTCCTCACCCGAAGAGTGGTAAGTCCAAGGGGGGGGGGATCGGAGCCCCCCCTGGTGAAGAGAAGACCCGGGAGAGTGATCGGGCTGTCAGGTGAGTTTGTGTCATTTTTATTTTTTTTATTTTTTCTTTCAGATGGCGTGGGGGGGCCTATTCCGGGCCCCCTCCTGAAGATCAGAGGCCTGGGGGCGAAAATCATATAGTTTTTTTTTTATGGGGGTTTAAAGTCAGCTACGTGAGTCTCGCGTAGCTGCCACTTAACGGTTGGAAAGGCAGCTACGTGAGACTCATGTAGCTGGCACTAGAAGGGTTAAATCCTAGTTCATTTCAGCACATCGAATGGTGCACCCATGCGCGAGCATGGGCTGTTTTTAAGAATAACTCCTCTGCATGAGCATCCAAACTTAAAAGCCTCAAAGCTCTTTTTTTACATGACAGGTAGCACAAAACAAAAACAATATAATTTTTGTATTGGGGTCAATTCAGTGCAGGCATTGTACTTAGTAAAGCTGTTGGTTATTTTCAACTGTAGGAACACAGACCAGCAGGCTATAATCTAAAGAAGATGATTCAGGTGCATTGACACAAGTTGCTACAAGGGCCTCTGGCCATGAATGAAGTCACCCCTTAGTGTTCTGAATAGGTTTCTTAGAAAATATGGCTAGTTGGTGGAACAAACTTAATGTAATTGAAAAGTTCAAAAAGATAAGTACATTTTGTCTTTATATATCACATAATCACTTTTAGTTCCTATTATAAGCCCATTAGCATTGTTAACAAATTAAGTTCTCTGTTTTGTATCTTTCGAAGACAATAGCCCTGATTCAGATCCTCTTTCTGCATACGCCAAACTAAAGGAGCAGTATCGCGAAATTTGCATTAAAAAAGATAAATAATTAAATAGCCACACAATAGCTTCTAACATGTGTATAAATAATCTGGCGATAGAAAAGGAAAAAAATATATGCCTCTCTTTTAAATTGTATAATTACAATGGCTCAGTCCATTTGCTGAATAGGGGGATCTGCTGGGTTGTATTTAGTGAGCTGCCTCATTTAGCCCACTGGTCTCCTAGCAACACTTTACCTCAGAGGCTGACACTGTAATCAGTGGTAACGGCTGTGTGTGTGTGAGGTGCTGCTTTTGTTATGAGACCAGGTGACTCAAATGTGTAAAATCTATACAAAATAAACTAAACTGACTGAAAACTACTGAAATTCTTCTTTGAATAACTGTGTAGGAAAATCTAAAGGTATTAAAGTGGAACAAAACCCTGAGTGGCGACCCTGAAGTCTATAAGACCCGGCCATTGACCTTGCCCCTTGGGCATTCTAAATCAGGATGCCCACTGTGTGAAACAACCCCTGGATAACCACAGATCCCCCCATATTTCTGGCGCGCTCACGCAGATAGTCATTTAGAGAGGCCGGGCGGCCAGGAAGGTTACTGCTCAGGATCCCCATCTGTGTGCAAACAGAGCTGATTGGATGAGAGCCTGCGCATGCGCTGTGGGACAGGGAAAGGTACGTTTTCACAGGCGAACTTGGGGATTTCACATATCAGGGCATCCCAAGTCGGGATGCCCCTAGGGGCACAAAACAAAACTCCACATAGTGAAAATCCTGGGCTGGGCTTTGCTCAAAACACAAAGCTGAAAGAAAGATCATATGGAAAAATAAAAAATAAGAATATGAAAGAGAAAATGGTAAACTGAAAGATTCTGCAGCAGAGCCAACATGAAGGGAAAACTGACAAAATCAGCTAAATGACTTCTAGAGCTTTTCTCTCTGTTTTAGATATATAAGTTCTGGCCAGGCAATGTTGCAATGTTGTTATCTTATGCTGGACTGCTGCCAGCACTGAACAGCTGATACTTTGATACATTGTTCTCCCCCTCTCCTCAGCATAGAACAGGCCAGAGTGTCGGGTCCCGACACTGACAAGACATAAACATGAGCTATTAGTCTCCAGCTGCTCAACACACACCATTTTTTTTTCTACATTTGTAATTCTTACTCCAACACTTACCTACATTCAAAGTACCATTTAAATATAAGTCACCAATAAAAATTCGCGATACTGCTCCTTAAGTATTTGCTGTATTATTACGAGTGAAGATGAGTTTTGGCATTCGTGTGTGCGTAATTGTAGGGGTTTTGTCTGCGTTTGCGCAGCCCTGATTCGTCTATTCCCAGGCTTATAAAAAACACAGTTTTCCAGTTCCAAATTCTGCCCTCTTTTTCCTAGGGGGAATCTGCATACACAATTACGATGAAGACCCTTGATGAGTTATGTGGAGAGTATAAGCGTATGCGTATGCATACCCACCATTGCCTGGATATCGATCAGATGTAGGATTTCGTTTTTTTAATGAATTGCACTTTCCAATGTATGAAATTTTGCACTAGCACTTTATAGAATATGAAATGTGTACGGTATATCTTTAGTTATTTAATATAAAATGGTGGTGTTGCCAGTGAAATCACCTGTTTTGTATAATTGTAATATATATGCCCACTATAGATTATTATATGTATTATTCTTAGTGACCATACAGCATTGCATGCTGCTCTCTGCTGTTGGCCTGTTAGGCTTTCGAATTGATTTTTTTTTTTAATTTTTTTTTTAATTTGTATAAAGGATCAATAAATGATTCATGTTTAGTAGTGTCTTCAATTGAGAAGGTGTTTGTGGGAATTTGCCAAGACAGGTGCCTCCTGGCTGCAGGGAGGAGCTGCCCCTTGCCTTTGGTTCATTAAGGATACACATTGAACAGTAATTGCTGCTGGCTGGTTGGTTGCTGCAAAGGCAAGGGAAAATCAATGTTATTTGGCCAAATACATTATCTGCCTTCCTTTCAATCCTCCACAAGTGTTACACACTGGACTCCACATCTAAGTGCAGACAATCCTACTTTGCTGCCATGTCAATAGCCCTGCGTCGATTGCTATAGTTTTAAATAACATTTGTGTGTTAGTTTGCCAACCACTGATGTTCCAGCCAAGCCCTCCCAGTTGGGGGTGCATGTGGGCGCTCATTTTTTGTTTGGTTTGCCCTACTCCTCCCTGTGCAAATCTGCATTTTGCAGCCAAGTCTTGCCACTGGTGGGCACATGCCGCTGGTCAGTTTTGAGGGTACCCCATGCCCCCTGTTAGGTGTTGGGGTGTAGCATTCCTGCCACCCATTCCTCAGCATGTGTATTGTTTTGGGGAGTCCCCTACCAATTTCCAACCTATGAAAGAAAATTATTGAGGTTGAGAGTGGTCCAATGTGTGAGGCACAAACATCACTCTGGTCTCTCACCACTTCCCCCTCAGCCTGTCTGGCGCTGATTTTCTGCCGCACCACCATTTTCAGATTGTCCTGCTTCTTTTTGGCCTGGCCATCACCCTTGGTCTCCGGCCCCGCATCTGACATGTGCGGGCAAACTGAAACCAATCTCCTGCTGCAACAATTTGGGTGTAGAGCAGGACCAGGCCCCAGCCAGCTGGTCAGAATTTCTGTAATTACATGAAGCAAAACCTCCAATTGGGTGTCATTAAATCTGCCACTCAGGTTGCCCCTTGTGAGCTTGTGCCCAGTTTGGGTGGATGATGATTGGGTCTGCTGGGTGGGGTGTTTGGTGGAGGGCGAGCCACTGTGGCCACTCCAATGCCTGGAAGGGCTGGATTGCAGGCTTCTAGCCGGGGAACATGCAGCCCCGGCTGGGGCTCCGCTGCTCCACCTTTGGCTCTGCCATTTGCTCCACAGGGGGCTTCACTGTGGGCTAAACAGTGGGGCTCACACTGGTGTCCACACAGGGCTCCAGTGTCCCGACTGGTGGGTGGAACATGGTGGGCTGTGCCGGGAGCCCTTAGTGTCCCACTGCTGCTGCCTCCCACTGCAGTGAATGACCCGCTCTGAGTGGGTAGTGTGGATGGCAGCAGGGGAGTGCCTGCGGAACAAACTGTGGGGCCTTGGGCTGGGGCTGCAATACCTTGGCCGGGTGCTGCCACTCCCTCTGCCATGCCTGTCTTCCAGGCTCTGGGGGCTGTGGTGATGCCTGTGTTTGGGCATATTGAACTCCCAAGTAAGCACAGCCATCAAAGTCTGGTGGTCAGGTGTGTTCTTTTATACCTAAGTGGGTGGTTAATTAGACATAATTTTGGATTAATTATCAGGGCAGCACAGGTGCATGCAACCTATAGGCTACAACATCATGGGCATAGGCATGACGCTAGCACACTTCCAGTGTCCACTGGGGAGTGTTGGCGCAGGGGTGCATCACACAGACAACGAGCAGATGCCAAGAACCGACATAGCACTAACTATATTCACCCAGGTGCAGCAAAACAACATTATGGTGGTAAGTCACCATGCTATGACATTAACCTATGTGCCACTTTACAATCCAGAAAATTACAGGTGACAGACTAGCTGCCACGTTATTCACAGACTGAGTTTTAGGTAGCATTTCAAACTCCAAGGATACAAGAGCAAAACCATGCCTGCCTGAGGAATGTCCAGGCCAACACTAGTGTGCAAATCCACATGTGCCCAAATCCAAATGCCCAGAGGTATACACTGCCACTGTTGCATGTACCAATCTGTGCTGTTTGACTGCGATGCCGGGGGCAGGTGGTGGGTTGCTAGATGATTTTGGGAACCTGTTGCAGGGTCAGACATAGTAGAGGCCACAAACTTTGCAAACGCCAAGTAATAGGGGACAGTTAGGTGTGCCACGTGGCCTAAATGCATCTGCGATTTCAATCCGCTACTACTGTGGGATGGGAGAGCTGGGTCCATCGTGTTGCTGAGCGCTGTCAGCGAGCACTGTCCGACAGTACTAGCAGAGGGGAGAGCTAGTTAGGAGGCACAGTAGTGCCTATGCACACACTGGTGTGGACAGACATTTGCTGTTTGCACTTTAAGAGACCTATTTTTAAAGGGTGCATGCATGTGGACCTTAAGTAGCACAAACAGGGAAGGGCATAAAATAACCATGCAATGTTTTTTCTTTGCAGACTTTCATCCAAGACTGCTACGACTTCAAGCCCAACACCCATGGAAAGAGGAAACTGGCAGAGGACATGGCAGACAATCTGAGCGGGCAGGAGACGTTGGCTTACACCCACACAAAAATTGTACAACACTGGTTGGATCTCAAATGACAAAAGTGGCCCCGGATGTGCCGGTTCTATAGCCAGAACTTCTGAGGTAAGTGGATGTACAAAAGAGAAAGTGAGCAATCAGGCTAATCTCCCCACCAACCACCTCAGAACCCGCTTAAGAGGAGGAGGTGTTGGGCTTGGAGTTACCCACAGTCCAGCAGCAGTCAGGTAGACCAATCGACAACAAACAGCAAGGTTGTGGGAAGGGATGCCAAAATGACTTATATGCTAAGTGCTGGTGTCTTATACTTCTCTTTTCCTCTGAGGGGGGAATATGTGGCAAAGCAGTTCTGGCAGCAGACTCAGGTGTGTTTATACCCAGTCAAGCAGACCAGTACACAAGCAGAAACCAGCAGAAACCAAACAACATGTGCGCAGAAAGGTAACAACAAGTTTATTTTTATTACACACCCCGACAAAGGGATGACGCCGCGGTGGAGGGTGGCCCAATAAGATGCCAAAAACAATGTTTGATAAGTATGTAGAATTTGGGGGCATCTACAGCCCCACATGTGTCCAAACAAATGTCAACATGATTTTGATTCTTCCTGTAATTTTTACAGCCATAAGCATGATTACTGTTGCTTACAAAAACTATTTTGCTGTAGCATTCATCTTTGTTGCATTGTCTGTAATCGGAATCCTAATTCCAAAGGGTATATGATAACTAACTTTTGATTCTAATCACTGGCTTTATTTCTGCAGTGCTCCACATTTCAGCATAACTAGCCCCGTTGGAATCATTAACATTTGTGTTGTCCCTTTGAATCAAACAGGCATTGCATATATGAGACATCATTTTTGATGTTGTAATTAATTAAGAGTAATAAATACTGTAACTAAAATACAGAAACAAAAACATGAAACTTAAAAGACTGTTTCTTCTTCTATCTTCTTGCACTAATTTATTGTTAATAATGCGCTTGCAGTTAAGCATGAATTGCAAATATTGTTTTGGCTAAACAGGTCAAGATAGTAGAAAGCAAAATGATTTTTCAAAAATATACTATTCATGCTAATTTCATATGATGTGCGTCAGACAACCATCCTAGAGCAATATTAATTCTTAGCCGGAGGTTTTCCAGCATGGTGACAGTCCCAAAAGGAAGCCTTAGGTCACTTGAGCTTGTGGTTCTTTTGCCAGAAGCTAGAATCAGAATTTTACTTCACAACATATATATACAGGTATAAAAGCAAAAGTAGACTACAAATTTAAAAAGACTTAAGCCGAAACCTTTTATGTTGAATAACTGTGCCCTTTATTAATCACAATATTTGTTTTCCTGATCTTGAATCTAGGCCCCAAGTCTAAGTCTTTGCATTTGGCCCCACCACTATGCAATAGGGTTGTGCAATACACTGCATTCCAAATTATCATACACATTTGGTTCAAGTGACCTTCTAAATAAACTATGATGGTCTTTTTCAGTGTCACTTAATCAGTGGAATCAGTCTAAACATGTGTAATAATATGTTTACCAGGTGAGCCCAATTAAAGGAAAACTACTTGAGAACATTCCACATTATTAAGCAGACCACAGTTTCAAGCAATATGGAAAAGAAAAGGGATCAAATAATGCACTGCCTTGGATGGGTAAAGTAGTGGATGGTCACCATAGCCTCGATTCAGAGACACATTCGTCCGGACTTCTGTAGCTGTCTGTGAAAGTTTTGGTGGGTGTTTGTCATTTTTTTGCTTTTTTTTGTTCATTTTTCATTTGTACGAACGTTCGGGAATGCGCTTTCGATGAACGGAAGCAAATCGGAACATTTCCGTTAGTTCGGATCATTTTCCAAACAAAACCGGACATTTTTTGTTTGTTCAGATAACTTCCGTTGTTGGGATGGGTTTCTGTCTGATTCAGAGAGCTGATTTCCGACGGATCACCACCCTATAAATCCGTTTCATTTCCGATCCACTTATGGGACCTTTGAGGGCTCGAATTGCTATTGTTGAATATGTTTTGCGGCTATGTGGAGGAGTCTGCGCGCCTTTAGCACCAAGGCATTGCATGTATCAGCATGGCCGAGGCCATAAATTGTATAGCAATGCATACCTGAATCAATACATTTCATGTATGCCTTATAGAAGCATTTTAATGCTGACCTAAATTAGTCCTTAGCATGTAAACCTTTATTTTCCCACACATCCATATAATTGCTATATTTTTTTAGACTTGTGTCCTTTGTGAATTATATTTGGATTGTTGAACTTGTATCTTAATTTGTTGTAGGAGTTATTGTTTTAGTTGGTTACCTTTGCTTTGTGTAATTATTTTATATTTGGTTGCAGGAACTGCAAGACGTGCCACTCGCCCTTGCTCCTGATGCCCGTTCTTTGCCTGTAGAATGCGGGCCAGGGGTTCTCTAATCGGGCACTATGCAAAACCCGGCCCGTGGCGAGGGCCCTCTGGCTTTTGAAGTCCAGATTTAGGTGTTTGGACCATACGGGGGGGGGGGGGGGGTCGGGCACTGCAGTATGACCCCAGCAAGGTTATACCAATATTTTAATTTAAGTTTTTTAACAGGGACCACACGTGCCAGAGTGGCACAACTGAGTGTCAGGGTCCTTCAGTTGGTGGGCGAGATGCAGGAGCTGTGCAACTCGGGGACCACAGATGAAGAATAATGTTCAGTGGCCTGCCATTGCTTTGTATTGTGTTTTTTATAGTTGTAAAAATTTGAAATTTTCTACATTTTTAAAAATTTTATATTTTATGATGGAATAAAAAAAATGTTACATTGTCATTTCATTTACAAAATACATTAACACAAAACTAATGGGCCCAGAAATATTTAAAGATGAATATTCACATGACCGAGAAGTGATTTGGGTAAGTTTTAGGGACCTAAAATGGAAGAAGAACCTAACCGTGAAGTGATCTGGGTATGTTTTAGGGACCTAAAATGGAAGAAGAACCTAACCGCGAAGTGATTTGGGTACGTTTTGGGGACCTAAAATGGAAGAAGAACCTAACCGCGAAATGATTTGGGTAAGTTTTAGGGACCTAAAATGGAAGAAAAACGTAACCACGAAGTGATTTGGGTAAGTTGTAAGGGTCCAAAAGGGAAGCTGGAGGATAGCGCTAAGGGGTTGAGGTGAGCTTTAAGGGGCCAAAAGGGAAGCTGAAGGATAGCGCTAAGGGGTTGAGGTGAGCTTTAAGGGGCCAAAAGGGAAGCTGGAGGATAGAGCTAAGGGGTTGGGGTGAGCTTTAAGGGTCCAAAAGGGAAGCTGGAGGATAGCGCTAAGGGGTTGGGGTGAGCTTTAAGGGGCCAAAAGGGAAGCTGGAGGATAGCGCTAAGGGGTTGGGGTGAGCTTTAAGGGGCCAAAAGGGAAGCTGGAGGATAGCGCTAAGGGGTTGGGGTGAGCTTTAAGGGGCCAAAAGGGAAGCTGGAGGATAGCGCTAAGGGGTTGGGGTGAGCTTTAAGGGGCCAAAAGGGAAGCTGGAGGATAGCGCTAAGGGGTTGAGGTGAGCTTTAAGGGGCCAAAAGGGAAGCTGGAGGATAGCGCTAAGGGGTTGGGGTGAGCTTTAAGGACCCAAAAGGGAAGCTGGAGGATAGCGCTAAGGGGTTGAGGTGAGCTTTAAGGGGCCAAAAGGGAAGCTGGAGGATAGCGCTAAGGGGTTGGGGTGAGCTTTAAGGGGCCAAAAGGGAAGCTGGAGGATAGCGCTAAGGGTTTTAGCTAAACATTGTAGTAGAAGTGAGGGTGGCAAATATGTAGGCGAGCACTTTAATGAGTTATGTTTGTAGTGCGCAGGCGCAAGATCGTAAGGATTTCCATCTGGACGATTATTTTTTGTAAAAGTGAAACCGAATCTATCGGGAAACGTAAAGGATTCGTGTGAGGATACGATGGGAAAAGGGCAAAAACGAAAGCCTACGTTGTTACCTGAGAAAATTAATCAGAAAAGTCTCGATGGAAAATGACATCCTCGTACTCGTACTCTGGCATACGAGCAGACGGAAACTTTACAGAAGGTTTACAATGCATGCATAGAATCGCTCACACATTCATACGAGAGCGAGAACATTTGAAAATAATACGACATCGGCACTAAAACGGAAGGTTTTTTGTGTGTCTCTGAATCGAGCCTCATGTCCCAACAAGGCTGCAACGTCAGAAAGGAGGTGGCAGTCATGTTTTGCATTGGAGTCATGGGCAGATTGCTGGTGGGCACCTTAACATCCTTGAAGGTGTGTAAATGACTTTAGAAAACTATATAGAGTTTCTGACTACATTTTTCCATAATACAAAAGGAAAAAACTTGCAGTCTGTAGCAAAATCCATTTCATGCAATCTCATGCTGCAAAGAATACTGATCCTTGCCAGCTATGTGTATAAAAGGAGAAAAACTCATGGTGTGGCCACTATCCTCCTCAGCCCTTTGAGAACCTTTGGAGTGTCCTAAAGCAAAAGAAATATTAGGGTCGGAGACAGTTCACATTAAAACAGTAGCTTTTTTTTGTGACCTATTAATGCTGCAAATTCAAAAAAATTAACATTTTCCTCTTATAAAATGTATATTATAATACAAGTGCATAATAATTTAGAACATTACATTTTGAACATTTTAGTTTGTGAAGAAAATGCTGTTGTCATAGGGAGGTTTGTTAAAAAAAAATGATTTATACTCTAACCATTGATTGTCATTTGCACCAACCATTTTGGAGAAATCAGAGAATAATATAATTTGCATGGTCCAGGGTCAGTAATGGAATTAATGAAAAATGTCTTCTTTTGTCAAATTGCTCTGTAGTGTGAATAATTGTCAGTTTGTGAAGGATGGCCCTACAGTCATGCAGGCTTACAACCAGTTTGCCAGAAGTGTAGTCAGCAAAATTCTGGATAGCATAAAATCCCTTCCCCTGTGCGATTTCTAGAGGGCAAATACTGATATCTAGTATATAAAGCGCTAAAAGTGCTGAATCTCAAGTCAATGCACAAATATACCTGAACAAAGGACAAGCAGGAGGACTTAAACAACCCTGATATTACAGCTATAGTGTTTACTTCACGCCTTAAATAAAAAGGCAGAGACTGTGGCTTAGAGCCTGCTACTGCACCAGAGGTCAGGAGGGGACCATCACTGTTACACCTCCATCTTATTTATCATAGTTCTGCTCATTTTGCATCATTTAGAGGAAGCACCAGTTATCTTGGTTGTGTCAGTCTTTAGTTGCCTAGATGCATCCAACTCCGATAAAATACAGAAAATTGTTTACTGGACAACCCATAACAGGGTCTCATTTAATGTTTGCACCAGGGCCCCCTCACATTAAGTTACACCAATGAGTTCAGGACATTAGGTTCGATTCAGAGAGACAAAAAAAAACTTCTGTTTTAGTGCCGATCTGTTTTTTGTGTGAAATGTTTCCATTCTTGTACGAGTGTACGAGCGATTCTATGCATGCATTGCAATCCTTCTGTAAAGTTTCCGTCCGTTCGTACGGCAGATTACGAAAACGAGGATGTCATTTTCCAGCGTGACTTTTCAGTTTCATTTTCACATGTTACAACGTAGGCTTTCGTTTTTGCCCTTTTCCCATCGTATCCTCCAACGAATCCTTTACATTTCCCGTTAGATTCTGTTTCCCTTTTTCAATAAATATTCGTCCAGACGGAAATCCTTATGATCTAGTGCCTGCGCACTACAAACTTAACTCATTAAAGTGCTCGCCTACATATTTGCCACCTTCACTTCTACTACAATGTTTAGCTAAATTACTTAGCACTATCCTCCATCTTCCCTTTTGGACCCTTAAAGCTCACCCAAATCACTTAGCACTATCCTCCATCTTCCCTTTTGGACCCTTAAAGCTCACCCAAATCACTTCTCGGTCATGTGAATATTCATCTTTAAATATTTCTGGGCCCATTAGTTTTGTGTTAATGTATTTTGTAAATGAAATGACACTAACATTTTTTTTTGGATATCATCATAAAATATAAAATTTTTAAAAATTTAGAAAATTTAAAATTTTTACAATTATAAAAAACAAAATACATAGCAATGGCAGGCCACAGAACATTATTCTTCATCTGTGGTCCCCCAACGAGTTGCGCAGCTCCTGCATCTCGCCCACCAACTGAAGGACCCTGACCCTGTTAAAACGTAAATTAAAATATTGGTATAACCTTGTTGGGGGTCATACTGCAGTGCCCCCCCCCCCCCCGTATGGTCCAAACACCTAAATCTGGACTTCAAAAGCCAGAGGGCCCTTGCCACCACTGCCCGGGTTTTGCATAGTGCCCGATTAGAGAACCCCTGGCCCGCATTCTGCAGGCAAAGAACAGGCATCAGGAGCAAGGGCAGGAGTGGGTATCCAGAATCCCCTAAAAGAATTGAAAAATACTAACATAAAATACACATTCTAAGCTACAATATTGTTTAACATGTCATCAAGGGCTAAAAACAGCAATAGGTTAAGACATGAGTCATCAACTACATTCATTGCCATACAGTGAAAATGGATTGATGGAATGTGAGCAAACTTACCCAAGAGTCATCTACCAGATAATTCTCCTGACTCAAACTGACGAAATAAGCCGGAGCTCTGCAATATATAAGCATCATGGGACGACCCTGGATGCCCTGCAAGAACACTGAGGAATCGCATAGCTGGACCAAAGACTGCTTGTATGTTGTGCGAGTGGCACATCTTGCGGTTCCTGCAACCAAATATAAAATAATTAAACAAAGCAAAGGTAACCGACTAAAACAATAACTCCTACAACAAATTAAGATTCAAGTTCAAAAATCCAATTATAATTCACAAAGGACATAAGTCTAAAAAAAATTGCAATTATATGGATGTGTGGGAAAATAAATGTTTACATGCTAAGGACTAATTAAGGTCAGCATTAAAATGCTTCTATAAAGCATACATGAAATTTATTGGTTTAGGTATGCATTGCCATACAATTTATGGCCTCGGCCATGCTGATACATGCAATGCCTTGGTGCTAAAGGCGCGCAGACTCCTCCACATAGCCGCAAACATGTTCAACAATAGCCCTCAAAAGTCCCGTAAGTAAATCGGAAATGAAACGGATTTATAGGGTGGTGATCCGTCGGAAATCAGCTCTCTGAATCAGACGTAAGCCCATCCCAACAACGTAAGTTATCTGAACGAACGAAAAATATCAGATTTTGTTTGGAAAATGATCCAAACTAACGGAAATGTTCCGATTTGCTTCATCGAAAGCACATATACACATTTTCCCGAACGTTTGTACGAATGAAAAATGAACGAAAAAAAGCAAAAAAATGACTAACATTCACCCAAACTTTGTGTCTTTGAATCAAGGCTATTATCAAGAGATGTATATTTGTTGGACTGAACAGTAAAATAAACAATTTGGGACTTGGCACGGGGAGCCAATTGGACTTCTTCCTGCCCTAGCAAACACAGCCATGTCCAGATTGGCCAGGCTGGAAATAGGACCCCGCTGTAAAAAAAAAGGCGGGGTTCATCTCCTGGGGCGCTCAAAACACTCTACAGTTGATAGGGAGAGGTGCTGGCTGCTGAGGGACAGATAAGATTTTTTTTTTTACGTTTTTATTTCAAAAACTGTCCTTGTAAGGACATTTATTTAGGGAAAGTGGCTGGAGTGAGGGCAAAATAGGTGGGGTGTCAGTACTATTTAATATCACCTGCTGAAACCACTGGTGTGTCAGTTTCTTATTAATACCAATAGTTAGTAGAGTATTCGCTGGTTCAGGGCATCTAAAAAATACCAAACAATCCCGCACCACCTTTAATCTAAATACTATGCCTGTGCCCGACCCAAAAGAATCTCAATACATACATGAGCTGCAGACAAAACTAGCAAGGAAGAGTGGTTCCAGTTACCACAATATTCAATTTGGGTCAGCACAAAAAACGATCAATGTATATAATCAAATCATTATCATAATTTATTTAATCAATTAAAAACATATATACTTACAATACTCCATTTAACATACAACATACAAAACATTCCATATAAAAGCTTTACAGCGATTATGGCCCCTTAAAATGTGCAAACCAAACAAAAAACATATTCATTTATCTGAGACGCTTTTGTGCAAATCAAGTACAAGTAAAGTGAACTTAGGGCTAAAGTGCTTTATGCATAAGATGATCAAAAATTCATGATCAAAAATAAAAAGAGAAAATAAACAACAACCAATCAGGCCAATAGGCTGTGCACAGTGAGAAACTAGTGAAAAAGCAATATCACCCTTGTCAGGAGACCACGCCGCTGTATCAACCAGACCTCTTATCCCCCACGAGTTACGTGGCAAACCACTTTTTCAAGGTGCCTGTGCAGTCTCCCCCCTCGGTCCCCCAGCCTTATATGCGAAGGTAATGATGACGCCCAGCCCCCCGCACCACGTGCTCCCGTATGTCCAGCGACCCCGGCCGGCAGCCGCCATGACGTCCGTGAAGCGTGCGCAGGTGCTGAGCCAATCCTTCCCCTGGAATCCAATGCCCCTCGCCGCCCCCCGCCCCTCGACCGCTCGTATCACGCGGAGACTCACGCTGACTGTCTCCACTGAGACGGATGCTCCGAGGCAGATGGGACGCCGGCGGTAGACAGGACGAACACCCAGGTGCGTATTAACAAGAAAAAGGGAGAAGGAGGGGGGAGGGAGGGAAAAGACTGCACAGAGTTAATCTGGCATCACTCAAACATCCCCATGAAATCACAAAGACAACACAACTTAAAAAAAACACTACCATTTATATTATAAAATCCATTTAAGTATATCTTATAGACCATAATGCACTTCATATATTCAAAATATGTAACAAATGTTCTGATACAGGCTTCTATGTATTAGAAGTACAACCCTATATAGGTCATACGAGGATTTTAAAGAGGGACCTAAATTCAAGCTATAATAAATAGCAATCCTTCTTCATGGGTCATCTACAAATTCCAGAGCAAAGATAAGTTCAATCTTGTAACATAATACAAATTATGGATCCTATAAAGACCCCAAAGAGGATCCAGATTCAAACTTATGACCTGCAAACTTATTTAGATCATACGAGGACCTCAAAGAAGATCTAAATTCAAACACCTTATTTCATACCATCATACATGAATTGTGTACAAGTTTAAAAAGAAATTGGTTCAGGGCAATTAAGGCCCTCTTGAAGAAAAAAAAGAAAAAACATTTTTGTGTAGTGTCCACTGGTTCAGGGCACTTGTGTGTCACTGCACTTTAATACTTTTAATAACAAATTGTTCAGGTCACTTGGGGGTTACTACAGTTTTTAATACCAATTGTTCAGCCCACTTGGGGGTCGATACAATTTAATACCAGTTGTTAAGGGCCACTTGGGGCTTACTACAGTTTAATACCAATTGTTCAGGGCTACTTGGGGCTCTCTACAGTTTAATTCCACTTTTTCAGGGCACATGGGGGTTGCTACAGTTTAATGCTAGTTTTTAAGGGCACTTGGGGGTTGCTACAGTTTAATGCCAATTGTTCAGGCCACTTGAGGGTCGCTACAGTTTAATACCAATTGTTCAGAGGAATTGTGTGTCACTACTGTTTAATACCGCTTCCTGTAACCACTTAGGTGTCACAGCTCCTTAATACCAATTGTTAGTGTAGTATCAACCGGTTCATGGCACTTAAGGGTCATTTTCCTGTTATTTTTTTATTGTCCATTTTGGACCAATGTAACTGCAGTTGTCTAACAATGCAGAAAGCTGCAAATAAGGGACATGGACATGGTTGTTTTGCTGCTGCTGGTAATGGAGCTGGTGCTGCAGGGAGAGGACGTGTTTCATCCTTGTCTGCAACACCTTCCCCTGGTGCAAGCAGACACCATTGTTTGGTGTGCATTTTTGTAGGATCCAATACTGCTGACAGAGTGGTGAGGTCAGAACAAGTTAAGGCAGTCACAGATTATATGGCACACAGTGGTACCAGTTCCATGGGATTGTCTTCCTCCTACTACACTTCTGCTGAGAGTGCCGAGTCCTCCACCCTGCCACAAGTCATGGAGTCACTAATGCTCTATGATGACACTCCTAGCTGGGATACAGTTCCCATCTTCCACTCTGTTGAGGCTGAGAGGCAAGCAGGGAGAAGTGGGTGTAAGAGGATGCCAGGGGTTATGACGAGGTCCTAGACCCAACTTGAACTGAAGGCCATCAGAGTTCGTACCCCATAGGATGCTGTTGTTTCCGAACTTAAAAAATACATTAAAAATGCTCCATCGCAGAGGTATGTGACTTTGAAATCAAAACATTTTTATAGATTTATTTATTATGTTCAAGTTAAAAAGCTCACTCAGATGTAAATTTCAGTTCACACCCAAAATCGAACCAGCATGACCCCCAGTGTAATGTTGCCCCTAGTGTGACCTGTCTTACCCAGAGTTTCTCTTGTCAGAGGTTACATTTTTCTGTTGCATGTAAAGTAGCTGGACTTTACAAATTGGCCACAAGGGGGCATATTGACTTATACAGAAATGTGTTTTCCCAGCATTTACTTTTACACTACATTTATTTTAACAAAAACCCAAGAGAGAAAAACATAAAAACAGAAAACAGTCAAAAATCACCTTTAATAACGTATTTAACCAATTTGATCTTTATGTTACACATCATAAATCCACGCTGATTACAATGTCAGTAATTGTAGGCCACTATAGTGCAACCTTTAATTGTAAAAAAAAAATCTTATCTCCCACCCCTTTAAAGCGTTCCCACACCCATTTTCTACATTATGGGTGTGGGGCAGCATTGTGACAGTCTGGGGGGGCTCCAGCAATCTGGATGCCCTCCTGTGACTTACAATGCAGCCCCACATCCATTATATCAAACTCACAGGTACAAAAGCAACATTTTTTTAACGGCCTTAGCAAGCCGTGTACATGTTTATTATTTTGATCTTCTGTTGTAGAAAAGATAGATATTACAAATTATTTGTTGCGTTTAAACCTTACTCGTTCCAGGAAATGTCGTTGTTCCTATATAGGAGGAAGAAGACACAAATTGAAAAGGTGTCTTAAATGATGTTCTCATGTGAAATGACGTGGTTCACTTGATGACATGCTCCCTCTCATCTACTTTGACTCCCCTTTGATCTTTAATGCTTCACAGTACTAAGGCTTGTCTTCAGTTTGATGGCTTAAATCTGCCCTTCTTGTGCTCATCTGTGTCAGTGATAAGCCAACATATTCTGCTTTTAAGACCAGACATTGCAAGAAAAAGGCTCTTTACTCCTAGAAACACATAAAACATTGATTGGCTAAATATAGTGCGTAAGAACACCGCATAGGAGAAAACTGGGTTACTGATGGCGGTCAGCATCTAATTAGTGTGTCTGATAGCCTGCTACTGTATAAGCGCCAATTTCTAATGAGACTCTTTGTAGATATTTTCAAAAAACTGCTAATTATGACTGGATCTCACTTTAAATCATTAAAACCGTGTTCCATGATAATTGTCAGCAAAATAAAAATAGTAGTGTGCTACACGTTGGTACAAGATTTTGATTGTCTAGCAGAAAAAAAAGCTGTGCTCTTTATTGCCATCTCCTCCTCTATGCTTTCATACCCCCCCTCATGTGGGAGGGACTATTTGAACTGTACAAGTTTCTGTAATATTTCATATACATCCGTTAATGAAAATGAATAAGGACGTATTGAAAGAAAGAAAAAGCTGTACTCACCTCTTTTGCAGCAAAGATCCACCTCCCGGACCCGCTATTGTAAAACTTACCAGAGAACAAGCGTCCCTTCGGTCCTCTTAAGTTCATAAACTAGTCATGACTAGGGCCACCATCCTGGACCAGGGAGAAATGATGGGGGGCATGTTATCAGCTCTCACTATGTTTTACTACAGAGGGTCTTTGCAGTGGAGCTGCCCTGGACAAAAGTTATAGTAGTTTTTTTAACATTTTTGGATGGGCTAATCAATAAAGCACTGCAACAGGCTGTATTTTTCTATAATTTACTAAACTACATGGACAAAAGTATTGAGACAAGCAATTGAGCATCTAGCCCTGCAGTCGGCATTGGCAAACATTTGAGAGTGAATGGGTCACTGAATCCCGGTGTGGTCCTGTAGCATTGAATCATCTCCTATTAGAGGACTTTCAAAGAATGAAAACATTCTTGATCTAATTTGATTGATGTGTATAGTTAGATCTGATAAAATATATTTTGTTTTGTTTTATTGTAGTATTTATTTCCTCTGCGGTGTTGTAAAATAAGTTCATTAGCTCATTTATGATTTTCCAGCAAATAAAATAAAACTGACAGGGATTAAGAAGATACATTTTTACATTTATTTCAATATTGTACTAAAAGAATACAGGTAGGTAATAATAAAGTTATAAAAGAATGGAGGCAGCCGCATAGACCAGTTTAAAACTAACCTGAGAGGTGCACATGAGCAGCACTTACCCTGTTAGCTAGCAATCAAACTTGTAATTTGTTTCTAAAGAATACGAGTCTTAGTCTGATCTTGTAGAAGTAGCGAGAAGTAGTGTAGCGAGGACCTTAAAAGAAGGGTCGTGGGGCCAATCAGGCTAGAAAAGGTTACAAAACCACTGCTAAGAAGTATGGACACTACCAATCCAGACTTTTTTTTTGGGGGGGGGGCATGCTATTTATTTTGAGAAGTAGGTTTAACTTTGGGTGCATGTTACAAGACAGGTACATCATTTCCAATAAGGTATGGTTATTTTTTATAATATTTAGAATTAACAGCACCCCATGAGGTATGCTAAAGAATTTGCCATTTTTTCTGCATAGCTCATAGGGGCTGTTGTTTTCAAAGCTTTCATAAAATATATCCTTAAGTCATTGGAAAAATGATGTACTGTACCTGTCAAAAAAGGCTCCATTAGAACTAACAAGTGAAAAAAAGCTCACTTAGATGTAAGTTTTAGTTCCCCCAAAATGCACCTAAAATTCAACTTTCTTCACAAATTAAATAGCATAACCCTCGTCTGCTTCAAATGCAGATTATTTATTATTTTCCTCTCCATGAGTGCTTGATCAACAAAAACCGTATCAAGAGCAAGGCCTATAATAGTCTGCAAGGTCACAAAGCAACTCAAGGTGACCTTCCAAGTGGACCAGCCACTTAAATCAAAACAAAAAACATGCATCAACACCCCTTAGTGCCCTGGTAACAAATTGGATAAAAATACTCAAATTATTTAGGCTTCAAAGGAAACATTGGGGGAAAATTAAGGGAAAAATCACCAAAATTTTGGCTCTTATCTTATCTTCCTTCTGGGACCATTTTCAATAGCCCCTAATTGCTCCCAGTAGGAGGTTGTGAGGAGGGGGCTTTAAACAGATAGATTAGAACAATGGTATCCTATCAAAAATGTTATAATTTGTTTTACACTTAGCCTGCACAAGAAAAAACACAAATTGTGAACTGCACTTTGGAGTAAAAAGTCCACTTTAGGTGAAAATTTAAACAGAAGCTCCCTTTTTGCACCTGGTACTGAATTGACCCTGAGGTAGACAATGGAAGAAAATGTCGAGCCCCCCCCCCCCAAAGAAAAAACACTTTTTAGTCCTGCTGCTAAAGGGGTGATTCTGCCACAGATGCAAATAATGAACAATACTGTTTTGGAGTAAAAAGTGCCCCTGTCTTCTATTTTTTTTCCTAAGGGTGGATTCTGCACCAGGTGGAAAAAGAGTACTCCTATTTCATTTTTTACCTACTGTGAACTGTTTATTCCAAAGTGCACTAGCTTAGGAATTACCATCTATAAGCAAAGCCACACTCATCTACAACATGGCCGCAGCCAACTGCCATTCTGTAACTCCATAATGTATAACAGTGTGCTGGCCTGCCGAGGCCTGCAGAAGCTGTGTCAGCCTTGGCTGGCCAGTACACTACTGTACACTTTGAAGTTACAGAATAGAAGCAGCAGTGATGGCTCTTGCAGAGTCATTGGTGTAGAGGGAGAAGAGGAGCAGAAAGTGGAAGCAGCCCTGGGGTGCCCCAACATTCATAGGCCTAGCACTGGAGATTAATGGGCCGAGTTTAACCTGTTGAGATCTGTCCTTTAGAAAGCTGCTAACCCAGGCACACATGTTCTTAGGGATATTGATCTGGGCCATCCCCTAGGTTTGGCCTAGGGGCAGTGAAGGCTGAGAAGTTACTACAGGTTTTGTTGGAATAATCATATCATCGCAGAATGAGATTTGTGAGATCACCGAGCTGGTCCATTCCTCCAGGCCTGGAAATCTGAAAATGTACCAGTTGTACCAGTGCAGTCAAAGTGAAGTTGTAGCCAGTCTGAGGCTTCTGCCATCCAGCTCTGGGCCACTTGATGCTTGGTTGAAATGATTTCAGGGCCTGCTTGAACAGGGAAAGGAGTTGCACTAAACAGTGGTCCGAGAAGCCCAGAGCAGCCAATGTTACTGCCCAAGGTCGAGTGTGTTGCTGGTTTTGGTTGGTGCAGTTACATGTTGGTAATTGTGAACCTCCTTGTGAAAACAATTGTGAAGACAAGTCGCCTGTGATGATTATAAAAGCTTCAGGCATGCCTCTCCCAGCTTAAGATTGCCTTGATTGTTTTGATGTCAGAAAGGGGGGGTATACACTCTGACTAGGATGGATTGCAGAGAACTCTCGTGGAGCGTAGAAGGGTCTTCTTAGCAGGTATGGGGAGCAGCACTTTCCCAGAATGGATGTGTCTTGAGACCTGGCCAAGCTGATACAAAGACAGACACTTTTTGATTTTCCTGTGGTTGCAGTATCCCAGTCTGCCCTGAAAAAGGTGGAAGCTCTCTATGTCGATGCAGGAGTAAGGGATACATTTGCAGAGCCAGGTCTCAGTAAAGCATAGCACAGCTGAGGATGACAGCCCAACTTTCCCCGGCATAACAGCCTCAGCCCATCTATTTTGTTTGAGGGAATGTTGGATTGATGGTTTGCCTCTCCTCTTTATTCTCACCTGTCCTTCTTCCCCACTTCCTGTGTCACTGTGGGTAAGGGGAGGCTCTGATATAATAATTGTCATGCAGCATTGAGAAGGGGGAGAAGGCAGAGATGATGGAGAGTTTTTCCCATTTCAGAGGAGCATCTCTCAAGAGCATGGAAGCTTTCCAGTCCCTTGGTCTGTGTGTGGCATGGAGGTGCGGCAGGGGTACAAACCAGATTGAGGGGTCAGCAATTGCCAGAGTTTGCCGTCTGCTGAATCACTTGAAGCTGGTGTATGCGCACAGGAACATGAATATAGGTTGAGCTAGGATGATGGGCTATGCTAAGGGGAGTGTGGTAACGAGCAATAGTGGAGGGGGGTAGGAGTGCAGTGCCGAGCAGTGAGTTGGACGATCAACATGGTGCCTGACTAGGGTGCCATGGTGCCTGAGCTAGTTGGTGCTCTGGCCAGAGGGTGGCTGGATGGGGTGCTTGTTCTAACCACATAGGAATAGAAGTGTGACTTCACAAGGTGATATTTTCTGACCAAACATGGATCCCAATATCATAGAAACAATAAAGCAGTGTCACACTTGTGATGAGTATATGCACGAACAAAGGACCCTCTAATGACTTACAAATTTTTATATGAGCCTACCTTAACTTGAGGTGAGGGTCGCACTCATAGGTGAACACTAGATTGGGTCAGCCTATACCCACCTGGTCTTTTTTTTGATTTACAAATTACTCACTCTGCACTAAAGCAAACTAGACATATATGTATTTTCCTTGTGAGAACAAGATTACCTAATAATTGTTGATTATTAATAAAAATAAATGTGATACACCGTGCCTAAAATAACATTGGCAAAACAATTCCTTAAACTGGACTTTCACCATGATTTACTGAAAAGCCCAAACCCTTAAAGTGGACCAACACCCAGGGGTGATCGGCCCGGAAATCTATAAGATTCCCGGGCCGATCACCCCCCAGAAACCCCAAAAACATCTTACCTGATCCGCCGCCGCTTCCGCCGCCGCCTCCCGCGCGCCCCTCCAGACGTGCCCGCGCCGGCCCTCTGTGAATGGCCGGCGGGGGCGCGCGCGCGCCGAGAGTGACGCGTGGGAGGCGGCGGCGGCGGAAGCGGCTTGGACGTTCCTGATCCCCGCCTGGACGTTGGCGGGGATTGGCTGCGGCGTTCACGTGGGAGCGTTGAGAGGTGAGTTTTTGGGGGTTTCTGGGGGGTTTCACACAGCGGGGCACCCCCGATCGGGGTGCCCCGCCGAAGTGGACCAAAACCCAGGATAGTCAAAATCCTGGGTGTTGGTCCACTTTAAAAAACAATTCCCCAGCATCTAAGTTTTTAGTCACTTACTTATTTTTATTTCCCCCACTGGTCTGCAACTCTGTTCAGGACTTTAGAATACGGGCACCGCCATCTTGACTCAGAAGCATCACACTTACTGAGGAGATGGAATAAAGTCCAGGGGGCGGGTTACAGCTGTGCTTTGCGCAGACAGAGCAGAGCTGGGGTCAGGAAAAGGACAGCAATCCCAGAATGCAGAGCGACACAGTCAGAAGGCACTTCCTGTTTGCAGGCTGCCTGATGTTCCATGAGCCGCCATCTTGGATGTTTAAAGGCTTATAACATGCAGTAGATGCAGGTAGGATGATTTTTAATGTGAGCAATCTGTATGTACAGGGTGTGGGGAAACATACAAGATAGACTCTTATTCAGGGTGAAGATCCGCTTTAATAAACATATAATTATACAATTGTTGATTATTATTCAGCTTTCTAGATTGATATCGTTGCTGATACAGCCTTGAAAACCAGAAAAAAGGTGCAAAGCACATTTTTAGTAGACATTAGTACTTTGACTCTGCTATTATTATGTTTAATGAACCACACACTGTCTGCAAAGTTTTCTAGAGAGTCAGTCCAATGGTAAAGTGTAAGCTGCTGTAAAAATAGCAAAGTTGCTAGTAAATAAATGATGTCAAGGATCTGTGGAAAGCTTCTCTTGAAGGCACCAACAGTAGACTTGTACAATGGCTAATGTCAAGATGACCAGGGCTTTACTTCTTACAGCTCAGAAACTGCTGTTTCCAAAAGTCATAAAAGGAGAAAGAGAACTTCAAAATATTGGCAACTTTGTGTGCATACAACCATTGCCTTCATCTACAAATGGAATTTGGATACAAGGTACTTGTCTGGAAAAAAGTAGCCTTACAATCTTGTGAAAGCAAATGGACAGATGTATAGTAGAAAAAGAAAACTTCATGAGAGTGGAAAAAAGGTAATGATGAAATAAGTGAAATGACTACTCCAAATACATGTGCTGAAAAGGTAAAAGCAGTACTAAATATATCTGTGTGGAATCCTGCCAAGACAACTCCAGCAACAAAAATAGATCAGAAGCTCAAATAACTGCAAATCATTCAAGTAAAAGGCCCCCCCGACAAACCTGATTGGTCATTAGAAAAATTGGAGCACTCGGCAATGTTATTTTGACTACATCTCATTATGTGGTGAGGTTTAAAGTGGACCTTCACTCTGAATAAGAGTCTATCTTATATGTTTCCCACACCCTGTACATACAGATTGCCCACATTAAAAATCATCCTACCTGCATCTACTGCATGTTGTGAGCCTTTAAACATCCAAGATGGCGGCTTATGAAACCCGCCATCTTATCAGGCAGCCTGCAAACAGGAAGTGCCTCCTGACTGTGCTGCTCTGCATTCTGGGACTGCTGACCTTTACCTGACCCCAGCTCTGCTCTGTCTGAGCAAAGCACAGCTATAACCCGCCCCCCTGTACCTTATCCCACTCTCCTCTCCTCAGTAAGTGTGATGCTTCTGAGTCAAGATGGCGGCGCCCGTATCCTAAATTCCTGAACAGAGTTGCAGCCCAGTGGGGGAAAGAATAATAAGTTAGTGACTAAAAACGTAAAATATATTAATTTTAGATGCTGGGGAACCGTTTTTTAAGAGTTTGGGCTTTTCATTAAATCACGCTGAAGGTCTGGTTTAATAATTTGGAATGCGCCAGAGTTGAGGGGATGAATGGACATCCAGTCATTTTTGACTGAATGTCCACTTTCAAGGAGGCTGCAGGTTGGAATTAAAATATATGTTGTGAAAAGGCCTGGAAAAGCATTTTATCAAGGCAGAGCAAGTTTGCTGGCCCAGGCTAGTTTTTGGGACTCCAGGCCAGGAGACAGGCTTGGAGACACCACTAGATTTTAGGTGATACTGATTCTGCTAGTTGTTGGCAGTCTGGGGTGCTTAGTTGCCATTGCCTAGTATGTGGCAGATCCTAAAGACAGATTACTAAATAGAGTATGTGACCAGTGTGGATTCACTGCTTTATAATTTCACCTTGAGCCTTGCACTCAATTGAACCACCCCTGGGTGCAACATACTTCCATTTATTTACATTATGGAGAAATGTATATGGCTCGATTGCAATCTCGGGCATTTTTTTGCCAGAAAAAGCTGTTCTCGACATATTTCTCCATGTCTGCTGATGCACTGCCAGCATTTTCAATGGAGGGGAACACAAGTTCACCTTTTATTATCCTGCTCCTGGCTGGGGACTCCATAGAGCCATGGAGAGCAGCCTTTTATAGTGAGAGGCAGAGCCTCGCAGGGATCTTCCCCACGAGACTTATAAGCCACAGGAGTGGAGGGGCATATAGGGGGTTCCTGGAAACCACATGTAGTCACGGCCCTGAATATTAAGTAGAGACCCGACATGGCACATAGACCACCTGGGTGACTAAATGAGGTTGGCGCATTGCACAGGATTGCAAAAGACGGGGCTGGTAAGTAGTGACATTTAGGAGAATAACTTTTTTGTGTGAGGTGTGTTTTCTTTTTTACGTACCGTATTTGTCGGCGTATAAGACGACTGGGTGTATAAGACGACCCCCCAACATTTCCACTCAAAATATAGAGTTTGTTATATACTCGCCGTATAAGACTACTCCCTCTTCCACACACCGAATAAAACGTAAAAGAACACCAGATTACACTGCAGCCGCATCCCTGCTCGCCTTTAGTTTGGGATGTGCCCACACTGGCTATTCAGAATGCGTCCCAGCGAAAGGCATAGTAGGGATGCAGCTGCAGTATAATGTGGTTTGGGCTCTGGGAAAAGGGCCAGATGGGGGGTTTCACACAGTGGAGGATCACAATTTGGGATACCCCTGGAGTAGGGAACAAAACCCAGTGGGGCCTCCCAAATTTGGAATCCCCACTGTGTGAAATACCCCCGACTGGCCTTTTTCCCAGAGCGCACTTCAGATTACACTGCAGCGGCATCCCTGCTCGCCTTTAGTTGGGGACGTGCCTGTGCTGGCTATTCAGAATGCGTCCCAGCTAAAGGCATAGTAGGGATGCAGCTGCAGGGTAATGTGGTGTTGGCTCTGGGCCAATAGGGAGGGTTTTACAGTGGGGCATCCCGAATTGGAATGCCCCAGTGGGTTTGTTCCCTATTCCAGGGGCATGCCAAATTGGGTTTCCTCTACTGTGTGAAACCCCCCAAGTGGCCCTTTTCCCAGAGCCCAAACCACATTACATGTATGTATGTGACCCAGGTGCACCCGGCGTATAAGACGACCCCCCCACTTGGAGGCATGTTTTACAGGGGAAAAAAGTAGTCTTATACGCCAGCAAATACAGTAAGTGAACTGGTAAGGGGCCCAATTGGCATCAGCAGGTGACATGCCACTACCTTGCCCAATTACCTGCACCCCTGCACTGGGGGTGTGGAAAAGCCCAGTGCTCATCGGTATGGGCACAGGGTTCTTCCAGGGGAACCCCTGGAAAAGCCTCGATCCCATACTGAAGGACATAAGGGCTGGTTAACTGGCAGGACCAGGGGCTAGTTGGCTATTGGGGAGGCACACTTTAAATAAAAAATACATTAAAAAACAATTGCAGGTTGTTATTTCTTTGTTAAAAATCATGCGGGCTATAGCGGCATGGTTTTTATGAATGAAAACTTTTACAACTCGCTATAGTGATTCACTAAACTCTAACTGAGTTTTAAAATCTCTCCAGACTTTCTCCTATGCTTCGCGCACAGGTGGGATGATTTTGCTTGTGTCCCTGAATCATCGGAGTTTTTTAGACAACGGCTGTGAATCAAGCCTATACCTACAGACGTTTTTCTCACATTCCATGACATGACATGTTCCTCCAGATTTTGTGCTTGTGGGTGTGTCTGTGAATATTTTTCCCATCATCCCCCAGAAGAGTATTTATGAGGTCAGACGGCGATACTGACTTTATGGATCCTGCTTTGTGAACATTGTTGCTGAACAGACAAGTGCTTGGAAACATAAAATTGTCTAAAATGTCTTGGTATTCTGAAACATCAAAGCAGCGAGGGTGTTGGTGGCCGCTATATGACAGTTGGGGGGGCATCCAGAATGCTGGAGCCCCCCCACACATAACCCCCCAGAACGCCTGTAAATCTCACTTTAACCTTGCTCCCCTGCCGAGAATCCAGCACCACGATTGGCTGTTTGGCACTCACATGGGCAGGGTATTCTGCAGCAGAAGCGTCACTGCCCACTTGAGCACCCCGCAGCCAATTGCGGCACTGGATTCCCAACAGGGGAGCGAGACTACGGTGGGATTTAGGGGCATCCTGGAAGGGTTATGTAGGGGGGGGCAGCATTCTGGATGCCCCCACCCAGTCTGTCATATAACTGCAGAGGTGTTCCCCTGTGATGCCTGACAGATCACCAGTCTCTATTAAGATGGCAGCCCGGAATCTCCATGCTGCTTCTGCCTATAGTCAAGCCCCAGTTTGCTGGGTACTAGTCATGCCTCACTGAACACGGTTGCCCCCAGGACTTATATAGTGCAGAGGATGTCACCTGAGGCTGTTAAAGCAGACCTTCACCCTGAATAACAGAATATCTTATGTTTCCCACACCCTGTACATACAGACTGCGCACATTAATAATCATCCTATCTGCATCTACTGCAAGTTATGAGCCTTTAAACATCCAAGATGGTGGCTCATGAAGCATCAGGCAGCCTGCAAACAGGAAGTGTCTTCTGACTGGGTCGCTCTGCATTCTGGGATTGCTGTCCTTTCCCTGACCCCAGCTCTGCTCTGTCTGTGCAAAGCACAGCTATAACCCTGCCCCTGCACTTTATCCCACTCTCCTCTCCTCTAGTATGTGGTGCTTCTGAGGCAAGATGGTGGTGCCTGCATCCTAGAGTCCTGACCACAGTTGCAGCCCGGTGGGGGAGAGAATAATAAGTAAGTGACTAAAAACTAAAAAATATATGAATTTTAGATACTGGGGAATAGTTTTTTAAGGGTTTGGGCTTTTCATTAAATCATGATGAAAGTCCGGTTTAAGACTATCGTAGTAAGGCAGCTGGGCACCAATGTTCTGGAGATGGTAAGGTTCACATACTGATAAGAGGGGTCAGGCAAAAGCAGAGTCCGAGGTTGATAACAGGTGGACACAGTACCCTGTACAGGGGGAAAAGGGAGGCTCTTGGTCCAAAACAGCCAAGGGTCAGTTCAGGCAGCAAATGTTCAAGGCCAGAGACTAAGCACGTCCAGGCAACAGATAAGATTAGGATTCACAATAGCACTCTTGGCTGTCATGGAAAAAGTGGTCAGGGACAGCGCTACTTTTATTGGGAAGGTGACAAATAGGGCAGAGTGCAAGAAGGAGGATGGCAATTTGCCACAAAACCCTAGGGCCAATTCGCCCAGACCATACAAAGGGCTCAGTGGCCCAGACAAGTGCTGTGGACCCATTGACCCATTCAAATCCTCCCTCCCGGTGGGTACACTGCCTTCCCTAAGTGTGGCACCACCGCCGGGATGGATACAAGATACAGAGAGACTCACGCATGTGTGTGTCAACACTGCTAAAGCGATGCATGGGAGGCCAGACATGTCACTAGCTGCATTGTCACCCTTTGAAACAGCCACACTGCCGACAGCATGCATGATCCTCATGAAGGAGCCGAACATCACCAGGGGCTGGATGTGCCCATAAGGAGGCAAAGAACTCAATGAGTAGGTAAGTTCCTAACATACTGTCACTGAAACTAAGGCCAACTCCTGAAAAACAATCCTCTACTATTATCCCTCCTCCACCAAATGTTACAGATGGCAAGGTGCTGCCAAGCATGTCAATATTCATCCGCCATTTGTCAACCCAGACTTGTCTATTAGTATGCCAGAACATCTTTCTACGTCTCCACGGAAGTTTCTTTCCTGGGAGTTACCCCACTTAAAACTGGCAAATTGTCAGGCTTTTCCAGCAAATCAGAGCACATATATACCATGGCAACCAAAGCAATTATATACAACACTGCACTGCAAACTAGAAAAATAAACACAATATTGTCAGGTATATACGCTGGAAACGCAATGGCTCCACAGACAAGGTGACTGAATACCTGTCTGACTGGATGTGCATAGGGAAACAGGAGGAGTGGTATGAAAACCAGGATGAAGCAGGAAGACCTGAGGACCAGGAGCCAGGAACCAGGACCAGAGACCAAGGTTAGAAGCAGGCAAGGAGTTAAGGGGACCAGGAGCTGGGAATGTAGATGCACAAATGAAGCGAGAGACAGAACATGACTATGGAAAGGCAACATAATTCTGGACCATTGACCTCCTTGCTTATGGAGACAATTTATAAGCTGATTGATCTGGTGCAGATGAAGCCTGTGATAAGGCTTCAACAGTGCCACTATCAGGCCACTAAAGGGAACTGCACCCTGTGACTCCATTTATTGCTGACACAAATACTACTACTTACGAAAAAGGATTTGTGTAGTAAATATTGGAAAGGCTTAAAAGAGGAATAAAAGCCTGGAAAACAATAAGTGTAGCATTCTAAACAAATTGTAAATTCACAATATCAAGTGTCCAGCAATAGACCCCCTAGAGATCTTATGCAGTACCATTTTTGCCACCTTAATATACTAGTGCTGCTGTAGGTACAGTGACTGTACAGGATTTTTATTTTACAACTGGGTGAACTACTTCAAGCAACAGTTACCCTATGGGTTTATCATTAGGACATGTCATAGAAGCTTTTAACTTTAGCCAGCTTCTATGAAAATACTTGGGGCTCTTCTATTCCTATTGTGAACTTGATGTGTCCAGATGTTTTCCATCTAAAACATGCCCAGAAGTGTATTGGCAATTTTATTGATGCCCAAACCTGCTATGCTACATTATCCAAAATGTCCAGTTATCTTGCTGTAATTAAAGTAATATTATTTGGCATATACTAGGACGCCAATAATCTCAATCATTTTTAAAATAGATACCTAGTATCAAGTACTGGACATTTTCACTCTTGAACTGAACGATATATAAATTCTGTTTGATATGAAGATGCCAATATTATTGACAAGGGCTACTTAACACATTAGACAATATGATATATTAGACAATATAGTTGCTAATGGACATATAGGGTGGTCCATTTAAGTAACCCTAAGGTAGTGTTGATATATAATTTAGGCACCTGTACTAAGTGACATAGTTGTTTAATGGGCATTACTTGGAAGATGACAAGTGTCCATTGATCATGTGGCGATGCCATCTTGTTCCCCCAGATTTGAATCCCTAGGATGAGTTGCATCCATTCAAATCTGATACATAAGACCTGTAGGTACCATTACCTTTTAAAAATAAGTCCTTACTCCCATCCTTTAGAAGAATATGACTATAACTGATCAACAGGAGCCCACGTAGCCACTACAGACCTATTCTGTTATCTTTATTGGGAGTCCTCGATGAATGGCTACTATTAGCATTGTTTTCCCTTTAATAAAACTCTTCTGACCTAGTATTAAAGATTGTAGTAGGAAGCAGACTGTGGTTAGGTCGTAGTTAATGTATAATTTGGAACATATGGTATTTTAGAATAGTCTCTATTCTTTCTAGAGTGTTCAGGTCTGTGAGAGCCTGGCTAATGATGGACAATTAGTCATTTAACAGGCTATGGTAGCTGGCTTGTATGGATTTCCATTTGTTAATATTTGCTCTTCAAATATTTTGTTAGAAACGTTTACAACTTATTTTATCTACAGACCAGAAGGTAGGACATCTGTGGAAGGTGCTCTCTGTATTTTCATCAAGAGGAGCTATGCTGGGCTTCCAAGCACCCTAAACCCTCTATTTGCTTATACTGAAAAAAAATGTAATAAAACAGAATATGGACTGGATTTATGATTTAATCAAAAGCACTTTACCATATGGCAGGTGTTTGCAAGAGCCTGTTTGTTTTTGAAGAAGGAGAAAAACACATAGGAAGAGCTAGCCAATGCCTTTGAAAATCCAGGCCCATCTACAATGAATAGGGATGCTGAGATCATGTGATCTACATGAGCTAACAGCTCTGCAAGGAAGAAACTAAAAGGAAAACTAGCTTAGGATGGAGGATGCTGAGACCATGGGTCAACATCTACATCTAATCCTGCATGGCTGCTTTCAAGGCTGCTGGGCCAGAGGATTGTGGTGTGCAATGCCATTGTGTTTACTGAGTGCTGTCCACACACTGCTAGTGCTGAAATCCTCCCCTTCTGCCAGCTTCCATCATTTTTACTTTACTCTCTGTCTAGGAATTACATTTTTGCCTTGGTACAGTGGCTTACAGCAATTTCTCATTGATGCAAAGGTACTATGTTATGCTACCAATGATCACAGTGGATAAAGGATATTTTTATGTATTGCATTCAGTAACATTTAATATGTAAGGCATAAACATATATTCAGCAAACCGAACAGCATCACCTTGATTTTCATAGATCATATATTTCACAGTGTATATACTAGTTTTTGGATAATTCAGCTTTTATGTTGATTCTGATATATGCTATTAATAATGCATTAATCATATCAGTAAGTAATGTATAAGGATATAGATCTGCAATTATTTTATGTATGCATAATTCCCAGACAGCTTATATTTGCAACAGCTACAAATATTCACCTTGAAGCTTTTTGTCAATGTATTTATATATCCTGTTATTCAGCAGACAGGAGATCCAGGCATGAAATCTGAATGCATTATTTTGCTTGCAATGTTCACAGGCTCCTCCCCTGCTGTGGTTCTGTCATGTGATGCCATACTTAGCTCTTATAAGACTTCTCTTTGTGGGTCCTCCCTATAACAGTACCAGCTCTGGGAAGTGAAGCAGCATCTTTCAATGGAAACCTGTTTCATGGAAGGTAAATATTACCCCTACAGAGATACATGTGCATTCTGTATTGTGGGAGCACCATAATCATCATTATTATTATTATGTTCAAATTAATTAATTATTTTTAATTATTCTCCGTGTCTAATGTTTTAGTACAGGATTTGTAAATGAGCTCCTAGAACCCAGGGTACAGTTACCTCAATTAAAAAATGTAATACACTGAAACAAAAATATATTTTGTTTTTTAGAAATGTATTGCACCAAATTTAAAATGTATAAAGCGCATCCCTGTGATTCTACTTTCTACTGTAAGCATGTATAAAGCACACCCCTGTGATTCTACTTTCTACTGTAAGCCATACACTTCAATTGGAAATGGCATCTTCACGCCAGCTATTTAGTTGATTGAAAATAGGAAGCCTATATTGCTTGCTATAGTTTATTATTCATAGCATGCTCTTAAAAGTACAGTAATAATGTTATCTTTAGTAGTATATAAATTGTAAGGTAACATGAGTGGGACAATTCCCTATGAAACTTTGGAAACCTTGAAAAATATGTAGGTTAGAAAAATGTCATTTTTATCACTGTGCTTCAGTTCTGTTTGCTATTCGTACTTAATGGAATCAGCCATCACAGGACCTGTTATAATGAATTTGATTAATAGTAATAGAAATGAAAAGAGTGCTAAATACAATATAAGGTTTAATGTCAAGAATATATTATAGTTGAACTACAAACTTGCACTTATTAATTGACATGTATAGACGGCACCATGCATATTTCAGTTGGGAAGGTAGTGAATAGTGACTACCTTTAACTGGCAACAGACACCACTTTTTTGCCATATTTTATGTTAATATATTAAGTATGTCTGCATTTTACACAATTGTTAAAGCAGATATGGCTTTACTTTTTATGGTATATATATATATATATATATATATATATACTCTTTTTTTTTTTTTTTTAATTTATATTTTTATAAATTGGGAGTGCCTGCTGCTGCAAATACATAATGGGTGGGCATTTTGAAATTTTAAAGTAGTAGCCCTCTAAAGGAAAAAAACAAGGCTCTGGGTATATATATATATATATACCATCAATGACAACAGTATGAAAGCTAGATTTATTCAACTGATCTGCAAATTTTGCCTAAATATAATAAATGTGCTCAGCCATAAGGGAGCCTCCTGGTTCATACTTGGGGATTAAAATTGGTCCAAAAACCACAGTTTGATTATTGGTTTATTAGAAGATTAATAATTACATACTAGATACATATTTGGATTGAAAAAGATAATCACAAGGGCATACAAGGTAAAGCAAAACTACAAAGTGTAGCCCAGTTTCCTGTAGTAGAAGAGCAGAATTCCTTCCTGACCCACACTCTACTGTCTATATATTATAGTTGTTTGTAGTTACCCATATTACGCTATAGTTGCATGGCCAATATACTTACCTCTTCACTGAGCTGCTCTAATACATTTTTTGAGCAGAATGGAAAAAGTGATGTTGGGTGGTGGTTGTTCGGGGGGGGGGGGGGGCGGCATGTTGGGTGGACTGAAAGCCACCAAGGGGCGAAGATACCAGGGAGGATGTAGGTTCACTCATATGCAGGGCAATTTAGATTGTTGCACATAAAAAAATTACCATTTTCTAACTCCTCCTGTGGTACATTTTAAAATGAAAATGGTGGTTCATGGACCTGCAGGCCACCTGCAAACAGGAAGTGGTGCTGGGCTTCCTGTTACTGTGCATTGTCAGTTATGTCAGTTGAATCCAGGCAGCAGCATGGCTGAGATGCTGGGAGAGGAAGCTCCAAAATGACCACTACCTTTCTTTTCCAACTGTGCCAGGCTGTTGGTCTGGTTTAAGAGAAACTAGAGCAAGCCCCAGTAAAATACATTTCCAGTTTTACTGCCTATATAGTAATTATCACTTTTCTTCTTTCAATGCAGGGAAAGCCCCATTGTCTTCTGTGCATAACATCATGACATAAATCATTTGCCTTTTAATGTATATGGCCCATTTATATGACTCAGCTATAGAAGTCTCTTTTAATAACTGAACTCTTCTATACCTCCCTAGTTATTTGGGTGGGGCCTTGTTACAAATTGTAGAAGGGGGTGGGTGGGTTATGGCATCTTCACTTGTTGTAGCCAGTGTCTCTTTTAGTACAAGAGAGTATTTTGCTGTTTTAAAAGCAGGTTGGCAATTATTATAGTTAAAGAGACCCTATATTCTGAATGACCTGCCCCGCCCCTCCCCCGGTGCCTAGGCAGCACAGGGATTAAAAAAAATAACTTACCTGATCCCTGCAGCAGCTCATTCTATCTGCACATTTCGAGGCGGCCGTTGCAATGCTGCACATAGCGAGATCCCTTGCTCAGTACACGCTCCCAGTCCCCATTGAAGTTAATGAACTGGAAGGTAGGAGCACAAAGTGGGGGATCTTGCTCTGTAAAACAGCCGCAAGAAGTTAGCCCTTAATTCTGGGCTCTATAGGCAAACATGCGTTTCATGCTTCCTTTTCGTCTGAGCTGCTTGCTCCATGTTTCCATCTGCTTCCTAGTAGCTTAATGGAACCCTTGGGGCAAGTCTTCCATGTCTGCTCATTGGCATCAATTCTGTGCACGACTGGTTGTGGACCTTCACATGCTGCATGCTGCAGTACCTGTCTGATGCTCTTCAGCCACTTTGACCAGGAGTAGAACTGGACAACTTGATGAGCCGGACACACCCAGTTTCCCATACTAGTTAGACTTCAGGGCCCTATAAAGCACCCCTCCAGCAGCCCCTTGGTGACTGGCTGGTAAAATAAACTGTGATACACTCTCCTGTGTAGCCCTATCCATCCCTTTTCAATCCTGAAATGTTCTAGTACCTACCGCATGGGAAAGTGGTGTTCACTGGAAGGTAGACATTGTGCTTTGTCCTGAGACATGGGTATCATCTGCTCAACTCAGATTTATTGTATAGGAGTTGAGGTCACAGAGTCTGTTTTGTCCTGTTTGTGTGTATGGGGGGATGCCAATCTAAGGTATGACAGGACGCCAGCCTTGGATTTGCTCTCATTTTAAACATCCAATCATTTGCAAAAAAAGTTTTTCTAATTGTGACTGGATGATTAAATAAAGTATGTTATCTTTTAGTAACAAGTGAGATTGCTCTTCTTTAGTAAATCACCCTGTCTCAGACTGAGCACGCTGACACTGTTCTGCAGCTGCAGTTTTTCCAGAAATAATCACAGTACTCAGAGAACTTTTTTTCTTTTCATATTTTTCAAGTTACTTAAATAAAAATGCATTCGCCACACTCAGACATTCTTCTTTGGCATTGTGTCTTTGAAGCCTTATAACAATCTGCATTTAAACGAGCCAAAGAGTTACTGACACCTTCTCAATTTACACTTACATTGCGAGGGATGTTCTCTTGTTCTCTCCTCTATATAACTGTGATTAGAAATTCTCTGTCGTAACAAGCCTCCATACAAATGGAATTATTTTGAATCCATCATATGGAAATGTATGAAGACAATAGACCTGAAGACATTTGTATGAAATACACCCTTTGCTTATCAGTATCTGGTTTTGTATTATTCTCCTGTTTGCACAGTTCCTCCCTTGAAGTATGCTTATATTGCTTAACCCCCTTAACTGTACTGAACTTAACTGTTCTGCTGTGTTTTGTCCTATTGAAAAAATAGCTTTTATGTTTGCATTAATAGAATAATGACCCTTACTGCCTCTGTGCCAGGATCCCATATTCTGCATGAATTTTGCTAATAGAGACACATTTTTGGATATTTTTAAAGTTTTTTTTCTAGTTCACTAGAATAGTGAAGGGGTTAAAGGTTTTTTAGGGTTAAAATGTTACCTTTCTAAGCTGCCCATTTTCTACCTGATTGATTAACTGTATAAATATATAAATTACCAATCCCAAAAATATGGGGAAATACTATTTCAGGTAAAATTCTCTAAAGGTGTGAAGGCAATGCCTCCGTCTGGAAAAAAAGATTCAGTCTTCAGACGTAGCAATCATTTTTTAGTATAAGAACCATAACTTTTTGGAATAGCCTCCCACAACTTCAAAAAAGGATTAGATGCTTATTTAGAAGAAAATAACATTAACAGTTACAATTATCTGTTATCAGTAAATAATAAAAATAACCTTACCCAACCCTGACCCTTGGTTGAACTTGATTGACATATTTCTTTTTTAACCTTATTAACTATGTAACAATGTAACTATATAACACATGTTCAAAGGTGCCCAAATGAAATCAGCATTAGCTGAGAGAGAGATGTAACACCCATATGTGGTATATACCACTGGTTTGAATTATATTTTAACAAAAGGGCCTGCTTCAGGTTTTAGTTCTGTAATACTTAAAGACTCTCCCATGTCTTGAAGGAAGTCACATTAGACGGTTAAAAAAATGAACTCGACTGGACTCGTCAACTGGACCTGGGTGGTTTCCATAATGGTTCCAAGCAGCTTCACTGCCATGGACTCTGGGTCCACCTTGGGCAGTGGCTTCTAAAATAAGCAGCATGCTCCATTCTCTGCCAATGTGGTGGGGCAGAGTTATGTTAGCAAGTTGAGTTGGTGGACTGCCTTCAGAAGAATGCGCGTACATATCATGGGATCCAATCTGTTTAAAAAGCCAAACACCACACCAAATGCTGTGGGGAATCATTCTAAACACATGGACTGAAAACTTATTTCAACAGCAAGTGATAGCTGATTTTGGGGGTTATTCATCAAGGGATAGCGGCAGGCAGTGCCTCGTAGTGGCAGGCAGCGCCTAGTGAACGCCGGGTGCTGTAGGCAAAACCACATTTATGAAAGCGAATCTGGTGAGCGCCATGTAACGTCACATGTATTAATACAGGCTGCTCAGCGTATAGCGCCTGCGCTCTAGCTTCCAGAGCGTCAGGCATTACCTGTCGCTCTCCCATACATTTCAGTGAACATTCCTTTTCCTCTGTTTAAATAGGGTTTTTTGTTTTTCTCTCAAATAATTGTGTCACCTCTCCTGGCCAAGAAAACTTTTTTGATTTTTTTTTTTATGCAGAATTATCATTACAGGTCTGGCACTAAAGTGTTAATGTCACAATGTTACAACAATGTCATTCCATGTGTTTTTGCTTTGTTACCGGTGGATATGTGTTCAAAAACTGACTTTAATCACACAGCGTCTGGCGCTCTGTGCTATAGCGACCAGATTTAGAGCGCCGACGCTGTGTGTGTGTAGTTTTTGATGTGGTGTGGGTCGCTGAGAGTCGGACGCACTGAGCTGGCACTGAGCTACCTCTTGCTCCCTGCAGTGCTGTACTGGTGTTAGAGCACCCAACATACATCACATTCATCAATGCCGGCCAGGTTACTACAGCGACTGAGGTGCTCTGTTACAGCGCCCGATACCCACTTACAGCTCTAAGCACCGCTATACAGATGCTCATCTGCCGATACCTGATGTTAGTAGTGAATCAGCACACACATTAACAATGACTCTGGGTGATCTCTACAATAGTGCTCAGCTGTATTTAAAACATGTAACTTTTTTGTATTTTATAAAGAAACTACATACAACTACCACCATCCTTAGAACAGACTGCTGTTTGCAATGCTTACAGCCCAGAATGCATTGCTGAGCAGTTAGCTTGGTGTTTGCAAGAAGCCTGTAAGGTCCTTACCTGCTCCCGTGGTCCTGTTCCGCGGCGGCGCCCGGCACTGGTCTTCCGGCGGCCTCCTGCGCTGGGGCCTCAGCCTCCGGCGCCTCCTCTGCCTCGGCGGCAGCGGCTGGGGTCGGCGGCGTCACGGGGGTCCCCTTCTCTGCTGCTGGCGGTTCCTCCGCCTCTTCAGCCGGCGCGGCGTCCCCTCTCCTCTCGGGGAGCGCGCCCGGCCAGTCACGTGCTCGCGCGAGCACGTTCTCTATATGCCCCCCGGCAGCACTGCTCCCAGCGCATTCGCCGGGGGCAAGTTTAAATTGACCAGTTAGGTCCTAAGCCTGGGTGGGGATGAACCCAGGCACTGGACAGCCTGACTGGCCAGGGCGGTCCAGTCCCTGGGGCTGGTCCTATAGGGAACCAGGTTGTAGTTTGCACCAATCACCCTCACAGTTGCATCAATCACCACATTCCCCTTCCCATTGGCCAGTTCCCCTTTAAATACACCTGGCCCATTGTGTGGCGGCTCAGGAGAACCGTCCAACTCCTATCAACAGCGGCCCTCAGGGGGCCTCGGCCGCTCACTCAGTGGAACCCAAGATTCCACTCCCTGACAAGTTTTCCGGGGATAGAAGTAAGTTCTCCAACTTCCGGGATGCTTGCAAACTCTACTTCCAGCTCCGTCCGTACTCCTTGGGGTCCCAAGATCAGCGTGTGGGCCTGGTCATCTCCCTCCTGCAAGGAGGCCTGCAAGGCCTCAATCCTGGGCATTCAGTTTGTCACCTCAGGATCCAGCAAGGCAGTCTGTGGAAGCTTTCTTCTCCGCGATGGAGATCTTGTATGATGATCCGGACAGAGGTGCCACCGCAGATGCCAAACTCCGTACCTTGCGTCAAGGTCGTCAGCAGGCTGAAGAATATTGCTCTGAGTTCTGCCGGTGGGCCGTGGAGTCTTGATGGAACGACCCGGCCTTATGTGGTCAATTTCGTCTGGGCTTGTCCGATGCCATTAAGGACATTTTTGTGAACCATCCTGTACCCCAGTCTCTGGATGAAACTATGCAATTCGCTATCCGGATCGACCGACGCTTGCGGGAGAGATGCCTTGAAAGAGGGGAGCATCCCGACACCAGCTGGAAAGCGGGAGCTCCAGCCACGTGTCCTACCGAGGAACCTATGCAGCTGGGAGCTACCAAGCTTTCCGAAGCTGAGAGGTGTCGGCGATTATCGGAAGGGCTGTGTCTCTACTGTGGGGGGACCGGCCACCTGGTCAGAGTCTGTCCCAGGAAGCAGCCGGAAAACTTCCGAGGCTAGGTGGGGTCGAGGGAACCCACCTAGGCTGCAAGGTATTTCCTCAAGTTTTTTTCACA
Organism: Gastrophryne carolinensis; assembly: GCA_027917425.1. NCBI lineage: Eukaryota > Metazoa > Chordata > Amphibia > Anura > Microhylidae > Gastrophryne > Gastrophryne carolinensis. The sequence continues at coordinate 262,057,425 of CM051238.1, forward strand.
ATTTATGGTTCCAGTCCAGGTTAAAGTGGACCTTGAGTTTAAGAATTTGGAGGCCCTTCTAGATTGTGGAGCGGGGGTGAATTTTCTTGACTTTAAGTTAGCCCGAAGTCTGGGAATTCCTCTCCAACCTCTGCCTAAATTCATTCGGGTGTCCGCTATCGATGACACGCCTATTGCTGGGGGTCTTATTCATTTTAAGACTCCACCTGTGTTACTCAGAGTGGGAGCAGGGCACTCTGAGCTGATCAGTTTCCTAGTTCAAAAGATGCCCTCAACCCCTTTGGTACTCGGTTTGCCCTGGTTACAAAAACATAACCCTCAAGTTGATTGGGTAACAAGGCAGATTGTTAAATGGGGCCCACAGTGTTTTCACTCTTGCTTGGAACTCCCAGTGCGTGTCACACAGCTCTCTTCTGAAGGGATTCCAGGCCCCTACCTCGACGTTCTCGATGTATTTTCTGAGAAAGCGGCGGATGTCCTTCCTCCTCACAGATCCTTTGACTGCCCCATTGAGCTTCTTCCGGGGACCATGCCACCCAGAGGGAAAATCTTTAACTTGACCCGGGCAGAGAATAAAGCCATGCGGGAGTACATCGCTGAAAATTTAAAAAAAGGGTTCATAAGGGCATCCACTTCTCCGGCTGGGGCGGGGTTTTTCTTTGTTGAAAAGAAAGATGGGGGCCTCCGTCCGTGCATAGATTACCGGGGTTGGAACAAAATTACCATAAAAAAACAAATACCCCCTTCCTCTGATTGATGGGTTGTTTACACAGGTCATTGGGGCCCAAGTCTTTACTAAGTTAGACCTTCGTGGGGCCTATAACCTGATAAGAACCTGGCAGGGGGATGAATGGAAGACCGCCTTCAACACCCTAGATGGGCATTACGAGTATCTCGTGATGCCCTTTGGCCTATGTAATGCCCCGGCAGTCTTCCAGGACTTTGTCAACAAGATTTTTAGGGACTTTCTGGGTTGTTTTGTAGTAGTGAACTTAGACGATATTTTGATTTTCTCCTCTTCATTAGCAGAACATCGTAGACATGTTCGTCTTGTCTTGCAAAAACTCAGAGAAAATCACTTATTTGCTAAACTCCAAAAATGCATGTTTGAAGTCGCAGAGGTCCCTTTTTTAGGGTATATTGTCTCCAACACGGGTCTGTCAATGGACCAGTCCAAGGTAGCAGCAGTATTAAAATGGGAGCAACCCAGGGATTTGAAGGGGTTACAGAGATTCCTGGGGTTCGCTAACTTTTACAGGAGATTTATCAAGAATTTCTCTACATTAGTTACACCTCTCACTGACCTCACCAAGAAGGGGGGTTTCCCATCTATCTGGCCAGAACGGTCTCCATCCAGGCCTTCAAAAGGTTGAAGGATGTCTTTAGCTCCGCTCCCGTACTAGTACATCCAGAATGTCAATTAGCCTTTATTGTGGAGGTCGATGCCTCTGAGCTCCTCTCACAATATAGCAGTTCCTCAGAACGACTTCACCCCTGTGCTTTTTCCTCTAAAAAATTCACTTCCGCTGAACGTAACTACGATATCGGTAATTGTGAGCTCTTGGCGGTTAAATTGGCCTTTCAGGAGTGGAGGCACTGGTTAGAAGGGGCTCAGTTTCCAGTTACGGTCTTCACCGACCATAAAAATTTGGAGTATATTCAGTCTGCCAAAAGGTTAACCCCTAGACAAGCTCGTTGGCACTGTTCTTTTCCCGATTTAATTTCACCATTACCTACAAACCAAAGAATGTGAAAGCTGGGCCAAAGAATGTGCCCCCCGGCAGCACTGCTCCCAGCGCATTCGCCGGGGGCAAGTTTAAATTGACCGGTTAGGTCCTAAGCCTGGGTGGGGATGAACCCAGGGACTGGACAGCCTGACTGGCCAGGGCGGTCCAGTCCCTGGGGCTGCTCCTATAGGGAACCAGGTTGTAGTTTGCACCAATCACCCTCACAGTTGCATCAATCACCACATTCCCCTTCCCATTGGCCAGTTCCCCTTTAAATGCGTTCCTGCCCGATCCACCAGTTATAGCCATTATTAGCTTGGGTGTGCCATTGGATTTGCGTTTAGTGTGTTCTGATCCGGCTCCGTCTTTGACCATTACTGCCCGCTGCCCGCACCGACCATCTGCCTGTCTGACCTTGCCTCTGCCTTACCCCTTTGATTCCGCGCTTTGGTGACCACCCGGCTTTTGACCCCTGCCTGTCTCGACCATTCTCCGTCTCAACCCCTTGGATACCGTGCCCTGTGACCACCCGGCTTTGACCCCTGCTCGTCCCGACCATTCTTGCCTAACCTTCTGGACTCGACGTTTCGGATTGAACTTCCGATTTGGGATACACCGCCGTTCACCTATCTTCACCATAAGCCAGTAATCTTTGCACCAGTAAGTCCTGGGGGCAATTGAGTCTGGAGAGGCATAACCCGTGTCTGCAGCAAGCGGGGGCTTGTCTATAGGCACAAGAGGCGGTGGAGATTGGGGATTGCTTGGCTTATGAAAGATGGGTGTCCGGCGATCCCTGACAAAGCCATTTGTGTTTATTTATGACGGGATCAGAAAGCCCATCCTTGAGAGTCTTCAGCCTGACAGAAATGTATCCATTCTCACACAATGATGGGGCTGCAGTGAATTTATGGCTTAGAATAAAAGACTGTTACAGAGGAAAAGGCTGGTGTGACTGCTAAACAATTGCTTACAGAAATGTTAGTACCAGAATACAAATGTCAGCTATTTACCAGTTTTATTTTTTTTGGGGGGGGGGGCTGCCTTATTGTGAATAGTAATAGAATAAGTAATGATAAATTGTATTTAAAGCTCAACCCCAGTCACAACATTTTTTATATTTTATTTATATTTTAGGCAAGACTAACAGAAAAACCATGTGTTATACCAGAAAAAAATATAGCTGGCCAATTTCAGTGACAAATATGGTTTATCTTTTTAATGCTATGTCTGCAAACAGAAGGTCAAAACTTTCTAATAGGGTCTCAGGCAGGAAAAAATTGCTACTATTAAAAACAACAACAAGCTTTATCTGGAAATCACAGCTGACCTGGGGTAGACTGGCCATAGAAAAAGCCATGTGAATCCCTAATGGGCCACAATGTTTTGGGACCAACTGGGGTGTTGCTTCCCCCATCCAATTCCTGCCCATTTTTCTCCCCCCTAGCAGCCCCTTCATTGCCAGCTCTACTGTACCCTCACAGCCAAAAAACATCTCCCCCTACAAAATGGAAGCTTTAATACCATTGAATTAATAGTGACTGACACTTTATTGAGCTCTACCCATAATATGTCCCCCCCTACGACAAAGCCTCAGCCTTGGAGCACACTCACTGAGAAGCCAGGAGGCTCAATGTTAGTGGGCCATTTAGTTCTTTTTTGCTAGGCCTCTACTTCCAGTACAAAAGATAAATGTGCTCACTGGAGGTATAGTGCAACCTCAGGTAAGCTGTATGTCCCAAAGGGGGCTATTATAAGAGGTAAGACTGCACCTTCACAGAGGCACTAGCCTTGGACTAGATGGTGAGAGAACAAATTTGTTAGTTAGTTAGTTGTGTTACAGAAGCCCTGAAAATCTTACTGTGAAAATTTCTGGTGGGCCCTGGCACTATGAAAAAGGCAGCTTTTGACCGGATGGGGAAGCTTTAGCGTGTGGGATTTCCAAACATTTGAACTGTAGAAGTTAATGATGATGATAAATGATTATAACATAGATCTAACTGGAAAAGAACATGCAAACGCAATTGATTGATTTGCATTTTCTAGGTTCTAGCAGTGTGAACCAGTTGGGAGGTGTATTTGTAAATGGCCGTCCCTTGCCGACATGTAAAAGGAAGAAGATTATAGAACTTGCTTCAAATGGCGTGCGTGCCTGTGATATTTCCAGGATTCTTCAGGTAAGGTCTCCTTCCTTCTTTAACAAACACCTTAAACAGGAACTTCAGCATAATTTAATGAAAAGCCCAAACCCTTAAACTATTTCCCAGCATCTAAAATTAATATTTTTTAACTTTTTTAGTCGCTTACTCCCTTACTTATTATTCTTTCCCCCACTGTGCTGCAACTCTGCAGGGCTGCAGGATATGGCCACCGCCATCTTGCCACTCCTGTTCCTTTCTAGAATCACATGCTGAGGAGAAGAGAGGGGGACAACTTCAGGGGGGCGAGTTATAGAACAAACAGAGACGCTTCCTGTTTGCAGGCAGCCTAAGACTCCACAAGCTGCCTCGTGGATGTTTAAAGGCTCAGAAAATGCACTAGGTGCAGGTAGGATGAATTTTAATGTTGGCAGTCTGTATGTACAGGGTAGGGGAAACATACAAGATAGGCTCCTATTCAGATAGAAGGTCCAGTTTAATCACTAATTTACAGTATATGTTTATGGGTTAAATTTGCCTGCCTTTTTTGCACCTCATGCTGCGTGTCAGGAGCCATGTCTTCTAATTCACCAGTGTTTTGCATTTCCTGATAAGCCCTATTGAATGTGCTCCCTCCTGCTGACTTTGTCAGGAAGGTCACCTCAATAAATCACACGTGTCAGGGGCTGGCATATAAAGGTCCTTGAAAAATGAATTACACATTTTTAAACATTCCAGCTACAAACGTAAATGTATTTTTGGAGTTTTTATGTGATAAAGAAACACAAAGTAGCAAGTAGTGTGTGATTTCAGTCGCCTGTTCTCTGATAACACCAAATAAAATCTAGTGTGACCAATTGCCCCAAATATGCCCCAAATAGTAAATAGAGTCCACCTATAAAATATTAAATAATTATAAATATTACTAAAAAAGGATACAAATTAATAATGATATGTATAATATGACTCCAAACACTGACATACAGCATACAACAACAGTTTAAAAAAAAGGAATACAGTGGCCAAAATAGCTGACTAGCTATAGCTAGGGGAGAGCAGACTAGTCGGGTATGCCTGTCAGCTGACTAGAAGAGAGCAAGCTAATTAGGTAACACAGGTCTACATATCAGCGGCACAGTACAATAACATAGGAATCTTCTGGCATCTCCTTATAAAAGGCCCAGAGTAGCAGGATAGGTTCTTTCCTAGTCAGCTGACACACAGACCCGTGTTACCTAATTAGCCTGCTCTCCTCTAGTCAGCTGACAGGCATACCCGTCTAGCCCGCTCTTCCCTAGTCAGCTAACAAATCCATGACTAGTCTGCTTTCCACTAGTCAGCTGACAATTAGCACACAGATTATGGTTAACCCAGTGTGTGCACAGCAATGCAAGTACAAGGGTGTATACTTTTCAGTAGCACCACTGCCAAGGAGATGATAGTGTAGTCCCACATTGCCATCCAATAATGAGTAGGCGCTCCCGACAAAATTGCACATCCAACTGGAAAGGAAGTGCTTCTATCCACACGACGATGATGGCATAGTCGGTAATGTCCAGCGAGGGGTGGTGGAGTGCAAGCCAGCTAATCACAGGCTGGTAGAAACACACAGTGAGCCCCGCCTTCATCCCCACCCCCCACATGGCAAGGCTGACGCGAGGTGGTGAAACCAACGGTGGCAGGGGCCTACTGCTGCTACTTGCGATCGTTCGTCTTGGAAGGTGAGTAGGCGGGGAGTTTGCTATCCATTAGAAAATAATGTTGTACATAAAAAATACACACACAAAATATCTACAAAGGTGACAATGATGGTGAGCCTAAAGTGAGCTAGTACAATACAATTGTAGGGAGTATTTATATACATTAAATATAAATAACAAAAGAAAAAAAAAAAAAAAAAAAATATATATATATATATATATATATATATATATATATATATATATATAGATAAATTATTCATGAACAAAGTCCAAACAAAGTCAAGTGAATAAAATACAGTTGAATTGCATAAAGGTAGAATAAAGTTTAAAGTGGACCTATCACCGCCGATGCTGGCCTTGGAGTCTACAAGTGTCTAAAAGACCCCAGGGCCCATCCTGCCATGTTTAAAAATGCAGACACGTTCAAAGTGTATGAATCTCTCTCTCTCTCTCTCTCTCTCTCTCTCTCTCTCTCTCTCTATATATATATATATATATATATATATATATATATATATATATATATATATACAATAAAATAGTCAGGTGGCCCTATAAACCTATATAGGCTTTGTTTTGAACTGCATGGAGGTAGAATACATTTTAAAGTCGACCTACCACTGCCGATTCTGGCCCTGGAGTCTTAAAGATTACATTTTATTTTATTTTAATGTTATTACATTTTAGCAGATATCCATTTTGTCATGATTGACATACCCCCAGTACATGCATTTGCTAGTTTGTCAAAATAAACCTTCATTAATGGCTATTTACTTTTAAAGGTGTCCAATGGTTGTGTCAGCAAAATTCTAGGTCGATACTATCAGACTGGTTTTTTGGAGCCCAAGGCAATGGGAGGGAGCAAGCCAAGGTTGGCAACTCCCAAAGTGGTAATGAAGATTGCACAACTCAAGTGGGAAAATCCATCGATCTTTGCCTGGGAGATTCGAGAGAGGCTGCTGGCTGAAAAAATTTGTTCTGAAGATAAAATTCCTAGTGTAAGTAGAAGCATATGATGTAAATCCCTAACTATCCAATGCATTTGGTAACATATTTTGTAAGGTAGGCCTTAGATAAGAGAAAGCTTTGCCATACATTCTTGCCATGAATAGACCATATTGATACATGTGGGAAGAATGAAAAGCACCTTTAGACATTTCTGTATACATAGCAATTCTGCTATTGTAGTGCACCATTAAATTATGAATTGCTGTGAAAACATGTTAATATTTTCAGTCGTCCTCCTGGTACAATGCATACCGTAGACATGGGACAGCCAACTGCTTTTCAGATACAGAGTAGAAAGAGTAACACAGCATGTAACAGTGAATCTCTGCTGCTCCTATATTATACCCATTTCATAATACGAGGAAATATGTTTCTTATCACCACTAGAAATGCAATTGTTATTGTTCATCATGGTTAATGCAAGACAAACAGTTCTGGTAGCTTACCTGTTATGTCCCAATATGAATAGAGGGCTGCATGGAAAAGCCTAGATTCATGGTTGTCAAAATGGTATGCACATTTGGTTTTGCACCATTTTGCACACTAGTGCTCGCCAATGCACCAGTTTACGCCTGAAAATTTCAGATAGCAGCATTCTGCTGCACAAAACTGTCTCCGGTGGTTGATTTATGATATGTTTAGAGGGCATAAAAGCGTGCACAAATGTGGCAATTTGTAGAGTGAATTTTCTCCAGCAAACAGGTGGAGAAAACTGTGATTCCAATGAGTAACAGACTCATGCAGGCAGCATAAAAATAATTATAAAAAGTTGTCAAAACTCACAAAAATTAAGGTCAAACAACAAAAACATGTGGATATTAGGCCCCAAACTTTAGCAGAAACAAAAAAAATATATAGTTAAATTATTAAACCGGACCTTTATCATTATTTATTGAAAAGCCCAAACCCTTAAAAAACGTTTCCCCAGCATCTAAAGTTAATATATTTTAAGTTTTTAGTCACTTACTTATTATTCTTTCCCCCACTGGGCTGCAACTCTGTTCAGTATTTTAGGATACGGGCGCCGCCATCTTGACTCAGAAGCATCACAATTACTGAGGAGAGGAGAGTGGGGTAAAGTACAGTCGGGCGGGTAATAGCTGTGCTTTGCTCAGACAGAGCATAGCAGGGGTCAGGAAAAGGTCAGCAGTCCCAGAATACAGAGCAGCACAGTCAGAAGACACTTCCTGTTTGCAGGCTGCCTGATGTTCCACGAGCCGCCATCTTGGATGTTTAAAGGCTCATAACTTGCAGTGGATGAAGGTAGGATGATTTTTTATGTGGGAAATCTGTATGTACAGGGTGTGGGAAACATATAAGATAGACTCTTATTCAGAGTGAAGGACCGCTTTAAGCATTAATGTGCAAACCAAAACATTGGGTAAAAAAAACGTTAAGTGCTAATTGGAATCAGAATATCCCCCCAAAAACCACCCCTCTAAAAAATGGAGAACACAGGTTCTCCAGAAAATACACTTCGAAATGACGAATAAAGCTTTGCAGAAAACACAGAAGCTGGAGAGATCAAATCGCTACATGTTTCTGGGCTAGTGCCCTTAGTCAGGCGGTAGCAAACGTGGCAGTGGAGGCTGAATCAATATGGTCAGTGACATGCTAGGTCCTGGGGGACCTAGAATGAGCCACCTCCAATGAGCTAAGACACTGGTCTGCTGGTATGTCTTGTAGCTAAGCAAGGGGAATAACAGAGCCAGCAGAAGCTTCAGGGGTGATGTAGTAGCCATCCAGTAAGTAGGGCTTCGTGTGTTGCCAAGCAATGGGACCACCCACCGTTGTCATTTCTCAAACTGAAGTAGGTAGCCATAATGATGTTAATTAATTTACATGCTAAATATGTTTAAATGTGGTAGCTAACAATGTAATCACATTTGTCCATCTTAAGGTATCCTCAGTAAACAGAGTTTTGAGGAATCTGGCATTAAGTACTAACTTTCCAGCCCACTGGGATCCAACTGATCAGGGTAAGCAATAGGTAGTGTTTTACTCAAGTACATTTAAAAATAGTTGAGAGCTGAGGCAGTAAATACTTTATAGAGTATTAACATTTACCACATGGATAAGCCTTGTAAGCCTCAGGTGCGTCTTCATATAAGACTTTTATGTCCATTTTAACTTCTAATTACCTAGTAGTTGGTGCTATAACGATTGTGGATGATGCTTTCCCATGTGTTAAAGAACATTAGAACCTGTATTTTTTGTAATGCTGCATCTAGCCATTCCATTGGGAAACACGTAAAGCCAGTCTTCTCCCTCCTTTGGAAACTAGTTCCCTATTTAGCTAAAAAAATATCAGAGATATTACACAACCAGAACCCCTTATAATCCCAAAGTGAGTGAATGTTATTCGCCTCTTCTTGTCCAAACTTGAGGCATTTTGATGAGTTTGTCAAAACACATCAAGTGGGCTCTATGAGGGGAGGTGTACAAGTCACGAGTAACTTTAGGGGAGAGAGGGGAATATGGATATGGTATAGTATGTACATTCTATAAGGAGTCTGGGTACAGACACATTGAAAAGTCGGGATGACCATTTAATTTATCCAGCGTTTTTTTTCATAATCCATGGTAAAGTGAAGTTCAATTGTGAGGATTTTCTCAGTATAGGGCTAACAACTTCAATCAAGTTTTGCTGTATATATTGAAGTGCTGAGAAAATCAAATGCCAAGGCAGCTTTGAATGCCAGGCAGACCAAGTGTCCCACATCAGTTATTCTCCCCCTGGCACAAATCCTGCAACATACTCTGTTTCAGTAGATGATGGTGTGACAGAGAGCTGCTTTCTGCTAGTCTGTTCGATTTTTGTCACTAGTGCTTAGTCGGCATCCACATATCCTGTTAGGATGCTTTTATCACTTGCTGGTAACTTAGCTTGTAATGTAAAGTCTTTTTAAGATAGCGAATGACTCACGCTTTACAGCACCTGTGTCACGAACAACTCACCTTCTCGCCGGTCCCGCGGCGTCTGCAGGCGGTGCGGGCTCCGGCGGCTGTCAGGCTCCCTCCCTGCCCGGCGGCCGCATCTCCGTCAGGCGGCGTCAGAGCGAACAGGCACGCCCCCTCCCCGCTTCACAGTCTCTCCTCACCGCGAACACGGCTGTCTTACGACCTCCGGTGGCGCTGCAGGCAGCGTGCCCGCCGGAGGCTTGGTGTTAAGGGCCAATGAGCCCTGAGTTAAGGTGGGCCAATGAGCCCTGAGTTAAGGTGGGCCAATGAGCCCTGAGTTAAGGTGGGCCAATGAGCCCAGAGTGGCCTGGGCTAAACGCCCTTTAGAGTTCAAACAGGGCAATCAGCCCAAGGTTCCCAGTTGCAGCAATCACCACATTCCCCCTCCCCAGCCAATCCAGTTAGCCCCATCAGATAAAGGTGTTTCCCCACACTTACTCCTTGCCCGTGATAGCGTGCTGCTGGGTGTGATTATCTGTATCTGTGCTTCCCGTATTGATCTTGCTGTGTATTGACCATCCCGTGATTGCCGCCTGGACTGACCATTGCCTGTTTCTGACTCCGTTTTTGCCTGCTCCCTTGTACTGCATAACCGTGACCTTCCGGCTTGACCCCTGGCTCGACTTTGACTACCCTTCCGTCTCATCCTTGGTGCCACTCTTGTTTGGACTGATCTCTCGTGTATGATCCCTGCTTGCCCGACCTCGCCCAGTCTCGTTCCAGGTTCATCCGCCTTCCTCCCCGTAAGTCCGCATACTTTGTGCTACGAAGTCCTGGGGGCAACTGTGCCCGGTGAGGCGCATAAAGCGTCCCGGCAGGTGAAGCTAAGTGAAGCTAGCAGCGGAGATTGGGGGTTGCTAACTTACTTAGAAGGCGGGTGTCCCACGGTACCTAACATTATCACGGGCCCCATAATGGAGGAGCTTGTGCAACAGGTGCAGGCCATGGCCACCGCCATCAATCAACTTGCCCAACGAGTCGCTACGCATAAAAAGTCGCAAATTACCTGCACCACTGGCACCTGTTTCCTCCGTGGAGCCGAAGGTTCCCCTTCCAGAAAATTTTTGGGAGAACGTTCGAAGTTCTCTAACTTCAAGAATTCATGTGAGCCTTACTTCCGCCTGCGACCCAACTCCTCTGGGTCTGAGACACAAAGTGGGCCTAGTCATTTCGCTCCTTCAAGATGAGCCACAGACCTGGGCCTTTGGACTGGCACTTACCGATGAGGCCTTGCAGTCAGTCTCCGCCTTCTTTTTCGCCATGGAGGTCCTGTATGTGGATCCTGACCGGGCTTCTACGGCAGACTCTAAGTTGCAGAGTTTAAAACAAGGGAAACGGTCAGCCGAAGAATACAGCGCAGAGTTCCGTCGATGGGCCATCGACTCCCAGTGGAATGATCCCTTACCAGTTCACAAGGAGTTAAAAATAATAAATTATGACACAGACACATAAAAAAAATCTTTATTTTTTTTCTTTACTGTACTCACCTCCGATCTGACGTCCCTCGCTGCTGTCCCGCGCCGCTGTCTTGTCACTGACAGATGCCGGTAGTGATCGGCGCAGGGCGGGTGACAGGCGAGGGAGCCTGACACCCATCCTGCTCCGATCACCACCGGCATCTGACAGATGGCGGAGCTCGGAGGGGGTATAGGAGGAGCGGGATGACGTCATCCCGCTCCTCCCACAATGGGCGGGGCTAGGGGGCGGCGGCCATTGCCGCCATTAGAAGCGGTGAGGACCCGGAAGAGGGTCCTCACCTGAAGGCTGCGCAGCCTGGGGGGGATCGGACCCCCCCTGGTGAAGAGGAGACCAGCGGAGACCAGAGGAAGATGGATCGGGCGCAGAGGTGAGTAAATGACACTTTTATTTTTATTTTTTTTTACAGCCACTGTCAGCGCTGGGAACGGGGGAGGGGGGGTGGTTTCGGGCCCCCTCCTGAAGACGGAGGACGACGGGGGAGGGATCGGGTGCCCCCCGGAGGAAGAGGGGACCCCCAGCTACATATCCATACTAAAGGTAAGTGTTTTTTTTCAAATATTTTTTAACTATTTGGGGGAAATGCCAGGCACGTAGTTTCTACGTGCTTGGCACTTAACGGTAGGAGAAGCAACCACGTAGAAACTACGTGCTTGGCATTTAAAGGGTTAAATCTCCCTTTGATCCCCTTAGGAATTCACTTCGTGTCCTGGCTGTCAATAACGAACCAATCGTGGGGGGATTGATTTCCTATAAAACCCCTTTTTTTAATTTAGAGGTGGGTTCCTCCCATTCCGAGAAGCTAGAATTTTTTATCTTGGAGAGTCCTGTTTCTCCTATAGTACTAGGATTTCCATGGTTAAAAATACACAACCCGGTTGTTAATTGGGTATCTGGGGACTTGGTTAAATGGAGTCCATTTTGCTTAGATCATTGTTTTTGTACCGCCCTAAGATTGACTCATGTCTCTCTTGAAGGTTTATCTCCGGCCTATGCAGATTGGGTGGATGTTTTCTCAGAAAAATCCACTAACTCTCTTCCTCCACATAGGGCCTACGATTGTCCCATCAATCTGCTACCAGGTAACATTCCCCCTAGAGGGAAAATATACAATCTCACCCGCTCAGAAGAGACAGCCATGAAAGAATTTGTGAGGGACCAAGAAAGGCTCAATTTGATGCGCATTACCCCATTGCAATCTGGTAAGAGTAAATAGTACAGGTGGAGGGCACAAGGTGGATGTCTTTTCAAGAACTGACCATTTTGAAGCACGCTAAGTAGAGCATGCACTTTGGGATAACAGGATAAAAGCGTTCTCAAGTGTGAAAATACAAGTCACCTAAAATTCTAACTTGGACATATTTTATGCTGTCACAAAACCAGACCACAAGGACTATTATGGATATGATAATTTTTCACTGATTCTTTAACCTATACATGCTCTGTGTTTTATTGGTAATTGTTATGTTTAGAACCTAGTGGGATATTTGGGTTTATACACGTTGAGCAGTGGTAAAATCTCACACCAGAATTATTCTTACTAATTTTTATTAAGTCAACTAGCGCGGTTTTTGTTACTCTTTGTTGTCATTTGATTTTTATCCCTACTAACCAGCAGCTACACGTTAACATCTAGGGCACTAAATTCCAACAAGCCCCATGGATATTTTTAACTACTGTAGTTCCAATACAGTTGATTTTGGATCCCTCCTAACAGAAGAGACCCTTGATACACCGGCACAAAACTTAGATTTAGAATTTAGAAGTATATATAAGACCTTACAAAGGAACTCCGCTTGAAGTGGGATGTAGCAACATTAGAACAGTATCTAAAACTTAAGATGGTCCCACAACAGCTTAGATTGTCCCTACAGATATACGATGGGGACGAAAGCCCTGAATCGATTTTAGAATGGTTCAACTTTTTCAATTGGTGTGGCCTATTATTATTGGAAAAAATGGTCAATAAAAAGAAGGAGCAACTTAACAATCTTACATCTCATAAAGATGCTCTAAAAGAGAGATTGGCCCCTTTGGGAGCCACACAGGATTTTTTCACTCGGTCAGTGGCGCTCAAGGAACGCCTGGCCAAGGAGGAGGCCATAATTAAAACCAGAAAGATTTTAAAAAATCCATGAGATCAGCGGGATTATGCATCCAACAAAGTCTTTAAATGGCAAAACCAACCATCTAAAGAGGAACAGCCTGAATTTATACAGAATCCCCCTAAGCTACACAGTCCCTCTAGAAGGAGTGATAGACATCGCCCATACAACTTTGAGTGATCAAATAACCATCCTGGACCTAGGTCCAATGATCACTCCCTTTCTAGAAAAGGACAGATCACTTGTAAACAACTACAGGGGTAGATATGATAGAGCATTAGAAGAACCCTCTAAAAATCGACCCCCCCCCCCTCTTTGAGAACAAAGAATCCATATAATAAAAAGATTCAGGGTAATCAGGTAATTCAGGGGGAGTGGCCCGGCGAGGCTACGCTGAATGGCCTGCAATGCAGGCAGCCTCGCTCTAACATCTCACAGCCAGTTATTGGCTAGCGTCACCAGAGACGTTCCCTGACGGGACCACGTGGAATAAGTATCCACATAAACAATATCGCCTTTACAGCTATGGTCAGCCATAGGCTAGCGTCATGGTGACACCTAAGCTATTCATTGGACAGCTTCATTATGACACGCGGACACGCGCTATGACACTTCCTGCCCCGCCTCAACATAACAGTATGAAAAGCAGCGCACACCGATGTGCCGCCAGTCTTGAGGAAGTTGCGGAACGTTGACGGCGGTAGGGCGGTTTATTGATTTTATTAGCAAGGACATTTCTTTTATTTGCAGTGAACATCCCCCCCCCCCCTCCCTCTTGGACACCATCGGCCGAGGTGCAGGGTAAACGGGGTGAGATTCTCTCCGGTTTTATCTAAAAGCTGTCAAAACGTTTCTTAAATAGATCAACCAAACAACCCATTGGGAAATTATTAAGAGGAACGGATCCTGCATTTTTGAGGGAGCATTTGTAAGAGACCAAGAAAGGCTCAATTTGATGCGCATTACCCCATTGCAATCTGGTAAAAGTAAATAGTACAGGTTGAGGGCACGAGGTGGATGTCTTTTGAAGAATTGACCATTTTGAAGCACGCTAAGTAGAGCATGCACTTTGGGATAACAGGATAAAGGCGTTCTCAAGTGTGAAAATACAAGTCACCTAAAATTCTAAATTGGACATATATATTTTATACTGTCACCAAACCAGACCACAAGGACTATTATGGATATGATAATTTTTCACCGATTCTTTAACCTATACATGCTCTGTGTTTTATTGGTAATTGTTATGTTTAGAACCTAGTGGGATATTTGGGTTTATACACGTTGAGCAGTGGTAAAATCATACACCAGAATTATTCTTACAAATTTTTATTAAAACAACTAGCTCGGTTTTTGTTACTCTTTGTAGCCAAGAAAGAATACATTGCGGAGAATCTTAAGAAAGGATTTATCCGTCCCTCTACCTCCCCAGCTGGTGCTGGGTTCTTCTTTGTTGAAAAGAAGGATGGTGGATCACGGTTAAGAATAGATACCCGTTACCTTTAATTGACGACCTCTTTAACCAAGTATCTGAGGCACAGATTTTTTCAAAACTTAATCTTAGAGGGGCACATAACCTAATTTGCATACGCCAGGGAGATGAATGGAAGATGGCCTTTAATGTAAAAGATGGGCACTACGAGTACTTAGTTATGCCTTTTGGTCTGTGCAATGCTCCCGTGGTCTTCCAAGATTTTGTAAACTACAAATTTCGTGATTATTTGGGCCGATTTATGGTGGTCTATCTAGACAATATCCTCATTTTCTCCCATTCGGTGCTGGAACACCGCCAGCATGTAAAGGCAGTGTTACAAAGATTACGGGAGAACAGTCTGTATGCCAAAATTTTGAAGTGTGTATTTGAGGTTTCCGAAATTCAGTTTTTGGGGTATCTGATGTCTAAGCATGGGTTGGTTATGGATCCCTCCAAGGTGTCTGCAGTATTGGAGTGGGAGCAACCAAAAACCCTTCAGAGGTTTCTAGGATTTGCCAACTTCTATAGGGGGTTTATAAAGGGGTTCTCTTCTATAGTGGGCCCTAAAGAAGCCCTCGGCCCTATAGAAGCCCTCGGAAGGGGGCTTTTGTTGAGAATTGGCCTCCCTCAGCAATAAGCGCCTTTCAGACTTTAAAAGAAACTTTTACATCGGCTCCAGTTTTGATCCACCCCAATATTAATCGCCCATTTCTTTTGGAAGTAGACGCCTCCGAAACTTGGTGTGGGTGCTATCCTCTCTCAGTATTCAGGTGACCCTGAGAGATTACATCCCTGTGCCTTCTTTTCGCAAAAATTCTCTCCTGCTGAACAAAATTATGATGTTGGGAATAGGGAACTGTTGGGTATTAAACTGGCCTTTGAAGAATGGCGACATTGGCTGGAAGGCTCTCTGCATACCATTACTGTATATACCGACCATAAAAACTTAGATTATATAGAATCAACCAAAAGGCTCAACTCTCGTCAGGCTCGCTGGGCGCTCTTTTTCTCCCGTTTTAATGTCATTATCACCTTCAAGCTGGGAGCAAAGAATAGCAAGGCGGACGCGTTATTGTCACGATCTCGGTCTCACCTGCCTCTCGTTCCCCCGCTGACTCCGGTCCTTCTCGGTTGCAGCCGGCGGCGGGCCGGCGTCGCTCCTGCCCGCCCGCCGCTCGGCTGTCACGAGCAGCCGCTCGGGAGGCTTCCGGCCTAGCCGCGCCGGGAGCGGGCGCGCCGCTCTCCGTGCGGCGCGCTCCCGGCGCGCGTCCCCATACACGCGCGCGCGCGCGTCTGTTAGTCTCATATGCCCTCCGGCGGCGCTGCACACAGCGCGCCCGCCGGAGGTGATTAGTGTTGGGCCAATGAGCCCTTGTAGTCTGTACTGCCTTCTAAATACCGCCTCCCTATAGTGAATTGGGCCAATGAGCCCTTGCTATTAAAGGGCATGTGCCCTATAACACAGTCCGCCTCCCTATTTCACTGGGCAATCTGCCCGAAGATCCCAGTTGCTCCAATCACCACTCTCCTCCCCGCAGCCAATCCAGTCTGTCCCCATCCTATAAAAGTACTCACCCTGCAGTCAGTCGTTGCCCGTTATAGCGTGCTACTGGGTGTGTTTTGGATTGCTCTTCTCCTTGTGATTTTGCCTCGTTTTTGACCATCCCTGATTGCCGCCTGGACCGACCTTTGCTTGCCCTTTTGACTACGATTCTGCCTGCTCCTTTGTACCGCGAACTTCTGACCTCCCGTTGTGACCTTTGGCTTACCCCTGACCATTCTTCCGTCTAACCCTTCTGTACCGTGCCACCTCGGATTGACCACCTGTGTATGACCTCTGTCCGTTTTCGCTACTCAGTCTTGTCCTTGGATTCATCTACCTTCCCCTGCATAAATCAGCATCCTTTGTGCTAATAAGACCTGGGGGCAACCGTGTCCGGTGAGGCGTGTCTAGCGTCCCGGCAAACGGGGGCTTACTATAGGTGAAGAAAGCAGCGGAGATTGGGGGTTGCTGGTTTATTGGAAGGTGGGTGTCTCCGGGACCTGACATTATAACGGGCCCAATAGGAAGAATATCTTCTAGATGGAAGAATTGATCCAACAGGTTCAAGCTATGGCCACTGCCATTAATCAGCTGGCTCAACGAGTGGCCGCGCAAGAGAATCGTCAGATGCCTGCGCCGACGGATCCTTCTCCGACCGTCGAGCCCAAGATCCCTCTCCCCGAGAAATTTTTGGGGGATCGGGCGAAATTTTCTAACTTTAAGAATTCTTGCGAACTCTATTTCCGCCTTCGACCCCACGCATCTGGATCCGAAGCGCAACGTGTTGGGCTAGTCATTTCACTCCTCCAGGGCGACCCACAGACCTGGGCGTTTGGTCTAGCTCCGTCTGATGAAGCCTTGCAGTCGGTCTCTTCTTTTTTTTCGGCCATGGAACTACTGTATGCTGACCCAGATCGGGCCGCGACGGCGGATTCTAAATTGCGGAACCTGAGACAGGCCAAACGTTCTGCTGAAGAATATAGCGCAGAATTTCGGCGGTGGGCTATAGATTCCCAGTGGAACGACCCGGCTTTATGTAGCCAATTTAGAATGGGGCTCTCCGAAAACATCAAGGACATCCTGGTGAATTATCCTTTGCCTAAAAACCTAGATGAATATATGCAACTGGCCATCAGGGTGGATCGACGTCTTCGAGAAAGGCGCCAGGAAAGAGGCAAGGACCAACCTTGGGGGTCCTCGCGTCAAGAGTCAAGCTTTAAGGGGGCAGCCGTTTCCTCTCCTTCCGTGTCGCATGAGGAACCGATGCAGCTTGGCGTTACCCACCTCTCTCAGGCGGAGAAGGTTCGGCGCAGATCCCAAGGCCTCTGCCTCTATTGTGGTAATCCGGGTCATTTTGCCAAGACCTGCCCAAACAAGGCTCCGGTGGCGGGAAACTTCAACGCCTAGATCTTGCAGAGGGACCTCTTCTAGGCGATCAGGTATCGTTCCCTCCAGACAATCGTGTACTCTTACCTGTTACACTCTCTTGGGGTCCGTCCCGGACTATTGCCTCCGCCTTCATCGATAGTGGAGCGGCTGGCAATTTCCTGGATAGATCCTTAGCCATCACCCTAGGGATCCCGTTAATCCCATTAGAAAATTCCCTTCGGGTCCTGGCGGTCAACAATAAACCCATTGAGGGGGGGGTGGTCTCCCACAAAACCCCTGAGGTGAATTTAGTCGTAGGATCTGCCCACTCGGAAGAAATAGAATTTTTGATTATTGAAAGTCCCGTCTCCCCTATCGTTTTAGGATTTCCCTGGTTAAAGGTCCATAACCCTGTGATAGATTGGAGATCGGGGGATCTGGTGAAGTGGAGTCCTTCATGTCAAAGTCGTTGTTTTTCTATATCCCTTAGGACCACACCTATTGTCCTTGATGGGTTACCTCCAGTCTATGCAGATTGGGCAGACGTATTTTCGGAGAAATCCGCCGACATTCTTCCACCCCATAGGGCCTACGACTGTCCTATTGACTTACTCCCAGGTACTATGCCCCCTAGGGGGAAGCTATATAATCTCACTAGATCCGAAGAACAGGCCATGAAAGATTATATCACCGAAAATCTCCTGAAAGGTTTTATCCGTCCTTCCACCTCCCCTGCCGGTGCTGGGTTCTTCTTCGTCGAGAAGAAGGACGGCGGCTTACGCCCCTGCATAGATTATCGTGGGTTAAATAAGATTACTGTAAAAAATAGATATCCTCTACCATTAATTAATGACCTTTTTAATCAGGTCTCTGGGGCCCAGGTCTTCACTAAGTTAGACCTTCGAGGAGCATATAACCTTATTCGCATACGGCAGGGGGATGAATGGAAAACGGCCTTCAATGTAAAGGATGGGCATTATGAATACTTAGTGATGCCATTTGGGTTATGCAATGCTCCGGCAGTGTTTCAAGATTTTGTCAATGACATATTCCGTGATTTTTTGGGTCAGTTTCTCGTGGTCTATTTAGACGACATACTGATTTTTTCCCGTTCTCTGGTGGAGCACCGTCAACATGTCAAGGCGGTGTTGCAGAGATTGCGGGAAAATCGTCTCTATGCTAAAATCTCCAAATGTGTTTTTGAAATGTCTGAAATCCCGTTCCTAGGATTTATAATCTCCAAACGGGGATTGGTGATGGATCCTTCCAAGGTTTCTGCTATTCTGGAGTGGGAACAACCTAGAACCCTAAAGGCGCTTCAGAGATTTTTAGGATTTGCGAATTTTTACAGGCAGTTTATAAAGGGTTTCTCGTCCATTGTGAGTCCTTTAACAGATCTCACTCGTAAGGGCGCTTTTGTTGAGGAGTGGCCTCCCTCAGCTAAAAACGCCTTTCAAGTGTTAAAGGAGACCTTCACCTCCGCTCCCATTTTGATACATCCCGACACCCGGCTTCCATTTCTATTAGAGGTTGACGCCTCGGAACTGGGAGTAGGAGCTGTTCTTTCTCAGTATGCGGGAGATCCTGAGAAACTACATCCCTGTGCATTTTTCTCTCGGAAGTTTTTGCCTGCTGAACGCAATTACGATGTTGGGAATAGGGAACTATTGGGTATTAAACTGGCCTTTGAAGAATGGCGCCACTGGCTAGAAGGTTCCCTACACCCCATCACGGTGTATACTGATCACAAGAATCTGGAGTATTTAGAGTCTGCCAAGAGACTCAACTCCCGTCAGGCGCGATGGGCACTCTTCTTTTCTCGATTTAATTTTATTATCACCTATAAGCCGGGGAAGAAGAATGCCAAAGCAGATGCCCTATCCCGTAATTTCGGGGATTGTAAGGACCAGAGTGGTCCTCCAGAATCGATATTGCCTTTGGGTTGTGTTGTGGCGGCTCTTCTCCCTGACCTGTCTAGTTCGTTGGTACCATTTCAGGTTGATTCTCCTCCGGGTAAACCCTCTGATTGTTTATTTGTTCCGCCCCATTTGCGTCTGGCCGTGTTACAGGAACTACATGATGCCAAGTCGGCTGGTCACTTAGGTGTTCGTAAGACTTTAGCTATTGCCAAACGTCATGTCTGGTGGCCCACCATCCGACGCGATACTTCCGCCTTTGTCGAAGCATGTCCGGTATGCGCCCGAAGTAAGACCACTCATGGGTCCCCTGCGGGATTATTAGTTCCCTTAGAAATCCCCGCTGAACCATGGTCGCACATATCCATGGATTTTATTGTTGATCTTCCTCCATCACAGGGGAATTCTGTAATTTGGGTGGTGGTGGATCGCTTCAGTAAAATGGCACACTTTATTCCATTGATAAAACTTCCATCGGCACCAGATTTAGTACAACTATTCATTAAGCATGTTTTTCGCCTCCATGGTTTACCTCAGAATATTGTTTCGGATCGAGGAGTTCAGTTTGTATCTCGTTTTTGGAAAGCTTTCTGCAATCGTTTAGGTATTAAAGTGTCGCTCTCTACCGCCTATCACCCGCAGTCTAATGGACAGACCGAACGGGTAAATCAATGTTTAGAACAATATCTACGCTGTTTCGTCTCCGATCGCCAAGAACAATGGGCGGAATTCATCGAATTTGCAGAATTCGCCTTTAACAATGCGCCGAGTGAATCTACTAGGTTTTCGCCTTTTTTTTGTAATTACGGTAGAAATCCAAAGGCATCATCTTTTTCTGGTCCTTCCTCCAACTTGCCGGCCTTGGAGGAATGGCTGCGAGAAAGGACTAAAGTATGGTCTGAAATACAGACTAACTTAAAGAAAGCCTCTGGAACTTACAAAATCTTTGCGGACCGACATAGGTCGCTTGAACCACCATTTCAGGTGGGTGATTGGGTCTGGGTCTCTACTAAAAATATTGCCCTTCGACAGCCCTCGTCTAAGCTGGGACCTAAATTTATCGGTCCGTTTCCTATCACAGATAAACTAAGCGACGTTACCTTTAAGGTCCAGTTACCTTCATCCATGAGAATTCCGTCGTCCTTTCATGTCTCTTTGTTAAAGTCTGCCAAGAATATTCAGGTGTCGTCTCCTCCTCCGATCATAGTGGAAGATGAGCCTGAATTTGAAATTAATAGAATACTTGACGCTCGGGTGCTGCAAAACTCTCTACAGTATTTAATTGATTGGAAGGGTTTTGGTCCTGAGGAAAGGTGTTGGGTACCAGCCAAGGATGTCCATGCTAAAACCCTTATCAACAGGTTTCATCGTGAGAATCCGGATAAGCCTGGTAAGGGTCCTGAGGCCCCTCGTGAAGGGGGGGGTAGTGTCACGATCTCGGTCTCACCTGCCTCTCGTTCCCCCGCTGACTCCGGTCCTTCTCGGTTGCAGCCGGCGGCGGGCCGGCGTCGCTCCTGCCCGCCCGCCGCTCGGCTGTCACGAGCAGCCGCTCGGGAGGCTTCCGGCCTAGCCGCGCCGGGAGCGGGCGCGCCGCTCTCCGTGCGGCGCGCTCCCGGCGCGCGTCCCCATACACGCGCGCGCGCGCGTCTGTTAGTCTCATATGCCCTCCGGCGGCGCTGCACACAGCGCGCCCGCCGGAGGTGATTAGTGTTGGGCCAATGAGCCCTTGTAGTCTGTACTGCCTTCTAAATACCGCCTCCCTATAGTGAATTGGGCCAATGAGCCCTTGCTATTAAAGGGCATGTGCCCTATAACACAGTCCGCCTCCCTATTTCACTGGGCAATCTGCCCGAAGATCCCAGTTGCTCCAATCACCACTCTCCTCCCCGCAGCCAATCCAGTCTGTCCCCATCCTATAAAAGTACTCACCCTGCAGTCAGTCGTTGCCCGTTATAGCGTGCTACTGGGTGTGTTTTGGATTGCTCTTCTCCTTGTGATTTTGCCTCGTTTTTGACCATCCCTGATTGCCGCCTGGACCGACCTTTGCTTGCCCTTTTGACTACGATTCTGCCTGCTCCTTTGTACCGCGAACTTCTGACCTCCCGTTGTGACCTTTGGCTTACCCCTGACCATTCTTCCGTCTAACCCTTCTGTACCGTGCCACCTCGGATTGACCACCTGTGTATGACCTCTGTCCGTTTTCGCTACTCAGTCTTGTCCTTGGATTCATCTACCTTCCCCTGCATAAATCAGCATCCTTTGTGCTAATAAGACCTGGGGGCAACCGTGTCCGGTGAGGCGTGTCTAGCGTCCCGGCAAACGGGGGCTTACTATAGGTGAAGAAAGCAGCGGAGATTGGGGGTTGCTGGTTTATTGGAAGGTGGGTGTCTCCGGGACCTGACAGTTATCATGCAATTTTGGAGAATGTAAGGATCGATTCGATCCCGCAGAACCTATCTTACCCTTAGGTTGTGTAGTCGGTGCCCTTCTCCCTGATTTGTCTAGCTCGTTAATTCCATATCAGGTTGATGCTCCTCCGGGGAAACCCCCTGGATGTCAGTTCGTTCCACCTCATTTGCGTCTCTCCGTCCTACAAGAATTTCATGACACCAAGACCACCGGCCACCTAGGGTATCAGAAAACACTGGCTCTCGCCAAGCGCCATGTATGGTGGCCAACCATCAGACGTGACGTGACCGCCTTTGTCGAAGCATGTTCTGTATGTGGTTGTAATAAGGGAATCCATGGATCTCCAGCAGGGTTATTAGTACCACTGGAGATTACCGGAGAACCTTGGACCCACATATCCATGGATTTCATTGTCGACCTGCCACAGTCTCAGGGTAATACTGTAATCTGGGTGGTGGTCGATCGCTTCAGTAAAATGACGCATTTTATTTCCCTGGCACACGTTTTCCGTCTACATGGCATACCCCAGGATATAGTTTCGGATTGGGGGGTTCAATTTGTATCACGCTTCTGGAAAGAGTTTTGTGCACGGTTGGGTATTAAGGTGTCTCTTTCCTCTCATCCCCAGTCTAATGGACAGACTGAGAGGGTGAATTAGTGTTTGGAGCAATACCTGCGCTGCTTTGTGTCTGATCGTCAAGAACAGTGGGCGGAATTTATTGAGTTTGCGGAATTCGCCTTTAATAACGCACCTAGCGATTCGACTAAGTTTTCACCTTTTTTCTGTAATTACGGCAAGAATCCCAAGGCCTCTTCTCTCTCTGGCCCTTCCTCCAATTTGCCGGCCTTGGAGGAATGGTTACGAGAGAGAATGAACGTTTGGTCTGAGGCACAAGGAAACCTTAGGAAAGCTTCGGTTAGGTATAAAGTTTTCGCAGATCGACATAGGTCACAGGAACCACCGTTTCAGGTGGGAGATTTGGTCTGGGTATCCACTAGAAATATTGCTCTTCGACAATCCTCGCCGAAGTTGGGTCCTACGTATATTGGTCCCTTTCCGATCACTGACTGAACAATGTTACCTTTAAAGTTAAGCTTCCCCCATTCATGAAAATTCAGAGTACATTTCACTTATCATTGTTAAAATCCACCGGGAATGTTCAGGCCTCATCTCCTCCTCCGGTCGTGGTGGAAGATGAACCTGAGTACGAGGTTAACAGAATTCTCGACTCTCGATTTGTACGGAATTCATTACAGTATTTAATAGATTGGAAGGTTTTGGTCCTGAGGAGAGATGTTGGATTCCGGCTAGGGATGTACATGCCAACGTCTTGATTAAGAAATTCCATAAAGACAATCCTGACAAACCTAGGAAGGGTCCTGAGGCCCCTCGTGAAGTGTCACGAACAACTTACCTTCTCGCCGGTCCCACGGCATCTGCAGGCAGCTTGCCCGCCGGAGGCTTGGTGTTAAGGGCCAATGAGCCCTGAGTTAAGGTGGGCCAATAAGCCCTGAGTTAAGGTGGGCCAATGAGCCCAGAGTGTCCTGGACTAAACGTCTTAGATGCCAGCCTCAGACCAAATATTTCTGCAGCAAACTCCAAACAATAGGCACCAGGCAAGGAGAGCTCACCTCCTGAAGCGATCAAAGTCCAAGGGCAGGAACCGCTATGGTTCCTGCCCTTAATGGCTGCCAGCATGTGGTTTTGTTTTGCCAGTACTATGATGCTGACGTTGGTTTTGACCTATCAGCAGCATCAACGTATACTGGCCTAGCGTGATTGGTGGAGCCTTCCCTCTCTATGTGGAAGTAACTCTCCTCTCACCCTCCGCTCGTGATTATGGATACAGCGGATTTCAAACCAGCATTCTGGCGGCGGTTTAATGGGAGCTCAGGTAGGTTATTCAAATGAACTAATTACCTGCGTCGGTTCCGTTTGTTTTCCCAGGTGTAGTGAATTATAAGTAATTTGTATGTCTATTTCATTGAATCTGTACAACAGCCCCACTGTCATGATTAAGAGCGTTTGCTCGAAACGCGTAGACGCGGGGTCGACTCTTTACATGTGCTTTTTGTCTTACTTGCTGTAATGGCTTTTAACCACGATGTTCAATAAAGGAGGATGATTTTAACTAACCAAACCATGTGGCTGGCGTACCTTTGCTATGTCCTGGACTAAACGCCCTTTAGAGTTCAAACAGGGCAATCAGCCCAAAGTTCCCAGTTGCACCAATCATTATATTCCCCCTCCCCAGCCAATCCAGTTAGCCCCCATCAGATAAAGGTGTTTCCCCACACTTACGCCTTGCACGTGATAGCGTGCTGCTGGGTGTTATTATCTGTGTCTGAACTTCCCGTATTGATCTTGCTGTGTATTGACCATCCCGTGATTGCCGCCTGGACTGACCATTGCCTGTTTCTGACTACGATTTGCCTGCTCCCTTGTACTGCGTACCCGTGACCTTCCGGCTTGACCCCTGGCTCGACTTTGACTACCCTTCCGTCTCATCCTTGGTGCCGCGCTTGTTTGGACTGATCTCTCGTGTATGACCCCTGTTGCCCAACCTCGCCCAGTCTTGTTCCAGGTTCATCCGCCTTCCTCCCCGTAAGTCCGCATCCTTTGTGCTACGAAGTCCTGGGGGCAATCGTGCCCGGTGAGGCGTCCTTAGAAGGCGGGTGTCCCGCGGGACCTGACAGTCTGACTTGCCATTGAAACCTTTTTGCATAGGATTCCAATAGCTGCTGCAATGTCAAGCCTTGTAGCAGTGCTAATATACAGTGATTTCCCTATTGCTTTTCTGTATTTCTGTATTTTCAGTATTAGTTGGCAGTGCAGTATCTTTGGTGTTTATCTCCAGGTAGTTTGTTTCCATATGAGATTTTACTGGTTTGGCACCTTCCATTCCAAAAGTTTCAATTATTTCTTATATTCCCTGCTTTTGGTTAAAAAAAACAAACTGCCATCTTCCTCTCTTTCAATCTGAATTTCGAGGTAATTATTTATGTTGCCAGGAACTTTGGTCTCAAAGTTCTTCAGGAAAGATTCAGGATTTGCAGTATTTCTGCTTCATCCCCTTCTTGCTCAAAACAAACTAGGATATTGTCCACATAAATGAGCACAGGGATCCATCTGTTTGCCAATGTCTTTGTATAAGGGCAGGGGTCTTCTTTACTCATCTGAAAGTCCTCATGTGTAAGCACTTCATTTATTTCCACATTCCATGCTCTTGTGGCTTGCTTTGGACAATATAAACTTCTCTGAAGTTTGCATACCAGATATGGCCTTTGTTCATCCTTGAACCTTGGTGGTTGTTCTATTTAGATGCTGACTCACCATGTAGAAACACTGTTTTCACATCAGTGTATTTCACTTGCATTACCTTGTGACGGCTACTGTCAGCAAAGTCCTTATTGTAGCATGCTTGACTACTGGAGCAAAAGTCTCATGATAATCTTCATTTTTTTGAGAATATCTCTTGGCTTCGAGTCTTGCTTTGTATTACTTCACTATGCCAACTGCATTGTACTTCATTATAAAAATCCATTTACAGCCTGTGGCTTTCCTTCTGTGTGGTAGTTCTGTAAGTGTCCATGCTTTAGTGTTCCCAAGCTTCAGGTTCATTGGCACTGGCAGTTCTTGCCTTTTATGAAAGACATACAGGAGGTTTACCTCAGTTTTCTCCCGTTGAACATCTTGGTTTTGTGTCTGAGCTTACTTGTGTCTGCTCTTCAGTACTGGTAGGTTCTTCACTCACTTTAACTGTTCATACGCTACAGATAATGGCTGATCAGTGTCAGTTTTCTTGTTTCCTCAGTTGTCATCATATTGTCCCTGAAATCTTCAACAAAAGTTATGCTGGTAACCTTGTCTGTTTAGGGGATTGAGGATTCTGTAGCTTTTAACATTGTCACTGTATCCAACAAAGATTCCTTCAAATGCTCTGTTTTGGAGTTTGGCACGTTTTCCTCTGGAATGTAGATGAATGCTCTTAGGTGTTTTACACTTGGCTTCTCAGTTGGCGTCACAGTTCATATGGAGTTTTCTCCACTGTTCTAGAAAAGAGTCTGTTGTGCAAATAAGTGGCTGTGATTGCTGCCTCACTCCAATAATTTGTGGTATTCCAGAGTCTGTCAGCATACATCTGATCATTTCAGTCAGAGTTTGGTTCTTTCTTTCAGCTATGCTTTTGATGCTCTATCCCATTCTGCATTTAGTACTCTTGTACTTTGTGTCCTGTGAATTCACCTCCATTGTCACTCCAAAGTATGAGAGATGTCTCTGAAACCTGTTACTTGTCTTTACTACATAGTCCTATAATTTAAAACTTCACAGTTGTGTTGCATTAAGTAAGTGACTATGTATCTTGAATAGTCGTCTATGAAAGTCACTATGTTAGGCACTTACCTCACCGCCGTTCCGGGTCCCGCGGCGCGTTGCCGGGTGGCTCCCACCGGGCTGCGGCCCGACGGTCCCCGGGTCTGCCAGCTCCTCGGCACCGTCGCGGGGATCAGGGGCTGGCGGTGCAGGACGCCGTGGGTGGCCGCGTCGCAGCCCGCTCCGCGCGGCTGCGCGGCCCTGCGGCTCTCCCCTCTGGCTCGGCGCTTCCCCTTCCTGGCGGGTGCGCCTGATCCTCAACGTGCTCGCGCGCGCGCGCGAGCACGTCTGCTTTATGCCTCCCGGCGACGCTTCCCCCTGCGCGCCCGCCGGGGGCAAGTTTAAATGTCCAATCTGTGGCTGGTTCCTGGGATCGGACCCAGGGACTGGTCGGCCTGTCTGGCCTGGGCCGTCCAGCTCCTGGGACCGATCCCATTTCCTTGTTTGCACCAAGCACCTTCCTTCCCTCCTTTTTCCCTGTTTCCCATTGGCCAGACTTCCCTATATATTTGCACTGTTCCAGTTTCCCAGTGCCCGTTATAGCTTCTGGGTTCTGGATGTGTGCTGCTGTACTTGTGAAGATTTTGGATTTGGATTTGGACCTTGACTATTCTTGCTAGCTGCCTGCCCTGACCTCCTGCTTTGCCTGACCACTCTCTTGCCTGACCCTCCTGTACCTCGCCTGTGACCTCCTGGAATTGACCTCGGCTACCCTCGACCATTCTCTGTCATCTCCCTTGGATACCTCGCCTGTGACCTCCTGGTTTGACCTCGGCCTGATTTACGGACTTTTCGCACCCGGCATCCTCATTCGGGATTCCCTGCCTAACACCAAGCTGCACCTTAAGCTACTATCCTTTGCGCCTGTTAAGTCCTGGGGGCAACCGACTGGGAGAGGCATTGCTCGTGTCTCCCACAAGCGGGGGCTTGTCTATAGGCAGAAGTGGCGGTGGAGATTGGGGGATACTGGCTTAAGACAGACGGGTGTTTGGTACAATCCTGACATTATAACGGGCCAGAAGAAGAATGGACCAAATTCTGGAGCAGGTGCAGGCCCTGACGGCGGCGGTGGAGCACCTGGCTCATCGAGTTGCGGCCCAGGAGAACCGTCCAACTCCCATTGTCCCCACTTCTCAGGGGACTCCGGCCGCAATGACGGTGGAACCCAAGATCCCGCTCCCTGAAAAGTTTTTTGGCGATAGGGCAAAATTTGCCAATTTCCGGGACTCTTGTAAACTATACTTCCAGCTTCGCCCGGTCTCCTCGGGCTCACAGGAACAAAAAGTGGGCTTGATTATTTCCCTGTTACATGGAGACCCTCAGTCCTGGGCCTTTAGCTTATCAGCTCAGGACCCCATCCGCCAGTCGGTGGATAGTTTCTTCGCTGCAATGGAGGTCCTTTATGATGATCCTGACAAAGGGGCCTCAGCTGACGCGAAGTTACGTACCCTCCGCCAGGGACGCCGTCCAGCCGAGGACTACTGTTCCGAATTCCGGCGTTGGGCAGTTGACTCACGCTGGAACAATCCTGCCCTCTGTGGCCAATTCCGATTAGGTCTGGCTGACTCTATCAAGGACACCCTGGTGAACTACCCGGAACCCCAAACACTGGATGAGTTAATGCATTTGGCCATCCGCATTGATCGCCGACTCCGGGAAAGGCGCCTGGAGAAAGGGTCACATTCTGAATCCGCTGCAAAATCTGAGGCTCCCGTCGCTCAACCTTCTGAAGAGCCTATGCAGCTAGGTGCCACCAGGCTCACCGAAGGCGAGAGACGACGACGCCTATCCGAGGGGCTCTGTCTTTACTGTGGTGGGACCGGCCACATGGTTAGACTTTGCCCAAAGAAACCGTCGGGAAACTTCAGAGCCTAGGGGGTTTCGAGGGGGCCCTCCTAGGCTGTAAGGTATCTCCTCAAGTATCGTCTCCAGTTTTTGTCCCAGTTCAGTTTATGTTTGGTGCTAAATATGTTAATCTAAAGGCTCTTCTCGATTCTGGAGCAGCTGGGAACTTCCTAGACTCTGATCTAGCACAGACTCTAGGAATTACGGCACAGACCTTGCCTACTCCTATCCGGGTGTCAGCCATTGATGGCACTCCAGTGGCCGGGGGGTTAGTTCGGTTCCAATCACCTCCCATGCAGATCAAAGTAGGAGCCAGTCATTCTGAGGTTATCAGGTTCCTGATTTTGAGCATGCCTGGTACTCCCTTGATTCTGGGGTTGCCATGGCTGCAGGAGCATAATCCTCAAATTGATTGGGTTTCGGGGCAAATTACCAAGTGGGGACACCAGTGTTTCCGGAACTGCCTAGAATTTCCCCTCAGGGTCACACGCCTACTCCCTATTGGGATTCCTACTCCATATTTGGAGTTTGCTGATGTTTTTTCAGAAAAGGCAGCAGACAAACTTCCTCCCCATAGACCTTGGGACTGCCCAATAGAACTGCTCCCTGGTACGATGCCTCCCAGAGGGAGAATATTTAATTTGACCCGAGCAGAAACCCTTGCCATGCGGGAATATATCGCCGAGAACTTAGAAAAAGGGTTTATTCGGCCTTCATCTTCCCCAGCAGGGGCGGGGTTTTTTTTTGTGGAGAAAAAAGATGGGGGACTCCGCCCCTGTATCGATTACCGGGGCTTAAATAACATCACGGTAAAAAATAAATATCCCCTACCGCTTATTGAGGGTCTCTTTACGCAGGTGGTCGGGGCGCAGGTCTTCTCTAAACTAGATCTCCAAGGGGCCTATAACCTCATAAGAATTAGGCAGGGGGACGAGTGGAAAACGGCCTTTAATACCCTTGAAGGGCATTATGAATATTTGGTTATGCCCTTCGGCCTGTGTAATGCCCCTGCGGTCTTTCAAAGTTTTGTCAATGAAATTTTCAGGGATTATCTTGGCCGGTTTATGGTTGTCTACCTAGATGACATTTTAATTTTTTCTTCATCCCTTGATGAGCATCGTAAACATGTGTGCCTAGTTTTGCAGAAACTTAGGGAGAATTGTTTATATGCCAAATTAAAGAAATGTCAATTTGAGGTATCTGAGGTTCCGTTCCTCGGTTACATTATCTCCAAATCTGGTCTGTCTATGGACCAATCTAAGGTGAGGGCTGTTTTAGAATGGGAGCAGCCCAGAGATCTGAAGGGCCTGCAGAGGTTTTTGGGGTTTGCCAATTTTTATAGAAGGTTCATTAAGAATTTCTCTACCCTGGTTACACCACTAACTAACTTGACTAAGAAAAGCGGGTTTGGCCGGCTCAAGCTGTCCAGGCTGTCCAGGCCTTCGGGAATCTTAAGAGGGTATTTAGCGTTGCTCCCGTCCTAGTCCATCCCGATGAACAACGACCTTTCCTTGTGGAGGTGGATGCTTCAGAGATAGCGGTCGGAGCGGTCTTGTCCCAATACTACGGCTCACCTGCACGCCTCCATCCATGTGCCTTCTTTTCCAAAAAATTCTCAGCGGCCGAAAAGAATTATGATATCGGCAACAGAGAATTACTGGCCATCAAACTTGCCTTCCAGGAGTGGAGACACTGGCTGGAGGGGGCTCAGTATCCAGTCACGGTCTTTACGGACCATAAAAATCTGGAATACATCCAGTCCGCCAAGAGGTTAACTCCTAGACAGGCTCGCTGGTCCTTATTCTTTTCTCGGTTTAATTTTTCTATAACGTATAAACCCGGGTCTAAGAATATAAAGGCGGACGCCCTGTCTCGGAGTTTCTCTCCCCCTGACTTACCGGAAAGGGTGGTTTCTCCCATCGTACCTCGCTCCCTAGTGGTGGCCGCCATTCAACCCCAACTTCCTGATCTTACTCAGTTCCAGGCCCAAGCTCCTCCTGGGAAACCCGCGTCAGCCCTGTTTGTGCCCTCTACTTACCGGTCTGAGTTTTTGTCCCATTTTCATGATACCAAAACAACCGGTCATCCAGGGATTAAAAAAACCATAGCTTTATTGTTACGCCAAGTTTGGTGGCCTTCTCTCAGGAAGGACGTTCAAAAGTTTGTCTCCGCTTGCAAAGTCTGTGCCCAAAGTAAGTCCTTGAGGAGCTCACCGGAAGGCCCACTCCTTCCATTATCCATTCCTGCCTCCCCGTGGACACATCTGGCCATGGATTTTGTTACTGACCTTCCTCCGTCTCAGGGTCATACGGTTATTTGGGTAATTGTGGACCGCTTTAGCAAGATGGCCCATTTCGTCCCTTTAAAGAAACTCCCCTCAGCTCAAACTCTTGCTCAACTTTTCATTACTCATGTCTTTAGGATTCATGGTATTCCCATGGATGTTGTTTCGGATAGGGGGGTCCAGTTTGTCTCCCGGTTCTGGAGGGCTTTCTGTGCCAAGTTGGGGTTCACTGTCTCCCTTTCCTCGGCCTTTCATCCGCAATCGAATGGTCAAACCGAGAGAACGAACCAGTCCCTGGAACAATATTTGCGCTGTTTTACGGCGGGTTCTCAGACTGATTGGGCCTTCTTCTTACCTTTTGCGGAATTTGCTTTTAACAACGCTACGCATTCATCCACAGGGGTTTCTCCTTTCCACTGTGTTTATGGCAAGGATCTGAAGTTTTCTGCTCTTTCGGACCAACCCTCTAGAGTTCCCTCCGTGGATGAATGGGTTTCCAAATGGCCAGGGGAGTGGAATAAGATCCAACAACACCTAACTAGGGCCGCTTGTCTACAGAAAAAATTTTCTGATCGCAAGCGATCGTCTAATTCTAACTTTAAAGTGGGTGACTGGGTTTGGCTTTCAACCAAGAACTTGGCGCTACGCCAACCCTCCGCTAAGTTAGGACCTAAGTTTATTGGCCCATTCCCCATAACACACAAAGTGAATCAGGTGACATACCGGTTGGCCCTCCCCTCATCCATGAAAATCTGTAAATCCTTTCATGTTTCACTTCTTAAGTCCGCAAGAAACCATGAACCTAATAGTCCTCCTAGTCCTGTGGTAGTTGATGGGCATCAGGAGTTTGAGGTTGCCCGGGTCCTTGATTCTCGTTTCTTTCGGAACTCTCTTCAATATCTTATTGACTGGAAGGGGTACGGTCCGGAAGAAAGATCTTGGGTTCCTGCCAGAGAAGTTCATGCACAGAATTTAGTAAAGAAGTTTCATAGAGAGAATCCTTTAAAACCCAGCTTGGAGGGTCCAGTGGCCCCTCCTCAGGGGGGGGGTAATGTTAGGCACTTACCTCACCGCCGTTCCGGGTCCCGCGGCGCGTTGCCGGGTGGCTCCCACCGGGCTGCGGCCCGACGGTCCCCGGGTCTGCCAGCTCCTCGGCACCGTCGCGGGGATCAGGGGCTGGCGGTGCAGGACGCCGTGGGTGGCCGCGTCGCAGCCCGCTCCGCGCGGCTGCGCGGCCCTGCGGCTCTCCCCTCTGGCTCGGCGCTTCCCCTTCCTGGCGGGGGCACGCCCGATCCTCAACGTGCTCGCGCGCGCGCGCGAGCACGTCTGCTTTATGCCTCCCGGCGGCGCTTCCCCCTGCGCGCCCGCCGGGGGCAAGTTTAAATGTCCAATCTGTGGCTGGTTCCTGGGATCGGACCCAGGGACTGGTCGGCCTGTCTGGCCTGGGCCGTCCAGCTCCTGGGACCGATCCCATTTCCTTGTTTGCACCAAGCACCTTCCTTCCCTCCTTTTTCCCTGTTTCCCATTGGCCAGACTTCCCTATATATTTGCACTGTTCCAGTTTCCCAGTGCCCGTTATAGCTTCTGGGTTCTGGATGTGTGCTGCTGTACTTGTGAAGATTTTGGATTTGGATTTGGACCTTGACTATTCTTGCTAGCTGCCTGCCCTGACCTCCTGCTTTGCCTGACCACTCTCTTGCCTGACCCTCCTGTACCTCGCCTGTGACCTCCTGGAATTGACCTCGGCTACCCTCGACCATTCTCTGTCATCTCCCTTGGATACCTCGCCTGTGACCTCCTGGTTTGACCTCGGCCTGATTTACGGACTTTTCGCACCCGGCATCCTCATTCGGGATTCCCTGCCTAACACCAAGCTGCACCTTAAGCTACTATCCTTTGCGCCTGTTAAGTCCTGGGGGCAACCGACTGGGAGAGGCATTGCTCGTGTCTCCCACAAGCGGGGGCTTGTCTATAGGCAGAAGTGGCGGTGGAGATTGGGGGATACTGGCTTAAGACAGACGGGTGTTTGGTACAATCCTGACACACTATTAGAGATGAGCGAACTTGGGTTCCTGCCAGAGAAGTTCATGCACAGAATTTAGTAAAGAAGTTTCATAGAGAGAATCCTTTAAAACCCAGCTTGGAGGGTCCAGTGGCCCCTCCTCAGGGGGGGGGTAATGTTAGGCACTTACCTCACCGCCGTTCCGGGTCCCGCGGCGCGTTGCCGGGTGGCTCCCACCGGGCTGCGGCCCGACGGTCCCCGGGTCTGCCAGCTCCTCGGCACCGTCGCGGGGATCAGGGGCTGGCGGTGCAGGACGCCGTGGGTGGCCGCGTCGCAGCCCGCTCCGCGTGGCTGCGCGGCCCTGCGGCTCTCCCCTCTGGCTCGGCGCTTCCCCTTCCTGGCGGGGGCGCGCCCGATCCTCAACGTGCTCGCGCGCGCGCGCGAGCACGTCTGCTTTATGCCTCCCGGCGGCGCTTCCCCCTGCGCGCCCGCCGGGGGCAAGTTTAAATGTCCAATCTGTGGCTGGTTCCTGGGATCGGACCCAGGGACTGGTCGGCCTGTCTGGCCTGGGCCGTCCAGCTCCTGGGACCGATCCCATTTCCTTGTTTGCACCAAGCACCTTCCTTCCCTCCTTTTTCCCTGTTTCCCATTGGCCAGACTTCCCTATATATTTGCACTGTTCCAGTTTCCCAGTGCCCGTTATAGCTTCTGGGTTCTGGATGTGTGCTGCTGTACTTGTGAAGATTTTGGATTTGGATTTGGACCTTGACTATTCTTGCTAGCTGCCTGCCCTGACCTCCTGCTTTGCCTGACCACTCTCTTGCCTGACCCTCCTGTACCTCGCCTGTGACCTCCTGGAATTGACCTCGGCTACCCTCGACCATTCTCTGTCATCTCCCTTGGATACCTCGCCTGTGACCTCCTGGTTTGACCTCGGCCTGATTTACGGACTTTTCGCACCCGGCATCCTCATTCGGGATTCCCTGCCTAACACCAAGCTGCACCTTAAGCTACTATCCTTTGCGCCTGTTAAGTCCTGGGGGCAACCGACTGGGAGAGGCATTGCTCGTGTCTCCCACAAGCGGGGGCTTGTCTATAGGCAGAAGTGGCGGTGGAGATTGGGGGATACTGGCTTAAGACAGACGGGTGTTTGGTACAATCCTGACACACTATTAGAGATGAGCGAACTTCTTGAAAGTTCGATTCGGGCGATTCGCCGAATTTCCCCAAGAAATTCGGGTTCGCCCGAATCGAACTTTCACGAATCGCTCATCTGGAAAAAAAAATGCCGGCATGGTGGGAGCGGGCAGGCCGGCTACGCCTGTCAGCGGGCCACCGCCGGGCTGCTGACAGCGCAGCCGGCCTGCCCGCTCCCACCATGCCGGCATTTTTTTTTAAGCAAAAATGCCGGCATGGTGGGAGCGGGCAGGCCGGCTACGCTGTCAGCGGGCGGCGGAAGCCGGCCCGCTGACAGCGCAGCCGGCCTGCCCGCTCCCACCATGCCGGCATTTTTTTTTTTTATTTCAGGGAAAATTCGATCGGCACGAACCAAAAAAAATTCGGGTTCGTGCCGAAACGAATTTTCCCTGAAATTCGGAGCGAATTCCGGTTCGTCTGAACCGGTTCGCTCATCCCTAATCACTATGATGAAAGTCACTATGTACCTGTTTCCTCCAGTTGTAGGTGGGTTTAGGGGACCACATACATCACTGTGAACTAGGTCATCTGGTCTTGAAACTCTATTCTGACTGACCTTAGAAAGGGTGTTGCTTTTGTACCTGGATTGGATTTGATGCAACATTCACACTTAACAGTAACTGGACAAGGGAATACTGTCAGATCCTTTGTCGGTTAGGGTGCATTCTGGGTGTATGTGACCTAAACTCCTGTGCATATTCTCACCTTTACCTTCACTGTGTTGAGGTGATACAGATAATCATGTTGGTCTGCTTGCCATCCAGGATATTTGTCACCTAGGGATTTTACAGTGAGTGCTTTGGCACTTCACAGATAAGAGTCCTGTGATTATTATCCTGTGGCCTCTCTGTAGTTTTAACCCCCCACAAGTCATCTCTGAATAATATAATTTTCACTTCTCTAGCTGATAATTGTCATTGATCATCTTGGCCACTGAGAGTTTAAGCTCTGAGCTGCTGTGCATTCTCCCTCCTTTATATATAAGAACAGTCTTACTTGTATACAGGAGATGTTTCTGGAAAGCTTCCTTATGTTGCTCTCTGCACCGACTGTGCTGTCTCCCATTCTGGGCTTTGCTCGGCCTGGGTCCCGCGTAGTCACTCGACTTTAGCCTGTGGCTGTGGCTTAATTTGGCCACTGGGCCCATAGCCTTCTGCAAAGTGTTGGTACTGGGTGCAGCAGAGTCAAATCCAGATAGACATTTGTGGTGTAACAGGATTTGGCATTACTGGAACATGTGTGCAGTATGAGAATGTCACCTTACATGGTGGCTAACACAGACAGGAAAACAAAAAGAGTCATAGAGATCACTGCACAGAAAATACAACACATCAGAAAAATGCATAACGGGAGCACAGATAAGCATTGGTAACAGTGCCATTTACTTTCATAAATTGTCATAACTGTAAACTGCAGTCAATCTGGCAAAAGTCCCAAAATCCCATTCAGGGACAAGCAGAGGCTGTTGTAAAGTATTATATCTCCAGCATAAATTTCTGCGCCATTGGAATCCGAACTGATTTACCCATTCTAGTTTTCTGGCTGTTGATAGTAAAACCAGAGATTGTGCTAAATTGATCAATCATACTTAGGATTAGAGGAACTGCCTTCTTAGGGTGGGAGATATAAAAGAGAATGTCATCAGCAAATGTGGCCATTTTCAAAGTGGTAGATCAAACTCTTTTTCCCTTTAAACCCTGCAAAGAGTGCATTACTCTCCACAAGGGTTTAAATGCTAAATTGAATGGGGGGGGGGGGGACCCTGTCTTGTGCTATGTGTCATTGGGTGAGAGTTCAAAAGCATCTGGTGAAGGAATAATTTAGTAGCAGGAATAGTCTAAATAATATTATATAATAAAGTCCTGAAATATTAAAGGGGGTTCGCCAAAGACTCTTTCAATTTAGTTTCATGATGAAACGCAGCAGCAGTGTAGGTCGATTGATTTCCAATGGTGGAGTGCTTCCCCTTCAGGAAAACCTGGTGGTGGGTAAAAGAGTAGGAAGAAAATGTTGCTTCTATCTGCCTGTCAAAATATTGTATAATCAGGATTTAATAAGGTAATCGGGCGATAAAGGTAAATCTGTTCTGGGCCTCTGTCCAGTGGATGCACAGTAATGTGATATGATCAGAAAGATTGTCAGAGTATATGTCCGCAAGGAGCATGGCTATTTTGGAAGATAGGGTCTTTTAAAATTCTAAAAGGAGGCCATCTGGGCCAGGAGATTTATTGTTTGATTAGTTAGTTTGCTGCATCTCTGACATTCCGATGGGGGCGTTAATAGCTTGCCTTTGAAGTTTTGGGAAGACTTAAACTGTTAAGGAGTGAGTTACTGTAGCTAGGTCCTCATTATCCCAATAAAAGAAGTGTAAAGAAGTTTAAAAAAATAATTTTTTGTGTTTATAATGTTAATGTGAAAAGGATGCTAAACATGAAGTCACAACACTTGTGCTATATGTAGAATTTCAACTCCAGAGTTTCCCTGGCTACCAGTAAAGCTATTTATAAGGGCTTTGGAAGGATGGAAGCTAAGATTTTTTTTACCCACCATCTATAGGTTTTAGCTTCATTTCAAACCATTTGTGATATATGCCTTCACTGATTCCAACACAGTAATACCATGGGTGTGAAAAATACCCAGTATCTTTTTGCACTTTATTAGTTTATTACTATTATTGTTGTAAATTAGCTGATTGATTCATTGGTGTTTTGTGGGATTACGTATAGTTAAATAGATTGTCCAAGCTATGTAAGTGAAAAAACACATTTTGCTTACCTACCATTCAGAGGAATCATTCTAGTGTGTATCTGTAACCCAGGGATTTTTTTTTTTATACCTTTACCACCTTTTTAGCACTGAGGGGTGGACCTACCTCTTACATCAGACTGGCTAGTAGTATTAGTAGTATTCTCGAAAGATCGAGAGATTGTTTCAGTGCTGCAATAAAGGACTCCCACACCAAGAAATTCCTCTCCATGTTTTTTTCAGTTTCTACAGCAGCCTCTGCCCAATCCATTTTAAATACAAATTGATCATTTTGGAGAATTTTTGAAGGTAGATGGGGCTGGGGAGATCCACGATTGAAGAAAACATTTTTGGCCCCTGCGAATACTATGAAAGCCAACTGTTTCACCCCCTTTTTCACTCTCTTACCATCAAGAATCAATTTGCCTAAAATACCCCATTCTGGAGTTAGGGGGAGGCAATTAACTAATTTAGTTTTGGTTTAATAGTGAACTGAATGCCAAAAGGAGCAGAGTTGTGAAATGAAGAGATCCACTTCACCAGCCCTCCTCTCCTTTCAAAGAAATTCTGTGGAGCATTATAAAGGCAGGTAATGGCTCCTCTTTGGGTATTATTACTTTAAAGTATTACATCCAAATCATTGTCCCAATCTTTGCTGGTCAATATTTTAACCACGTTGGGACCCATGATCCCTAATAGAAGGGAATAATTCACCTAACTGAGTATGGCTGAGTATTTTTCGATCGCCTTGGTTAGTTAAAGCCCTCAATGCAGTAATTCCCTTTTGGTGCCATGCTTCAAATACTGATATACTAGAGGGGTCTGCCAAGCCTGGGTTACCCCTTAATGGTATAAATAAGAATGTATAAGGATTTATGGACACAATTTGGGGACTGTATTCAAATTAATGTAATATAGAATATAATATATTTACCTGAAATTATGTATCATATTTATTGATTCTCACCAATTTATATTTGACTGACAATAGCCGTAATGACAATGAATCATCATTAATATGTTGGATGTCTATTGTATATAGATAGTAAGCTTGTACTTTTTGCCTACTAGGTGCAGTTTTTGTGAAGGTTGTTGGTTAGGTAGGGTTTTTCACTAATAGTCAAACTATAAAACTACAGGAGGCAGCTACTGCCTCAAATGTATAGCTTAGTTTTTATTTGACCTTCTTTTCTAAAATGGACCCGTTTCTAAAATGGGAATCATCGTGTGAACCCGTTGCTCTGGCCCACAGTATTCCCAGCATCCCCACAGCTGAGGCCCACTCCCAGGGGAAAGGCTGAGGGGCTAGAGCACACTGCAAAGGACGGGGAGATGTGGCTGCTCCCTATCGTGGTGCACTGTTCAAAACAACGCTTTTGTCTTGGAGTCTTTGGGGGTTACTTTTGATATGAGATTGTGGTATGTTCACACTTTATGGCTGTTTATATATATATTGACACTATTAGTGTAGTTTACAGAGCAGCACGTTGGCACCAGTGAATTATACAGGTATTTTTAAGGTTCAATAATTGGTTTATTAACTATTTATAGCAGACCATTTCTTAACATAATTTA
Organism: Gastrophryne carolinensis; assembly: GCA_027917425.1. Lineage (NCBI taxonomy): Eukaryota > Metazoa > Chordata > Amphibia > Anura > Microhylidae > Gastrophryne > Gastrophryne carolinensis. The sequence continues at coordinate 262,095,273 of CM051238.1, forward strand.
TTGACTGGTAAGCATTTATTTTTTTGTGCATTTATATATTTGGATCATGTGCATTATTGGCAGGGGATGGGCCCCCATCATCACATCATGCCCCCCCCGAACTCAGCGGCTGGTCGCAACTTTTTTCGGCGCAGCATCAGAGGAACAGGATGCGGCAGAGAAGAAGTGCAACCGGCTGGTGAGTTTCTGGGCGGCTGACATCAGAGGAGAAAGGCCACGCACCAATGCCGACGTAGAGGCAGGGCCTGCGTAAAGAGGCGACGATGTAGAGGCAGGGCCAGCATCCCAGAGGGATGGAGGTGGCAAGGCTAGGTAAGTATGTCAGCAGGTACATACTGCAGAGGGGTGGAGGCAGTGTGCACCAGGCCCACGTGCCTGCACTGCCCCTATTGTATGCACGCCCCTGATTATTGGGGCATCCTGAGCTTGACCTTGTGTTTTTAGTGATTGTTTGTTGTGTGTAGTATGTGTACATTATGTGTAGTATTTTAATAAATTGGATTATTATGTTTCTAGCTGTGCAGCATCATTGGCTTTGGGGGTATTGGTACCATTCTTTTGGGTACTCTTTTTGTGGCCTGGCCATAGGTACACTTTAATTTTTTTATTTTTTTTTATTCATTTTCTGCCAATCGGAAGTGACATAACCTGTGGGATGCACGCAGTGATGCCACAGGACCAGGCCGGGGGAATTCATGGGTTTTAAAGTCAGCAGCAGCACTCTGACCCTTAAAGGGACTCTGTAATCAAAGTGCATAAACTGTCATTCAGCAGCTAACCTCACCATGGCTGCTTCTAAATGTAGAAACAAGGACAAGAGTAGTGGCACACCCTCTGAATTCCTTTGCTATAGACCACCTACAATAGAGCTAAGTTCCACATCATCAGACTGTGGACAGTGGAAGAGAAGGAGAACAGCCAGGGTGATGAGAATGCCTGTCTTACAGACCCCGCCCATTATGTTGATTATTATGTGGCAACACAGAGCCAAGGCCCACACCCCCACATACTTGTAATAAGAAATCATAAGGTAAAACTGTAAACCTCGATATCTTTCTTCTTCAATTTAAAAATGAAAAACAGTTTAAGACAGTGCCAAACATAGCCCACCACAATGTTTTAACAATGTTCTGTTGTGTTTGCCTTGTGTATCAAGAAAGGGAGAAGTACGTCGAGTTAAGTTTATGTTTAGTTTCTTACCTCAGGTAATGTTTCCTTTTACATTAGCTTTGAACAGAAGCAGTTTCTGTATAACAGTCATGCAATCACGTTTAACTACTGTATATAGAGGTAAATTAGATATTTTGAAGAGTGACATAACTAAATGTGATGGAGTTCTGGTGCGAAATGGGGCCCTTGAATGCAGCCTGACAATTAAAGACTGAAACAGCAGAGACAAATGGTGCTTTCTTTTTCTAAATGATGCTAAGTAAGCACAAAACTGGTGGATGAGCAAAAAAATGGGGTCCCCCTGACCTCCTGGGCTGTGATGTGCATAGACATTTATGACTACATTTCAGTCTTTCTCTAAGCAATAGTTGTTTCTGAATCTTCTTATAAACTGTGACATGAAAAATTGATGATTAATGTTTGCATATATGTCAATGAACATAATAGGTGCATGCAACAGTCAGCATATTTGTTAACTGTAATGTCTGTAGACTCTTTTATCAATTTTTTCCAAACAGCGTTATCATGATAAACATACTGTACATTTTATTGAGTCTTTTGTGCAGGTTTACTGGATATGACCAATGGAAAGATTCCATATGAAGTCCTCTGTGTAAATAATACTGAGGCTCAGTCTGCAGTGTCTCAAACTAACAACCACCACCGCAACAGAACCATATTCTCTTCTCAGCAAGTAGACATCCTTGAAAAAGGTAAGAGGTTATGTGTCTGTCAATGCCATTGCTTTCCGAAAAGGAAAAAATAAGGAAGACTTTTGAGAAAAATTTGACAATAAATGAAGACAGGGGAGAAGTTCAAGGGTACAAATAGCAGAAAATAGGGTAAAATAAGCTGACCAAAACCCAATAGTTATTGAAAAAATAATAAACAAATTATATCCCTAATTCCTTGGGAATTCCCCTCCATGTCTGCCCGCTCCAGTAGCACCATTAATCACAGGTGAAAGCTTCAACAGACATCTCCCTGACATCAAGAAGATCACAGCACACCGGACCAGTAGGGAGCCCCCACACCGGCGTTACCCTGGTGGCAGGAGTTCCGAATGTTGGTTATTGTGGACTATTTGGCTAGCGGGCTTACGAATTGGGTTGTTCCTGCTCTTGCTCATCACTACAGTCCAGGCAATCCATCAGTGAGGAACCCATTAGCTGGTGGGAAGAGAGCCTACATTTGGTCCACGTCTCAGATACTATAGCAACATTGAGGTGGGTTTGCCCTGGAAGGAAGGTTATAGCCCTGGGGGTACAAAAACACTTTCACAAACAGGCTGTTTGATCATGCTTCACTTGTTTCTCCACTTCTTCGCCTTGGCAAAATAAGGGTCGATTCATGGTCGTGCGCAAAGAATTTTACGTATGCTTTCTGGAGCGCCAAGTCGAGTTTAGGCTCTTGCCTGATCCACAGTCGTCAAAATGGGATGCCCATTTGTTTTTGTGGCAATTTGCGCACTAGCGTTCCACAATACACCAATTTTCCCATGAAATTTCCCCCAGCGCCATTTTGGCACACTAAACTGTATCCGGCGCCTGATTTATGGCATGTTTAGAGGGGCAGAAAAGTGTGTGCAAAGGTGGCAATTTGAAGAGTGAATTTCCTCCAGCAAACAGGTGGAGGAAACTGACAATACCAATGAGTAACAGGCAGCGTCCAGCATGTTTTTGAACAATGAAAGTGTCAGCCACAAGTTCTTTTTAGGTATTGAAACATTTTTTTTTTATTTTCTTCAAAACAAAAATTGATAAAAAGTTGTTTAAACTCACAAGCATTAAGTCAAAACAACAGATATGTGGATATTGGGCCCCAAAGTTTATAAAAAAAAAAAAGTTCAATTATTAAGCATTAATACGCAAACCAACCAGGGGAAGGAGGGCTAAAGAGAACACTTGGGTCAAAACATTGGGCAAAAGAACATTAAGGGTTAATTGGGATCAGAATATCCTCCCAAAAAAACACCCCCCAAAAAATGGAAAACAGGTTCTCAGATGAATACACTTGGAAATGGCGAATAGAGCTCCGAGAAACACTTATGGAGAAACAGTAAAGGAAAGGGGAGAAACATGGGTATGATCAGGAGCAGTTAAACATAGCCAACCAAATGCGCATGGGGCAGGGCCATTTGTGCTTCAAAACACCAGATTTTCCTTGCAGAAGGAGCAAATTGGTGCAAGAAGAGGCAATTAGCGCTTCTCCCATGCGCTTGCCATTTGGTGCAATTTGCACATGTGTCCGGCGTGCACACACAGCCATGAATGATACACCTAGGTGCATGCAGAATCGTTTGCGCTCCATTTAGCATTAACATTTTGCACACCGACCATGAATCAACCCTATAGTTTTAAGTTTGGGGAGTTAATATTAACTTCCCAAACCTGGCTTGCTCAGCCCCCCTGCCCCTCCCGTATAACAATTTACCTGTCTGGTCGCGCTCCGTCTGGTCCTGTGCCATCTCCATCAGGCAGAGTCATCTTGCCGTCCCGTCATGCTCTGCGTCGCCCCTCAAATCTAGCGCATGAGCATCAAGGGACATTTAAAGGGGCAGGGGGAAGGGATGTTTAGATAGAAGCACCAGAAAAGGTCTGATGTTCCTCTTTAAATATAATTAGAGATTTTGAGATGCTAAGAAATAGCTCATTTTACACTGCTCCCAATAGGGATCAGAGGGCAGAAATGAGTGTGTGCCTGGACAGGGATTTGTGCCTCCCTCTGGCCACTTCCACCCGCTGCATGTACCCACCGCCAGCCATTCAGTTATGCCTGGCAGAGGTGGACGCATTGGATGAACGGGTGCTGGGGAAGCCGCCAAAGGCCAGATTACGTGTGATTCCAGGGGGTTTCACACAGCAAGGGCATCCTAAATCGGGAATGACTTTCACCCTGCCCTGAAGTCTGAGATGCTAATGCTAGGTAGCTTGGTTTTGGTCTGTTTACATGTACCACATTTTAAAGGTATTTCCACTTTCAATGGCATTTTTAAAAGTTTCTATTATTGTGTGGCAAAATTATTTCTTCAATGTGCTAAGCTTATGTGTTTTTTTTTCTATTTGTTTGAAACTTTGTATCATAAAAGAAAACAGTTTTCCATAGCAACATTGTGTTTACCTTAGCTATGTACACAAATGATAATTTGAGTACATATCAGAACCTTCCTCACCCTAGCTTGCTAATTATCTGATTGACTAAGGCATGGGTGACTGGTTTAACCCATTCTGCTGAAATTCAACTCCTTCAGTTTGCAACGATCACAGTCTTGTGTTCTAGTAGCAAGGGTTAATAACCCAGTTCTTAGCTGGACAGGGAATTGGGCTGCTTAGACTTAGGCAAAGCTACTAAAGAGTTCACCTGTTACGTGCCATGAAAACCACTCCCACTGTAGCAAAACAGAGACCCAGGAATATGAGAATCATAGAAACAGCATGCTGATAAGTACATTGCAGGTCTGGGGGCACAATCCTAACACAAATGTTTATTTTACATTCCAGAAGAGGAAAACAATAAGGCAAAACACCAAAAACCTGCCAAAAAGGGAGTTTTCCTTTAAGCTTACGCATTATTTATTTAAACCCATATACATTTCTGATTCATTGGCTGATATCGCACATCAAATGTTATTTGGCAATAGGAGTAATTTTATCCTTGTGCTTGTTATGTATCACCAATTAAGATTTGATGAGGAAGATGCCAATAGACTTTGCATCATTAATAAGGGGCAGGTTACATTACTAATCACAAGTGTATTCTTTTCTTTGTAACAAGTAAAATATAAATGTCTAAATATATTTGAAAGCAATAAAAACCTTGCTCCAAATAATCTCCTATGTACAGACCCACCTTAAAGCTAAATTCCAGGTTTATCAAACATGTCATCAAGATGAGTCCTTTTTACTGAACTTTTACTGGGAACTCTTTTGGTACCATAGAATCCCACTTTCAAGTCTGAGTGTGCTTTGATCTATGATGTTTCAGAAATGTTGAATACAGACTATTTGAAGCTCTGTTAAAGTGCTTCTGAAAATATTAAATGTGTAGAAAATAGGAGGTGAAATACAGGACAAAGCTATGGCTGCATCTGGATTTTAAATTTCAGGCAATTCTACAGAATAATGTGTTTTGTATAAATGCAGGTGAAAGAATGTTCAGTGTTCAGAGTATACTGCTACCAAGGGCTGTCCCTCAGACAAATAGAGATGGGTGGTGCAAGGAGAAGAGAGGTTAAGGGAGGAGGTGCAGTAGCAATACTAGGAAAAGAGACCTTGCAGATGAGCTGTGGATGAAGGCATCTTGAAAAGGTCTGTAACACTGTAGATCAGTGATCCCCAACCAGTGGCTCGCAATCCCCTCCAGCGTGGTTTTTGTACTCCTTGGGAATGGCAAGTAAAGTACTGAGTGCCAATTAAACAGAACACAGAGCTCAAAGCACTCACAGAACTGCTGCCCTGGGGTGAATATATGGCCAGCTCCCCTTTGACCAGACTAGTTTACATGTCCTCATTCATTTTGAGCTGAACCACATAGGGAGTGGAAGTAGTTGCATCCCCAATTTCCCTAAGGTGTGCAGCGCGCTCCCGAGCACAGTCTATGTGAATGGCTGGACATGGGAGTGCACCTCAGCTGTAGGGATATCATGCATGTGGCCATGGTGCAGGACCGCAGGAAATGGGCTTGGCTTGGGGGGTTCACACAGTGGAGCATCTCAAATCAAAATTGCCCCAGGGGCACTTAGTTGGCTGGCCCTGGAGTCTATTTTGACTCCAGGACAGGCCTTGCCAGTGATAGTTCCACTTTAAAACAGCAATGTAATTGCTTTTCAGTGACCATTAGCATTTGTATATGTAGTTCTGGCCACACCTGCATGGATATCCTTCACACATCTGCCCATGGTTGAATATCTGCTTTTCAACTGTGCCAGGGAGGATCCTGGATTTGGGATGCTCCACTGTGTGTTTCTCTGGGGACTGCCTGTAAAAACCGACCTTCTGGTAATCCCACACGATCAGCATTCGCAATCCATTCATACCTTCCTGTTAGTGGTTACAGTGGCCATGGGAATGCAGAGGGGTGCATTTTAGGCATATTCCTGTGTCGGATTGGCTGGAGGTATGTGCACATATGTTGAAGGGAGGGATGGTGGCACTGTGACACCACCACACTGCCATCATATTACTATATGACATCATATTACTGGATGATTATTTGGAACCGTTTCAAGTTGGTTTCTGTTCTGTATTGTTTACGATCTCTTTGCACTGATTGTGGCTCACAACAGGCTCCTGGGGCTGAATGTGGTTCTCATGGTAAAAAGGTTTGGGACCACTGCTGTAGATGAACATTATCTTACACAGGGCCCCATAGCAAGAGGCATAGCCCCCTCCCCAGGCAGAATTATGTAAACTACCCCTCAGTACATCACTGGCTGCCACATAGTCAGTGAATAAAAAGGGCTTCTTCCACAGATATAGGAAACCAAGTTGGTGTCTCTATAGATCCACTCCGTGGAACGTCTAACATAAAGCCGTGACCACCCACCACTTCCTGTTGACAGCATTTAGCAATGTTGCAATTTTGGGCAGTACTTAATGCTGGTGCAGCATGTGGGACTGGTGTCTGTGGCTTCCTGCACTGTCACACTTGGCCTGGATGGCAACAATGCTTCTTTTAGCCTCTGGTTAGCCAGTCTGAGCCACTGTTGCAGCATGGTGTAATTTATGTCCGAAGTCTTTTTTTGGAGGTGTGTTCTATAAAACCATGGTAATACTGCCTAAAAGGGTAAAACTATTTGTAGAAGGACTGGCAGCTCCCATCAAGGAGCTTATGGGTGGAGCAGGAATAATCTGCTTTTTCTAAAGAGAATGATCAAACATGGAGGTTATATACATCAAGCTTGAAGAGCAAGGAAGAAGACGGGCAACATATGATATAGGGACTTGTTTCACATCAGGTATTCTCCAACTATGAGTTCCAAAATTAGTGGTAGATATTGTAGTCACTAGTACAGGTAAGCTGTGTGAGTGCTGGGTCAAATCCAGATAGACATTTGTGGTGTAACAGGAACTAGTTTTACTGGAACATGAGTGCAGTAAGAAAGGGTCATCTTAACATGGTGGAAAAAAGTCATAGAGATCACCTCAATGTACAGGAAACACATCATAGTAGAAAAATACATAGAAAGAACACAGTTAAGAATTTGTAACAGTAAACAGCAGCCAATCCAGCAAAAGTCCCTCCAGCAATAGGCTAAGCTAGGTTGTTGCATAATATTGTTTCTCTAATAAGCATGCAGGGGATCCAGCCATCAGTCCTTTTGGGGGAAGCTTCAGGGAGCACACCTCAAGAATTCCCCACACCGTGTTCATCATATCTGCCACCCCTAGGGTGCCTAGGGCATTCTCTGGACATCTTCTCTGATTGCAGTCACAGAGTTACCAGTTATTATATTCCTTTAGCTCCGTGGACACCGGGCAACGGCCAACTTACAATTCATCCCTCTAAACCAGTGATGGTGAAGCTTATAAAGACCTAGTGCCCAAACAGCAACGCCAAACCCACTTATTTATCACAAAGAGACAAAATGGCAATTTAACTCAATTACTTAGGTGTTGCCTTCCCATGCATAGTGGCCCCTCAAGCCCAATACCGCTAGCTGATACTTACTATTTCTGGGACCCCCACCTTTTGGCACAGACACATCTGTCAACAAAATGCTCCAATGCACAAATATTATCAGTCCAGCCACTCCTTACACATACATATGAATCTACCAGCCACGACCTGACACACACACACATCAGTCCACCAGCCACAACCTGACACACAAACACATCAGTCCACCAGCCACAACCTGACACACACACACACACATCAGTCCACCAGCCACAACCTGACACACACACACATCAGTCCACCAGCCACAACCTGACACACACACACATCAGTCCACCAGCCACAACCTGACACACACACACACACACACATCATTCCACCAGCCACAACCTGACACACACACACATCAGTCCACCAGCCACAACCTGACACACAAACACATCAGTCCACCAGCCACAACCTGACACACAAACACATCAGTCCACCAGCCACAACCTGACACACACACACATCATTCCACCAGCCACAACCTGACACACACACACACACATCATTCCACCAGCCACAACCTGACACACACACACATCATTCCACCAGCCACAACCTGACACACACATCTGTCTACCACCCACAACCTGACACACACACACATCAGTCCACCAGCCACAACCTGACACACACACACATCAGTCCACCAGCCACAACCTGACACACACACACATCAGTCCACCAGCCACAACCTGACACACACACACACATCAGTCCACCAGCCACAACCTGACGCACACACACATCAGTCCACCAGCCACAACCTGACACACAAACACATCAGTCCACCAGCCACAACCTGACACACAAACACATCAGTCCACCAGCCACAACCTGACTCACACACACATCAGTCCACCAGCCACAACCTGACACACAAACACATCAGTCCACCAGCCACAACCTGACTCACACACACATCAGTCCACCAGCCACAACCTGACGCACACACACATCAGTCCACCAGCCACAACCTGACACACACACACATCATTCCACCAGCCACAACCTGACACACACACACACACATCAGTCCACCAGCCACAACCTGACACACAAACACATCAGTCCACCAGCCACAACCTGACTCACACACACATCAGTCCACCAGCCACAACCTGACACACACACACACATCAGTCCACCAGCCACAACCTGACGCACACACACATCAGTCCACCAGCCACAACCTGACACACAAACACATCAGTCCACCAGCCACAACCTGACTCACACACACATCAGTTCACCAGCCACAACCTGACGCACACACACATCAGTCCACCAGCCAAAACCTGACACACACACACATCATTCCACCAGCCACAACCTGACACACACACACATCAGTCCACCAGCCACAACCTGACACACACACACATACACATCAGTCCACCAGCCACAACCTGACACACAAACACATCAGTCCACCAGCCACAACCTGACACACACACACATCATTCCACCAGCCACAACCTGACATGCACACACATCATTCCACCAGCCACAACCTGACACACAAACACATCAGTCCACCAGCCACAACCTGACACACACACATCATTCCACCAGCCACAACCTGACACACACACATCAGTCCACCAGCCACAACCTGACACACACACACATCATTCCACCAGCCACAACCTGACACACACACACATCATTCCACCAGCCACAACCTGACACACACACACATCATTCCACCAGCCACAACCTGACACACACACACATCATTCCACCAGCCACAACCTGACACACACACACACATCAGTCCACCAGCCACAACCTGACACACACACACACACATCATTCCACCAGCCACAACCTGACACACACACACATCAGTCCACCAGCCACAACCTGACACACACACACACATACACATCAGTCCACCAGCCACAACCTGACACACAAACACATCAGTCCACCAGCCACAACCTGACACACACACACATCATTCCACCAGCCACAACCTGACACACACACACATCAGTCCACCAGCCACAACCTGACACACACACACACACATCAGTCCACCAGCCACAAACTGACACACAAACACATCAGTTCACCAGCCACAACCTGACACACACATCTGTCTACCAGCCACAACCTGACACACACATCTGTCCACCAGCCACAACCTGACACACACACATCTGTCTACCAGCCACAACCTGACACACACACACATCTGTCTACCAGCCACAACCTGACACACAAACACATCAGTCCACCAGCCACAACCTGACACACACATCTGTCTACCAGCCATAACCTGACACACACACACATCTGTCTACCAGCCACAACCTGACACACACACACATCTGTCTACCACCCACAACCTGACACACAAACACATCAGTCCACCAGCCACAACCTGACACACAAACACATCAGTCCACCAGCCACAACCTGACACACAAACACATCAGTTCACCAGCCACAACCTGACACACAAACACATCAGTTCACCAGCCACAACCTGACACACACATCTGTCTACCAGCCATAACCTGACACACACACACACATCTGTCTACCAGCCACAACCTGACACACACACATCTGTCTACCACCCACAACCTGACACACAAACACATCAGTCCACCAGCCACAACCTGACACACAAACACATCAGTTCACCAGCCACAACCTGACACACAAACACATCAGTTCACCAGCCACAACCTGACACACACATCTGTCTACCAGCCACAACCTGACTCACACACACATCTGTCTACCAGCCACAACCTGACACACACACACATCTGTCTACCACCCACAACCTGACACACAAACACATCAGTCCACCAGCCACAACCTGACACACAAACACATCAGTCCACCAGCCACAACCTGACACACACACATCAGTCCACCAGCCACAACCTGACACACAAACACATCAGTTCACCAGCCACAACCTGACACACACACACACACACACACACACACACACACACACACACATCTGTCTACCACCCACAACCTGACACACACACACACATCAGTCCACCAGCCACAACCTGACACACACACATCAGTCCACCAGCCACAACCTGACACACAAACACATCAGTTCACCAGCCACAACCTGACACACACACACACACACACACACACACACACACACATCTGTCTACCACCCACAACCTGACACACACACACACATCAGTCCACCAGCCACAACCTGGCACACAAACACATCATTCCACCAGCCACAACCTGACACACACACATCAGTCCACCAGCCACAACCTGACACACAAACACATCATTCCACCAGCCACAACCTGACACACAAACACATCATTCCACCAGCCACAACCTGACACACACACACATCATTCCACCAGCCACAACCTGACACACACACACATCAGTCCACCAGCCACAACCTGACACACACACACATCAGTCCACCAGCCACAACCTGACACACAAACACATCAGTCCACCAGCCACAACCTGACACACACACACACATCAGTCCACCAGCCACAACCTGACACACACACACATCAGTCCACCAGCCACAACCTGACACACAAACACATCAGTCCACCAGCCACAACCTGACACACACACATCAGTCCACCAGCCACAACCTGACACACACACACATCAGTCCACCAGTCACAACCTGACACACACACACATCAGTCCACCAGTCACAACCTGACACACCCACATCAATTTGCCATCCACAACCTGACACACACACACACATCATTCCCTGACACACACACACACATCAGTCCACCAGTCACAACCTGACACACACACACATCAGTCCACCAGCCACAACCTGACACACACACACATCAGTCCACCAGCCACAACCTGACACACACACATCATTCCACCAGCCACAACCTGACACACAAACACATCAGTCCACCAGTCACAACCTGACACACACACACACACACACACATCAGTCCACCAGCCACAACCTGACACACACACACATCAGTCCACCAGCCACAACCTGACACACACACATCAGTCCACCAGCCACAACCTGACACACACACACATCAGTCCACCAGCCACAACCTGACACACACACACATCATTCCACCAGCCACAACCTGACACACACACATCAGTCCACCAGCCACAACCTGACACACACACACATCAGTCCACCAGCCACAACCTGACACACACACACATCAGTCCACCAGCCACAACCTGACACACACACACATCAGTCCACCAGCCACAACCTGACGCACCCACATCAATTTGTCATCCACAACCTGACACACGCACAACAGTTCACCCCCCATGCAAAAACAAACACATTCACACACACACTCCACACCTGCCTACCACTGTCTACAGCTAAAGGAATGTATTTTAGAGAAAAAGAGCCGGGGAAGTAGAGAGGAAAGTGCTGAAAAATGCATTACAGTTTAAGAGCTACATGTCTAGGTGACCATTTATGGTACCATATTTATTAAATAACCAACTAGTAGGATGGTGGAAGTTTTGTGCTAGTGCTGATACTATGAAATATTTTTTATTTTACTTCTTCACTTGTTAATCTCTGATCACTATAGCAAATCATGTTTGCTTTTTAGTCATCCTCTGTTTGATAGATGAGCTGAGAAATTCTAGTATTAAAAAACAAATGCCTAAGCTGTATGAGTCGTCTAAGTAATCACGGTTCCATTTTATTATTAAGCTAAACTGATAACAATGTCTCCAGCAACCATCTGATAATTAGAATGAAAACAACACCTGCCAACACAGAATTATATTTCCCTATATTAACCTTATTATACTGATTTAGTATTGTATGTGTAGTTGCTTAGGTAACAAATATTATTACCAAAATATATAAAGATACTACCAAGCCTTGCTCATGCTTCAGATGTTTAGTCATATGGCTAAGTTTATATATGGTTTCTAATTTTCTAACTTATTTAAATGGATTGTCCAGGCAACAGCATTAATATGCCAGCAAACAGCTCAGCTGATGCCTGTGTCATGTGCTTCTCCAGCCTTTCATGCAGTACTGTGTAGAAGCCATAGCAAGGCTACATAGCAGGAAATTGCTGTGTCAATTCCATTGCTTCAGGACCATGCAAGAAAGGGTTCTAACAGCTACTCTGTCCCTTGGAGCTCTCAGCACAAATAAGCAGGGCAAAGCACAGTGGTCCTGCAGATGACTCGGACCACAGCAGAGTGTGCTCAAGACTCATAAAGCTGCTCCCTGACACACCCTTCCCAGCTCAACCACACCCAGAAATTTACTTAAAATACACAAGGATTTCAGGTATTATTTGAGAGTCTTTTAAATGGCTCATTTTACATTGCTACCACAGTGATAAGGGGGTGGTGAGCGTGGCCTGGACAAGAGACAGGGACTTTAAGGAAACATGAATCCCTGCTCATTATATAGTCATGTGAAAAATTAAGTACATCTTTTGACCTCAATATAACCATCTTACCCACTGATAAAAGAAGATATACAGCTGTCCTTAATACACGTAACGACTATGCTAAGGTGACCAACAACAGCTGCAAAAGGACAAAGCTATTTAACGTGCTATGGTTTAATTCTATGGAATATAAAATACATAGAAAAGAAATGGTGTCCTATGATGCCGCATACCTTTTTATATGAATACCCCCTCCCCCAATGGAAGCAACATGACTGTGCCACAAGATCCCCTGTTTTACCCATAGTGGCAAACCTATGAATGGAGAAAGTGAAAAGGATCAATGCAGTAGAACACAAAATATTTTGTACATGAGGATTAGCAAAACATGCTTAGTAACAGGCAGAGTGGATATCTGAAAGCATACTTGCACAGACCAGATGTTTGACTCACAATCTGGTGGTCATCAATAGTCTACACCACTAAGAAGAAAGGATCACTGACCAGTCATTTGTTAAAACAGGGAAAGGAAGGAGAAACAATACTAAGACTACCAGTGAAAATGTACATTTAAGAATTGGGTCAGAAAGATTTTAAACAAACAGCATCTGTGTTATCCGTTAAATCCAGACATACACTGCGGCCGCAACTGTTCACCCAAAAGACCAAAACACAAGAAGTACAACATTCATACCTTTCAACTTTTTAAGATGGGAAACGGGGACAAAGAGATTGGTGTGTTTAGTACGGCCAACACTTTGCAATTAAGCCTATCTTCTAGCCACACCCATGTCACACCTCTAGCCACACCCATGTCACACCTCTAGCCACACCCATGTCACACCTCTAGCCACACCAACTTTCTCACCCATCGACACTGGTTCACACCCAGCCTTCATTGAGTTGAGTATACCCCCACATCTGATCACAATGCCGTTTTAGGTATTGTGATCTATTAGCAGAACAGGGGAAGTGGGAGGCGAGAAAGTGAGTCAGACAACTTGCAAAAAGTCTTCAAGAATACTGCTAACTTTAGCTGCCTTGGCTTATTACTACAGATTATCTGGTGGATAGGCTTCCCCCAACCCAAAAGTATGGTTGTTCCACTTTAACTATACATTTGATGTGAGATTTAACAGCAATATAAACACTTTGAATAGTCAAATTAATATTTTATTGATGCACATCTGCATGTAAAACCCCAAAGAGGGACAAATAAGAACCAGAAGGGACGGGGCAAAAATGTTCAGGTGGAGCGCAAGCAATGCCGCATGTGCCTAGGCACATGATTCATGGTACACCGGGTGCATGTGCATATCGCACCAAATGGCATGCGTTCAAGAGAAGAGCAAATTGCCTCTTCTTGCACTAATTTGCACCTTCCCCAAGGAAAATCTGCTCTTTTGAAGCGCAAATGGCCCTGCCCTATGTGCATTTGGCCGGCTAAGTACTTAGCTGCTCCCAATGGCCCCCATGCTTTTCTCCTTTCCTTTCCTATTTGTCCATAGCAATTTGAGCTCTCCAGCTTCTGTGTGTTCTGTAAAGCTCTAGTCACCATTTTAGAGTGTATTCACCCATGTTATCCATTTTTGGGGGGTGTTTGTTTTGGGGGATATTCTGAGTTAGCCCTTAAAGTTTTTTGGCCCAATGTTTGGGCCCAGACGTTCTCTTTAACCCTTCTCCCCTGTTTGGTTTGCATATTAATGCTTAAAAATGTAACTATCATTTTTATTATAGTTTTTGTTTTTGCTAAACTTTGGGGTCCAATATTCACATTTTTGTTGTTTGGACCTTTGTTGTTTTGACAACTTTTTATTGTTGTTTTTCTAACAAAAACACCCCAAAAAAGGTTTTATCCCTAAAAAGAACTTGCGGCTGACATTTTCATTGTTCAACGGCGCTGCCTGCATGTGTTTTTTGGAAGGAAATAAGGCTGTTAGTCATTGAAATTGGCAGTTTCCTCCACCTATTTGCTGGAAAAATTCATTCTTCAAATTGCCACATTTGCGCACACTCCTCTGCCCTTTAAACATACCATAAATCATACGCTGGAGACAGTTTGATGCACCAAAATGGTGCTAGTGGAAAATTTCAGACACAAATTGGCACTTTGGCAAATGCTAGTGTGCAAATTGGTGCAAAAACAGTCACACCCATTTTGACCACCATGAGTGATGCAGAAGCCAGAGCGGGACTTGATGCTTCAAAAAACTTGTGTAAATTAATTTTGTGCACAAACATGAATTGATCCTATTGTGTATGCAGTCCAGTGCAGTTAGCAGAGCCCAGCCAAGTACACAGGAGGGATGAAGCAGCAGTCACATCAGTGTATGGCCCAGCATAGATAAGCCAACTCCTCTGGGCAAGAGAGTATAACGGCGTACTTGCTTCTAAAGGACACAGGGTATTCATTTGATGATAGTCAGTTGGCAGATGACTAGAGGTGTGTGTGTGGGGGGGCAACCTAAAAACCCCTTATTAACCTAATCATAAACATAATCAACGCTTAACCCAGAAGGTCCTTGAATGTAATCAAAGGATGTAAATTAGGCACATCAACACTATTTACTGCTTGAATTGCTTTACTGGGGCATCCAGGATGCTTACCTCAAACTGACAATCCCACAGTGCATGTGCTGGCTTCCTCAAATGAGCATTTATTCACATGTACTGAATTAACCCTTAAGTGCCAGCCTACCGAGATTTTTGGTCACACTCTGGTGCCGGACTACTTTTCACGTTTTTGCGCTACACGTGTTCAACCTGGATTTTTGAAGGGATTTCCAGGGATTTTCCAGGAAAATTATATATTGTTTTTTTCAGCAGAGTCTGGGCTTCAACATGAAATGTCGTGTTTGGCCTTTTTTTAGTGTATTCTCAATACTTTTGGGTGAAATATGTGCAAAAAAGTAAAAAAAAACGATTTTTTACAATTTGTAGTGCTTTTTCTAATAAAAAATTTAAGTTTGTTAATAAAATATTATTGCGTGTGAAAGCCCTATTTCTCCCGGTTACAACGGTACCACATATGTATTGGTAGACACCATTTCCTGCCCAGGAAATTCCCCAAACTGAAACAGCAGTTTAGGAGATTCCAGATAGAATACAACTATGCAATATGATTGCATAGTTGTAAGGGGTTAACTTAAAAAAAAAATGACGTAGGGTCCCCCCTCCCAGGGAGGGGGACCTCATTTTTTGGGGGGAATTTTAAGGGTTAAAAACCCTTAAAATCCCCCCAAAAAATGACGTAGGGTCCCCCTTACCCAGCATTATGGACCCGGACCAGCTATGGGGGCTTGTAGAACAGGGCACAGGGGCCAGCGTTGGTGGCCCCTGGCCCTGCAGGCTACTAGCCCACATAGCCACGTGGCCCGGCCCTTCTGCCCCCCCCGGCCGTTGGGGAGGCAGGTAATGGGGGGCTGGGGGTTATGGCAAGTCACCCGCTTGCCGCAGGGGACCTGCCATACCCAGAGCTTTGTGAACTGGTATAAGGGGTCTCATGGACCCCTTACCAGTTCACAAAGGGTTAAGTAAAAAAAAAAGACACAGACACAAAATTCTTTATTATTCTTCTTTCACTTATACATACCTCCCATCCAGTGTCCCACGCCGCTGCAGATGACAGTTGTCGGTAGTGATCAGAGCAGCGAGGGTGGCAGGCAGGGAGATCAGAGCCACCCTGCCTGCCACCCTCCCTGCTCCGATCGCTACCGACAACTGACAGAACGGAGCCCGGGTGCCGGTAACCCGAGGAGCGGGATGACGTCATCAAGTGGGTGGGGCTAGGGGTGGGTTAGGGGCGGGGCCAGCGCCGGCCGAAGAGGATGGTGAGGGCCTGTTTCTGGGCCCTCACCCGAAGCGTGGAAAGCCCAGGGGGGGGATCGGAGCCCCCCCTGGTGAAGCGAAGACCCGGGGAGAGCCATCGCGCTGCGAGGTGAGTAAATTACATTTTTTTTTTTTTTTTTCAGATGTCGGCGCCGGCGGGCGGGGGGGGGTATTGATTCTTGTACAGAATCGCTGCCACTTTCAAATGAGGGGTCAGGTAAGTCTGTATCTTTTTTACTTTTTTTTTATGGGGCTCTAAAGTCAGCTACGTGACTCTCACGTAGCTGGCACTTAACGGTTGGAGAGGCAGCTATGTGAGAGTCACGTAGCTGGCACTAGAAGGGTTAACTGAAAAGACCATCACACAATTATACAGTAGTTTGGCCTTAAGAATTCATTATGGGTTTACAAGGTCCACTAAAGGTAATTTAGCAGGTCCAAGCATGTAAAGATTATAAGGAAAAACATGTTTGTCAAATCTAATTTTTGGTGCAAACCCAAGAAATAGTCACAGACTTATGTTTCCTAGACGACATATATTTGATTGTTTATAATTGTAATTGGATTAGTGAATTGTTATATTGCCCAATAGACTCTCCTGTACTGTCTCTCTGCAGAGTTTCTACAAGTTCAATATCCAGATTTGGCCACCAGGGAGAAACTTGCAGCTGATACAGAGCTTCCAGAAGTCACGATCAGAGTAGGTGCAGTTAATGTCATAATCGAATGCTCTAACATGTACCTAGCATTTATAGAGTTAAATAGACATCCCAGGCAGATGGTGAAATTAGCCTGCTTTCTGCCCTATGCTGGCTGTTACGGGGAAGGGCTGTATATTTTATTACCCAGCACTTTGCATTCCCTTATAAACCCCTATAGAACATGCTCCCTTTTGAGGGAGAGATACCCAACGGAATTGACTTCTGAAGGAACCCTCACATTGAAACAAGCATTGATGGGTGATCATATTCTGATGAGGTCCTTAAGAAGGACACTGAGAGTTATATCGAAATATAAATCAGGCAGAATAAAGGATGTATAAAAGATTCAGCTCCTGACAGCCAGCAGAGGGAGATGAGAAAGCAGTATAATGTAACCATTTGCTTGTAAAGCTCCTTTAAATAAAGTAATGCATCTTTAATAATAACAGTGGTTATAGTAAGAATTATCCTAGTAATGTTATAACTACCACCACTGTTAAAAGTTTGCCCAAGGCCATCTACTACTTTGTGAGGATTTGGGGTGCAAAGTGTGTTCACTTATTCTCTGTGCTGAATAATTTGGAAGGGGGTAGAAACAAACCAAATGCTGCTAATGCCATCAGCTATACCATTTGCCAATGGCTTTTCAGCCTCAATTAGAGTGAGAAAGGGTCAAAACACCTGTAATTGTAATTTCAATGCCATTTTTAAATGTCTCCATTATTGTGTGCCAAAATGGTGTCTGGAATGTGCTAAGCTTATCTGTTATTTTTTTTTCTATTTGTTGGCAAAATCCTAGTAGTGTCTCAGACAGAAATAAAACTTTATGAAAAACTAAATGAAAAAGTTTTACTATAAAGTCACTACCCTGGCTCCAGATCTGAGAAACATTGCATATTTATAATATTATAAATGCATTCTACCAATATATTTGCATTAAATATTCAGCATAAAAAAGTTAGACCAGCATACTCCAGTAGAGGTCTATCTTGTGACGCGTGCAATGAAGCTTGTAACTGTCACCCCAAGACTTTGCAGTGATTCACTAACTGAAAATCAGAACAATGTATTTTTATATGTATATTATTGTATATGTGTGAGTTTCTTTAAAACCTTTAAAAAAATCAAATTTTTCAGATTTGGTTTTCTAATCGAAGAGCCAAATGGAGGCGTGAAGAAAAGATAAAGGGAGATGTGCAGCTTTCAGGTGATAAACTGTTTTGTGGAACATACATACTTTTTATTGACCGTTTAGAATAAAAAATCAAGTAAAACTTCCTATGTGGTGTTCTGTGTGATAGGATTGTCTTCTTACACGTTCATACAGTGTGTAATCCGACATTCAGCATAAACCATTCCTGTCTTCCAAATAAAAGGCCTGTTGTTTGCAGTTTAACAGGTTTATTATGTGATGGCGAAACAGGGTTGTAGAAACATGTGGTAAAACTATGATAATGCAAATGACAATGTATAAGTACAGAGTATAACATCTGTAGGTATCATACATTACATAACAGTGAAGTACATGACAAAAAAGGCTGCCTATGCGAAAGATTGCATGGCTAGCTAACAGTTTAACATCTATACATTAAACTCTCTGAGTAGTACAAATATCTAAACAGCTCTAGATATCATAATGCTCTTATAACCGAGGTAAGTGACTCACCAGATATGCTGTTACACAGATGGTGGAATTTTAGAAGAGAGAAATGTGATGGCAGCTCTGATCTATGTGAGGAGGATAAAGACAGCCCACTTCTTCTTCCCAGAATGCTTTGCAATCTCCCACAATACTTTTAGATCAGAAAAACATGTTATACAACTTAACACCACTAGATGGTGCTATAACCGCACTAAAGATATGATGACAGGGCAGAAATTAATTATCCTGATTCTCTACCCTGCTGGGCAGAACACTCCCCGTCTGGCGTCAACCCACGCCACTACTCGGTTGTTCAGGTGAAAACAACAAAACTAGTTCCGCTACTGGCCTGAGGAATAACTTGCACTTGCCAAACTTCCACACTTTGACCTCAGCCTTTCGTACGTTGCCATCCTTGCTTGGGAATGTGCTGGTGATTAGGCCTAATGGCCACTCATTCCGGTGTGACTGGCTGTCTTTCATGAGCACGACATCCCCAGGTCTGAAGTTCGCTTTGTTAGTTTGCCGCTTCCTTCTTGATTGTAGGGTAGAAATATACTGTTTCCTCCACCTGTCCCAGAAGGCATTAGAAAGACTTGCCTCCATTGTCATCTGTAGAGGTCTTTATCACTGAATTCTCCAAGAGGAGCACTCAGAGTGCTGGTCTTCTGTGTAAGTAACATGGCAGGAGTGAGGATGGTTAAATCTTCAGGGTCGCTGGAAAGGGTAGTCAACGGTTTTGCGTTCATGATAGCTGAAACTTCTACCAAGAAGGTGGTCAAACCTTCGTGTGTAAGTCTTGTACTCCCCACCTGCAAGAAGATAGAATCCAGGATTTTTCTTGCCTATCATCCTTTCCCAGACACCGCCCATATGAGAAGAATGAGGTGGATTAAATGTCCAGGTGCATCCTTGTTTGTTTAGGTATCTTTCCACATTGGTAGTGTCCAAGTTGGAAGGAATCTGGAGTTCTTTCACTGCCCCAACAAAATTCGTGCCTCTGTCTGAACGAATATGCTTGACGGGCCCTCTGATTGCAATAAAACGTTGAAGTGCGTTTATGAAACTTGAAGTGTCCATAGATTCAACCACTTCTATATGGACAGCTCTGTTGGTCATACAAGTTAACATGACCGCCCAGCGTTTTGCAGTGGCGTGACTACCTCTAGTGTGCCGTGTAGCCACTGACCAAGGACCAAATACATCCAGACCTACGTTGGTGAAAGGAGGACCTGTACTGAGCCTCTCAGTTGGAAGACTGGCCATCTTCGGGTTCTGGAACATGCAACAAAGTTTGCGACATGTGACACAGTTGAAGATGAGCTTGCTCACACACCTCTTAGCTGCAACTATCCATAATCCAGCAGCTCGTAGATTTCCTTCAGTAAACAATCGGCCTTGGTGTTTCACTTGGACATGATGGTGTCACACGAGTTGTGACATGATGACGTCCCGGAATTATTACAGGATGTTTCTCTCCAAATTCAACTTTGGCTTCTTGAATACGACCCCCTATTCTAAGCAACTCATTTTGATCGATGAAGGGATCAAGCTTCTTCAAAGCGCTGTCCTTGGAGACTGTTTGACCTTTTGCTGAGTTTTTCAATTTCTTTTGCATAACATGTTGTATAGTGCGAATTATTATGTTTTTTGACTTTTCCATATTGGAAATGGTAAATGCATGTTTGCAGTGATGCCAACCTTTGCATGGCTTCTCACCCACAGGTAATGATGACTGGTAAGACTGAGCTATATGAACTAGACAGGCTATAGCATGAACAAGTGACATCCAGGTGGAGAATCTGATGAAACGGTGGGATTTGAGTTGGTGGTCCGAAGTGGTTGTATTTAGAACAGATACTTCAGGTCGGATTTCTTCATCAACATCTGGGTCTACCAATTTAAATGAGTCAGATTCGACGTTGTCAGACATTGAACGGTACACGAATGCAGGACCCTTAAACCATGTAGTGTCCTTAAGGTGGCTTGCTGCAACGGATCTAGTTGCGTGGTCTGCAGGATTATGATGTGTGGACACATAGTGCCACTGTTCAGGACTTGTGACCCTCCTGATTCTTAGCACCCGATTGCTGACATAGACGTAGAAGCGTCTCATTTCATTGCAAATGTATCCTAGGACTACCTTGCTGTCTGTGTAGAACTCAACTTCCTCGATTTCCAGATTTAGTCCTGTTGTTATAAGTTCAGCTAACTCCACTGCAAGTACAGCAGCACAGAGTTCTAGTCTGGGTATTGTGTGCTCGCGGAGTGGCGACAGTTTGGTCTGGCTCATAACAAAACCCACATGGCATTGCTCTTTGACATCTATGGTCTTTAGGTATGCTGCGGCTGCAATCGCCTTGACTGAAGCGCCACAGAAGATAAATAGTCTGTGCATCTTTACCTCAGTTGATGGCACAGAAGCATACGTTCGTGCCACCTGAAGGCTGGACAAAGCTTCGAGAGACTTCCTCCATCCTATCCACAGGTCTTTTTTCTCCATGGGAAGTGGATCATCCCAATCAGCCGTTTCTGTGGTGAAGTTTCTTAACATCATTTTACCTTGGATGGTAACAGGCGCTACGAATCCCAGAGGATCATATAAACTGTTTATTGTAGACAGGACCCCTCTACGTGTGAAGGGCTTTTTTTGCTGATTTGGAAGGTGAATGTGTCTGCCTTTAAATCCCAGAGCAAACCAAGGCTTGTCTGCATGGGAAGGGAGTCTGTACTTAGATCCAAGTCCTTCAGACCACCTTGGGGTGAGAAGGCCTCCATTAGCTCCCGACTGTTGGAGGCGATTTTGTGCACCTTAAATTCGATAGAGTGAGCATTTCTTGAGCTCTCTTGAGGAGACTGATGGCTGTCTCGTTTGTAGGTGTAGATTTCAAGCAGTCGTCCACATAGAAATCCTTATTTCACAAAAGACCTGACATCCGACCCATACTTTGCTTAACCTTCTCGGGCTGAATGTCTGAGACCGTATATAGCAACTGCAGGGGAAGGACTGTTTCCCAAAATGTGCACTCTCATTCGGTATTCTACAATGTCCTCATTGGGGTCGTTGTTGCGGTACCAGAAGACCCTCAAGTAGTTTCTGTGTTCTTCCTTGACAAGGAAGCAGTGGAACATCTGTTGTATGTCAGCCATGAATGCTACGGAATCTCTGCGAAAGCGTAGAAGTACCTCAAGAAGTCTGTTGTTGAGGTCTGGACCAGACAGCAAGACTTCATTTAGCAAGACACCTTCGCAATACCACTCTTATCTGTCCTGTTTTTTTAGGATGATACACGCCAAATATGGGTAAATACCAACACTCTTCTGAATCTTGGAGCGTGGGTGCCATTTCTGCGTGTTTGTTCTGCAATATTCTTTCCATGAAGGTAAAGAAATGTTCTTTCATCTCTGGGTTTCTCTGAAGTTTGTGTATGAGGGAGATAAATTGATTGTAGACAAGTTCTTTGTTGTTAGGTAAGCGTTGTCTGAGGTTTTAATGGCAAATCCAGCGTTTTGACTTGTTTTTTTCTATTCCGCGATCCATGATATCCAAGAACAGCCTGTCCTCTATGGACATTGTGACCTCGTTATCTTCTCTTGTCCCGTGGAAGACTGTGCACCCTAAGTGACCTTGCTCACCATCGAAGGCGTGATCTTTACAGGAAGGATCTACGTAAGGACAAAGAATGAGAGTGCTGTGTGGCAATTCTTTTATCAGGAAACTACTCTGACATGGCTGAAATAGGGAAAGATGTCCATTTTCAAGTGTGTTGGGGAGCATACTGTTGACTGAGGTCGGCTTGTATGCTCCTCCTAGACAGAAATCTCTTATGATGACCCATCCTAGGTCTAGTCTCTGTCTCTGGGCGTATGGAGCGTTTTGAGGGCCGTTAATCTGTCCTCTAGCCTTGTGAACTCGTAATATGTCTCTTCCAAGGAGTAGGAGTATTGGGGCTTCCGGGTCCAGTTCCGGTATCAGGTGAGCTATACACCTCAGGTGGGGGTGGTATGCTGCTACCTCTGGTGTTGGTATCTCAGACTGGTTGGTATCTCAGACCGGTTGTCAGGAATGTTGTTACACTCCAGTATGGTTGGTAAATACAAGCAGGTCTGACCATCTATGGACTCTACCTTGTACCCAGTTGCTTTCCTCCCCGCCATCTCAATGGTACCTGCACATGTCCGTAAGGAGTAGGGAGAACCAGGCCCAACGATGTTGAAGGTGTCGAAGAAGGCGGCTTTAGCTAAAGACCTGTTGCTTTGATCATCTAAGATTGCATACATTTTGAGCGCCTTATCTCGCTGACCGGCTGGATAAACTCTGACAAAGCAGATTTTTGAGCAGGACTTCCCTCCTGCGAGTCCTTTCTGTACACTGAGAGGTGACTACTGCGGTGTCTGTGTCAGTGTCTATCTGCTTTCTGTCATGCTCCTCTGCTTGGGATGATACCTGAGAGGGTGGTCCAGGGTGTAAAGCCGTGTTGTGTCCTGTGCTACCACATTCTGTGCATGTCACACTGACCTTAGAGTTCCTGGCGAAGTGCGATGTTGTAGATGATGTTCTCTTTGAGGAATTCCTTGCGTTCCTCTAAAGACTTCTCCCTGAAGGCTCTGCATTTCAGTAGAGAGTGTGGTTTCTTGTGCAGGGGGCATTGTTTAGTAAGGTTTGTTTCCTTCTTGACCTATAAGGAGAACCTGTGGAGGCAACATTAGTCTTATGCACTGCCACTGGTGTTTTATGGGGCTTGACACCAGGGGTAGTGGGACATGACAATGTAAAGTCAAAACTGGGATCATTTCTGATCTTTGCCTGTTGAGCAACAAATTCTACAAACACCCTGAAGAGGGGAAAAGGTACATTATGAACTTGTTTATAACAAGAACCATGTATGTTCCACTTCTCCTGTAGGTTATAAGGTAGTTTTTGGACAATGGGATTAACACCTCTGGCAGTGTTCAGGAATTCTAGCCCTGGGAGAGTTCCCTGAGCTTTTGGTAACTCCTACCCATTATTTGGGAAAACTTTCAATTCTCTAATATAAAGCCTTTTCTATAGCTTCTATTGACCCATAACATTCGTCAAGTCTTTCCTACACCATCTTTAGGCCTTTGCCCGGATAGTTTATGTAAATGTCTCTGATTCTTCTGGTGTGTTCAGCAGACTCGCTTCCAAGCCATTTTACCAAGAGATCTAACTCCTCACTGCAGGAAAGATCTAAGTCCCTTACAGCGTTCTGGAAGGAGGCACGCCATGACCTGTAGTTCTCAGGGCGATTGGTGAACTTTATAAGTCCTTTGGTAACCAGTTCCCGTTTAGCAAAGAACTTGGCAAAGTCCATGGCAGCCTGGTTAGTGCCAGTAATACTTGGTATGCTGTTGTTATTGTCACGGACCGGGTGTGGCGGCACAGGTGTGGATCCGCTGTGACTGTGTTACTGATAGCGAGTGCCGTGTCAGGGGAGCGGAGTCTAAGAGGCCACCGGTATTCACCAGAGCCCGCCGCAAAGCAGGTTGGTCTTGCAGCGGTGTGTGACCCCCAGGTCGCTACCCCCCAACAGCGGCTCAGCCACACAGTCAGCCGAGGTAATGCGTGGTACAAAGGAGGCAGGCAAAAGGCGATGTAAAAGTTCAAGCAGAGGTCAGGGCTGGCAGCACAGGTTCAGAGTTGGGGACAGGCAAAGGTTGGTACACGGGTGAGCAATACTGAAAACAACAGACTTTCTGCATACAAAGGAAGACCAAGATCCGGCACTGATGGAAAAGGAAGTGCCCCTTAAATAGGGGAAGTGGATGCAGGATTGGATGACCAGGCACCAATCAGTGGTGTACAGGCTCTTTAAATTTCAGGAATCCGGCGCTCGCGCCCTCTAGTGGACGGGGGCGTGCATGCACCGAACCATGCGAGGAAGCAGCACGAGGAGGAAGACGGCTGGGAGTAGCCGGCGCACGGCCAGCCACCGCCCCGGCAGGAGCAGGTATGGAGAGGGACTAGGGAGCGCTGCGAGATGGGCGCGCAGCGCTCACCAGGGCAGCGGGAGCAGCAACGAAGGTGAGGGGAGTGCTGTGAGATGGGCCCGCAGCGCTCGCCCTAACAGTACCCCCCCCTTGGGTCTCCCCCTCTTCTTGGGACCAAGAAAATCTGAGATGAGACTATGGTCCAGAATGTTCTCCTCGGGTTCCCAAGATCTTTCCTCTGGACCACAGCCTTCCCAATCGAGCAAAAATATCTTTTGCCTCTGGAGACTTTAGAGGCCAGGATCTCTTTCACCGTGAAAACGTCCGCGGTACCAGAAATTGGAGCGGGCTCCAGGATTTTCGGAGAAAAACGATTGCAAATTACTGGCTTCAAAAGAGTGACGTGGAAGGAGTTAGGGATACGAAGAGATGTTGGAAGGTGAAGCTTATAGCAAACCGGATTGATCCGTTGCTTGATCTTATAAGGACCCAGGTAGCGGGGACCCAATTTGTAGCTGAGAATTCGGAAGAAGATGTATTTCACTGAAAGCCACACCTTATCTCCAGGAGAGTAAACAGGAGGAGTTCTTCTCTTTTTATCAGCGCTAATTTTCATACGAGTGGAAGTACGTTGAGTCTCTTGCCAGATGGCGGAAAAAACCCGTGTGAGTTCTTCCACGGCGGGTACTTCAGAAGACGTGGACAAAGGCAGTGGCGGAAGAGGATGACGACCGTACACCACAAAGAACGGGGATTTTCTCGTAGATTCAGAATCCTTAAAGTTATATGAGAACTCCGCCCAGGGCAGAAGGTTGACCCAATCATCTTGACGTGCGGAAACAAAATGGCGAAGATAATGGCCGAGGACTTGGTTTACTCTTTCCAATTGGCCATTTGACTGGGGATGATAAGCAGAGGAAAAGTCCAATTTAATCTTCATTTGCTTACAAAGAGCACCCCAGAAACAAATTGCACTCCTCTGTCAGACACGATGTGTGCAGGCAGCCCATGAAGTCGAAAGATATGCATAAGGAAGTGTTTCGCCAGCTGAGGAGCTGAAGGAAGACCAGGCAAAGGTGTAAAATGCGCCATCTTAGAGAACCTATCTACTACCACACAAATAACGGTGTTGCCATGTGAAGGAGGGAGGTCAGAAATGAAGTCCATAGCAACGTGTGACCATGGAGTGTCTAGAATAGGTAAGGGAAGAAGTAAGCCTGCAGGTCTTTGGCGAGGAGTCTTGTCACGTGCACAGATGGTACAAGCCTGAATGAATTCTGTCACGTCCTTCTCTAAGGAGGGCCACCAACAATATCTGGAAATGAGAGAACACGATTTTCTGATACCTGCATGGCCAGCTACATGAGAAGAATGTCCCCATTTTAATATTCTGCAATGCTGGCGAGGAGGCACAAAGGTCTTTCCAGGTGGTGCCTGTACCAGGGTTGCGGGAGCAGAGTGGACTAGACATTCAGGAGGGATAATATGCTGTGGAGTGGATTCCGACCCGGAGACGTCTGAAGAACGAGAAAGGGCGTCTGCTCTGATGTTCTTGACGGCTGGACGAAAGTGGATTTGAAAGTAGAAACGGGCGAAAAATAACGACCATCGGGCTTGTCGAGGGTTTAACCGCTGGGCAGTTTCTAAGTAAGACAGATTCTTGTGGTCGGTAAAGATGGTAACAAGGTAGGCAGAACCTTCCAAGAGATGTCTCCACTCCTCCAATGCCAACTTGATGGCGAGTAATTCCCAATCTCCAATGGAGTAAATCCTCTCTGCCAGAGAAAACTTTTCGAAAAGAAACCGCAGGTGAGAGTCCTGCCAGTAGCACATTTTTGAGTAAGCACGGCTCCAGCTCCAATGGAGGCGGCATCTACCTCAAGGGCAAAGGGTCTAGCTGGATCTGGTCTTGAAAGCACCAGAGCAGAAGAGAAGGCATTTTTAAGAGTATTAAAGGCCTCTTCAGCCTGAGGAGGCCACGACTTAGCATTAGCGTTCTTCTTCTTGAGTGCCACAATAGGTGCAACTATAGTCGAAAAGTGGGGAATGAAATGGCGATAATAATTAGCGAAGCCCAAAAAGCGTTGGATAGCCCGTAGGCCAGAAGGACGAGGCCAGTCCAACACTGCCTTTAACTTGCTGGGGTCCATCTGGAGACCACGCCCAGAAACTATGTACCCAAGAAATGGTAGAGAGGTCTGATCAAATATGCAGGTGAGACAGGACTTGCCGCACGTGGCAGCGATGTTCTTCAGGATTAGAAGGGAAGATGAGTATATCATCCAGATACACTACCATGCAGGAGTAAAGCAAGTCCCGGAATATGTCGTTCACGTATTCCTGGAATACGGTGGGTGCATTGCAAAGTCCAAAGGGCATCACTAGGTATTCAAAGTGGCCATCGCGGGTGTTAAAGGCGGTCTTCCACTCATCGCCCTCACGTATACATATCAGATTATAGGCCCCTCTCAGGTCGAGTTTAGTGAAGATCCTGGCACCAAGGAGTCGATCAAATAATTTAGAAATCGAAGGTAAAGGGTAATGATTTTTGACGGTAATCTTGTTGAGGCCACGGTAGTCAATGCAGGGGCGAAGAGAGCCATCTTTCTTAGCCACAAAGAAGAAGCCTGCGCCTGCAGGAGAGGAAGATTTCCGTATGAAGCCTCTTTGGAGATTCTCCTGTATATACTCTGACATAGCCTGAGTCCCAGGAGCCGAGAGAGGATAGATTCTGCCACGAGGTGGAGTAGTACCCGGTAAGAGGTCGATAGGACAATCATAAGATCGATGAGGCGGAAGTACCTCCGCTTGCTTTTTGCAGAAAACATCTGAGAAGACCTGATAAATCACAGGCAGGCCGGGAAGTGGAGCTGAGGCAGGAACAGATCTGGCCGGAACGGACTTCAAACACCTCTTGTAGCAGCCTGCACCCCAACTCTTGATATCGCCGGTATTCCAGTCAAGAGTGGGGTCGTGACGTTGAAGCCAGGGTAGGGCGAGGAGAATCTGAGAGGTACAATGAGGGAGCATGTAGAACTCAATATTCTCTTGGTGGAAAAGTCCAATCTTTAAAAGGAGGGGTACTGTGCGATAACGCACGGTGCAATCAAGCCTGTCACAATTAACCGAAGCGATGATTAGAGGCTTTGTGAGGCGATTCACAGAGATGTTATATTTATTAATCAAGGAGGCCTCGATAAAGTTTCCTGCAGAGCCAGAATCCACAAAGGCACTCAGGTTCAAGGAGATGGTAACGGTGAGTTGCACAGGAAGCCGTGGAGAGGTGGCACACACACCTAGGGACGCCTCTCCCACATTTACTAGGTGCGCCCGTTTCCCTGTCGCGGCGGGCGAATAGGACAGTCTTTCAGGAAGTGCTCCGAGCCAGCACAATACAAACAAAGATTCTCATTCCTCCTGCGAGTTCTCTCCAGCTGGATTAAGCGGGATCGGTCCACCTGCATGGCCTCCTCACTGGAGGACGCTTGTGGGGTCATAGGATGTTGAAACACAGGAGCCAAACGGGATGCCCTCCTAGGGCGCTGAGAGTCTCTTTCCAGGCGGAGTTCCTCACGTCTTTCGGAAAAACGCACATCGATGCGTGTGGCCAAATGGATGAGATCAGTCAAAGATGAAGGCAAATCATGTGCGGCTGGAGCATCTTTAATATTGCTAGACAGTCCCTTCTTGAAGGAGGCACATAAGGCCTCATTATTCCAAGAAAGTTCAGATGCCAGGGTACAAAACTGAATATCGTATTCACCAACGGACAGGTTGCCCTGAACCAAGTTCAACAGGGCCGTCTCTGCAGACGAGGCCCGGGCTGGTTCCTCGAAGATCTGGCGAAACTCGTAGACAAAAGCGAGTATATTGGAAGTGACTGGGTCCTCGCGATCCCATAATGGGGTAGCCCAGGCCAGAGCTTTTCCTGAGAGCAGACTAATAACAAAAGCCACCTTAGCACGTTCAGTGGGAAATTGGTCTGCCAACATTTCCAAATGCATAGAACACTGGGTAAGGAAGCCTCGGCATAACTTGGCATCCCCGTCAAACTTAGCCTGCAAGGTGAGACGGATTCTAGAAGTTGATGACACTGGAGGCTGTGGTGGCAATACTGGGGCGGCTGGTGGAAATTACTGTTGCTGAATCGATAAGAGCTGCTGAACCATGGTGGAGAGCTGGTTAATTTGGCGAGACTGCATAGCCACTATTGCAGGTAATTCAAAGGCATCAGGCAGTGGCACCTCAGCGGGATCCATGGCCGGATCTTACTGTCACGGACCGGGTGTGGCGGCACAGGTGTGGATCCGCTGTGACCGTGTTACTGATAGCGAGTGCCGCGTCAGGGGAGCCTAAGAGGCCACCGGTATTCACCGGAGCCTGCTGCAAAGCAGGTTGGTCTTGCAGCGGCAAGTGACAAAGGAGGCAGGCAAAAGGCGATGTAAAAGTTCAAGCAGAGGTCAGGGCTGGCAGCACAGGAGTCGGGGACAGGCAAAGGTCGGTACACGGGTGAGCAATACTGAAAACAACAGACTTTCTGCATACAAAGGAAGACCAAGATCCGGCACTGATGGAAATGGAAGTGCCCCTTAAATAGGGGAAGTGGATGCAGGATTGGATGACCTGGCACCAATCAGTGGTGTACAGGCCCTTTAAATTTCAGGAATCCGACGCGCGCGCCCTCTAGTGCACAGGGGCTGCGCGCACCGAACCATGCGAGGCAGGAGAGGGACTGGGGAGCGCAGCACTCACCAGGGCAGCGGGAGCAGCAACGTAGGTGAGGGGAGTGCTGCGAGATGGGCCCACAGTTATGCTGTTTGTGTGGTGTATCACCATACCTTTTAGGAGTTTCTGGCATAGGAAAGTCTGCATAAATACTCTTCAGACGTGAAGGGTGTCCCTTTAAGTCGGAGTGAAGGTTGCAGCTTTCGTTCTGTAAGGTGGCAGTTGTGGTCAGGATCACTTTGTCGCATACCGTCATGCTGGTGAACGTATTCTGCGACGCGCCGTTGATCTAAGTCTGCCCCGAGTACTTGGCTGTGTTTCTCGGATTCAGATAACTCTGCAGCTCCTAGGAACTGTGCCTTGGCTATTGCGGCTGCTGCTTCTTTCTGTGCTGCGAGTTTTTCCAGTGACGCTTGCAGGCATGCTGTCTTGCTTTAGCTGCATCTCCTGTTCAGCGAAGGAAGTCTTTACTTTTGCGTCCTCAGCTTCTGCGCGAGCGAGAGCAGCCATTTCTTTTATGGAGGACTTGCTAGCTCGTGACCTTGTCCCGAATGTTGATGCCTTGCTAGTAGACATGGTGTACCTGTTGCTGGCTGCTTAATGTCTCTGTGCAGACACAGTCTAGGTGAGAACAGACTTTGGCGTGGATTGGATCGTGCTGCGCTTGCTGGGGGCTGCACTGTTGCTTCTAGTGACTGTATGGCAGCCGCTGCAATCTTTTGCGCATGATCGCACGGAAAGTGGCGGCTCCGTGTAGTCAGTAGTAGTAACTAGCATCTGTTTTACTGTTCTGTCTTCTTACACGTTCATACAGTGTGTAATCCGACATTCAGCATAAACCATTCCTGTCTTCCAAATAAGAGGCCTGTTTGCAGTTTAACAGGTTTATTATGTGATGGCGAAACAGGGTTGTAGAAACATGTGGTAAAACTATGAGAATACAAATGGCAATGTATAAATTCAGAGTATAACATCTGTAGGTATCATACATTACATAACAGTGAAGTACATGACAAAAAGGCTGCCTATGCGAAAGATTGCATGGCTAGCTTACAGTTTAACATCTATACAGCTCTAGATATCATAATGCTCTAGTAACCGAGGTAAGTGACTCACCAGATATGCTGTTACACAAATGGTGGAGTTTTAGAAGAGAGAAATGTGATGGCAGCTCTGATCTGTGTGAGGAGGATAAAGACAGCCAACTTCTTCTTCCCAGAATGCTTTGCAATCTCCCACAATACTTTTAGATCAGAAAAACATGTTATACAACTTAACACCACTTGATGGTGCAATAACTGCACTAAAGGTATGATGGGCAGGGCAGAAATTAATTATCCTGATTCTCTACCCTGCTGGGCAGAACAAGGATTGTGCCCCATACATGTGATTTACTTACCAGAATGCTGTTTATAAGTTTCTTATATTCCCGTGGCTCCATGTTGTGGAAGCAGCTTTCCTGATCTTGAGTAAAAACTGCTGACTGCAAGTCCCAGAAACCTTCCACTATAACAGTTGATAGCAAAATCAAGCAGCAAAAGTGACCTCCCCAGGTTAGAATGCTGCCAATAATCTTTTAGCTACTGGTACATAAAAATATATACAGTATATAGAATAAAATGAATTAGAGCAGGATGGGCTAAACATGTGAGCTGAGCAATGTGGGGCGTTGTCTCTGCCTCATCCGATCATATAATTAGCAAGCCAGAGTCAGGAAGTCCCTGTTCTGTACACCAACACACACTAGTTGGTGTACGTTGCTAAGGTTTGTTGCTAGAAAACAAAAACAGATAAGCCCAGCCTCTTTGGGACATAATTTTGGCACACAACAATGGAAAATGTTATTGAAAGTGAAATTACCCTTTAAATGTGCACTACAAAAACATTTGTCTGGATAAATCTTCCCAGGTGAGCACAAAGTGACATTGTCAGAAACCGATTACAGCTGTGTACTATAACATATTAAGGGATTTAGTATGTAAATAGATTTTATACACATCTGATCCAGCACACTGGAACAGTTCCTACTGTGAGCGGATAAGTGGTATACTCCTGCTTTAGAATGGCAATGCCAATTCCCTGCTTCTCTAAATTCTGAAAAAGAACACTATAATCTTTAACGCAACACTATGTCCTTCTGACCAACAAATACCCTCTGCAGTCACCACTGCCATGTATGCCCCCATAAACCCCTGTCCAGATCTGGCTATAGGCCAGGGATTAATATTTTTAGGAATAACCCCTTTGCTGTTGATTCAGAAAAAAATTCCCCCGTGCAATAAGCTGCCATTTCAAAAAAAAAATAATAAAAAACTGGTGTGGCCAGAGGGTCAAAGTTAGAGTGATGATATGCAACAGAGCTGGGTGGATTTGCAATGAGATTTGGCAAGTCTAAGTTTTTCTTTTTCATTTTGTCTAGACCTGTTAGGTCTGAACAAGGTAATACCTTATTAAAGTGTTTGGCAAGTCAAAAGTTCAAAAATAAATATCAATAGCTTACCATTAATTGAGTGGCTTCCTCTTCTATCCTCTTCCACTTAGTTAGGAAAATAACTTCCTCATTCAACTTTCAGTCCCCACCCCACTGACCTGGTCATTCAATCAAGCTTCAGTGGACCATGAATGGAAACATCCTCCACTCCCTGCCCAGACGTCCTGATTGGCTGCCTCTCTCTGCAGCTTTGAGACCCGCCCTCCTCTAACACTCCTCAGTGTGCTTACATCACATTGCAGTTGTCATGCCCACTGTTGCTCTTTTTTTCTAGGAATCTCAATGCTCTAATACTTTTAAAGATAACTTAGGAACTAGAGGGTCTTTTTGAAAAGCCTGGGACAACAATCAGGCTTGCATTTAGTATAACTTAAATATTTGTTATCTTTGTTAATGATTGTAACGTGTCATACTTCTGTGTTGCTTATCACTTTTATGTTATTTAACAGGTTGTGAACTAATGCTTTCCCATTTTGGCTTTAGCCCTTATTCTACAATGCTAAGCAACTGTATTCAACAACAGGTGAGGTTTAGTCATAATGCATATGGCGACTTTACGCAGACCTACTTCCAACAGCTATTATTTAAGAAAACAACATATTTAAAGGGACAGTCCAGGAAAAGGCAAAACTAAGGTAGCAAGGAGTACAACTAAAGCCTGCCTCATGTGCCTCACCTACATTTCCAGCTGTAGATGCTGTAGCAAATCTCTAAAGTTTGCCACAACCACAAACAACCACGCACTTGGCTACCCCAACATGAGTAAGCCTGGCAAGTCTGACCTTAATTGTTTGGTGGGCACCTTTGTATTGGGAGAGATAGGTAAGCCATGCAACCATATTTGGACTATGGTCATAGAAAAATGGAATTGAAATATAAGTCAAATTATGGAAGCCTGCTTAAAGTGGACCGTCACCCATGGGTGATCGGCCCGGGAATCTATAAGATTCCCGGGCCGATCACCCCCCTCACCGCGGGACATCCGAGATCGGGATGTCCCGCGGTGAGGGACCCCCCCCAAAACCCCAAAAGAACTCACCCTCCCGCGCACTCCTCTAGCCGTGCGCGCGCCCGCGCCGGCCGTTTGTGAATGGCCGGCGCGGGCGCGCGCACTGTCAGAGGGGCGCGTGGGAGGCGGCGGCAGACGCGCTGCCTTGTCCGCCGCTTGTCCGTGGGAGCGTGGTGAGGTGAGTTTGGGGGTTTCTGGGGGGTTTTACATAGCGGGGCACCCCTAATCGGGGTGCCCCCCTGAAGTGGACCAAAACCCAGGATAGTCAAAATCCTGGGTGTTGGTCCACTTTAAGCATCTACAGATCCCTTCAGGAAATGGAGGAGAGACACATAGGACAGACTTCAGGTATTAGAGAATGCAGAGTTCTGACACTTTTTCAGTTTACCTACTGAGAACACTGATTGCAATATACGAATGCTGGAGGCCTGAATGGTTGCAGAGAGGAGGGAGCTGTTCAACATTCTAAAGTAGTAACGTACCAGGATAATGTAGACGCCTAGACCTATCAGTACGTAAAATGAAACAGTATTCAAATATCAGGCAGTGTTCAATCTCCAACATTAATACAAATATATTATCCTTAAAACAAACCTTTGAAACCTTTTGAAACATAAGCCAAGCACTATGAGTTTAGGCCTGTCATAGTTTTTGTTCCTCCTGGATTGGCTAAATAGTTCTTCTTTTTTTTGACTGTTTACTTTACTCGTTTGATATTCTTGACAAAGGGCCCTGCGTCACACTAAAAACGTTGGATCTACTCTATTACAAAGCAGTTGCTTGGGGACTACACACATTAAATTGTCAGACTTGCTTCTACCTCACTTTAAAAAGAATCATTATTAGGGAAGTAGACCAAAACAGATTGCTGTAAAGAGGGTTATTAATTGTAAAGGATGTGTCCTATCTGCCGAAGAGGTAGTAAAAATACCTTTTTTTTCTTATGTAGTCCATACTCTTGCTTTTTTACAGGCAACTGTAAATGCTTTACCTTATGGATCAGAGACAATTTTGTGTAAAAAACACTCCAGCCATTCCCAGCCATTCACAGGAGAAGAGGCACCTAGTAAGTTGTGAAAGGCTAAATAAATGTAATGTGCTAATAAAGGAAACCATGATGCTTAAAATATATTGACACCACAAAAAACGCTAAACATGTATCATAAATTCCTATTAAACAGATTCAGATTAGATCTATATTTCCTACTAGACTTAGGGCTGTGCATTTCAGGGGGGGGGGGGGCAGAACTAACTACTGAGAATGCTATAGTGCAGGGGTGCTCAATCTTTTTTATTTTAAAGCAGGCCAAAACCTGAGTGGTCAGGCCCTGCAATCTAAATGATCTCAGGCCCAGCCACTAGCCTACCCTTGGGGCATCCTACACTGCTGTGTGAACCCCCCTGGGGCGACAGTGATCTTACCTGATCCAGGGGGTCCTGCGACATGATTCTGCCGGCAGCCACATTCCCAGCTTCCCTCAGTCGAGCCAACAGCAGCGTCCAGCTGCTCGGGTGAGGGGGGGGCAGCACATGAGTGGTGGACCTATTTCTGGGTTTCCATCTGCTTTAAGGGCCACATTGTCTTATCGATACACTTCAAGGGGCCACAATAAAATGGAAACAACACAAATACACAAACTGTTTACTGAAGTTGCTGCCTTGTATATGAAGAGGTAAGGAGAATAGAAGTGAGGCAGGCATAGATTGGAAGAGGTAAGGTAAGCAGAAGTGAGATGGTAAGAAGTGTAATGAACAGAGGTGAGGTGGAAAATGGTGGGCAGAGGCAACATGAGAACAGATAAGCACAGGTAAGGTGAGAAGAGATGACAAAATGTAAGTAGAAGTGAGACAAGAAAAGGTAAGTAGAGTAAGCGATAAGCAGATGTGAGATGAGATGAGAAGAGGGAAGCAGAGGTGAGCGCAAGTAGAGGTGAGGTGGGCAGACGTGTGATGAACCGAGGTAAGGTGGGAAAAGGAGGGTGAGGTTGTGATTGACAAAGAGGAGATGGGAAGAGGTAGACAGAGAGGAGGTGAGATGCAAAGAGGTAGGGATAGGTTAGGTGCAAAGAGCTGTTGATTGGTAAGGTGGGACAGCTAGTAATAAAATATAGACAATAAAGTGTGACGGTAGATCTCATAGAGTGCATCCAGTAATTAGTTTCAAACATTTTTCCACTCAAAACATTTTGCCTGGATTTCACCTATGTTTTGGGCTATAACTTGTTGACACAATGTTGGCAACCTCTTTTTGCACTCATTGTTTAGATGTTATGCTTGCACCCTGAACCCTACAAATTCAATGTCGCCTGCAATTTAATAGCAACATGTGTGTCACCACCCTCTACAGAGACGTTCATCTGTAATTCACTTCCTACATCAGAAATAAGCACTGCTCAGCCCATAATGGCCAGCTGCAAGCTCAGCTCCAAAACCAACTGCAACATTTCTGATAGCTCTAAAAATTGCAAAGTGGAGATACCATGAAGTTAGTTGCTGTCATATCTATTCTGAAACGTTGCAAGGGGTCTTGCTGATTTAGCCATTTTCTGTGATAAGATACTACTCTTCTATCCAGTTCTTCACAATGGCATTCAAATGTCCTCGAAACATGCCACCCACTGTCTTCTCCACGCAGAATACCTTGCCACCACCAAAACCAGATGGCTTCTACCCTGCTTGCATCATAATGGAATAGCCAGTCTTGCTGACATGAACTTCCAACGCCCTTGTTAATAGCAACCATCATGGATTACCCTTGGAGGCTTGTCCACCTGAGAAATGGGACTTTTAGCAGGACCAAGTAGAACGTTTTATATCAGCAAACCGTTCTTTGGCTATTCTGAAATGGGAACTAGTTGATCCAGTTGAACCAGGTATTAAACTGGACTATCTTTAAGAGATGGTGGTGAAGCTTTAGTACTGTAGTACTGTGGGAGGGACCTGAGGGAATTCAGGCACAGGGTCTGGGTGAGATGCCAGGCCAGTTGGCCCCAAAGCAGTGTGGCCCCCTGTGAATTCTCCCTGTGCTCCCTATGTCCAGGCCTCCTCTGTAGGCCACTCATCAAGTGAGCTGTTTGCTGCCTTAATATTGCCTGGACGGTCCCTTTAATATGATGCTGCATCCCTAGACAAGTGGCAAAATCAAGCAAAAAGAGCAATTATTTTGCTTGTGATCCCTCCCTCTTTAAAAAAAAAACACCTGTCATTGTGTTTGTATCCCCGTAACATTGTGATTTAATAACAGAATAACTACTTGTTTTCTTCCTTATGTTAATATAAATGCAATAATTTTATATATCTCATAAATGCTTTATTCCAGGATTCTCTGTTTCCCCACCGTCAACTCTTACAAGCAATACTGTGCAGCCTGTTGACTTTCCTCTAAATGCAGAACTATCCGCTTTCGATGGTGTGTCATGCCGCGTCTCTATGATCAGGCAGCCTCTGACCCTTCCTGTTTACCATAGTGTCCCTATGCCTGACAGATATCCAGTGCCACTAGTAAATATGGACAACTATGGATTCCACGGAAATCATACTTGTGGGTCACCATGGACATTTGAACGACTACACCCTGGATGCCACTACTGAGATAAAAAATATTGCATAAGATTATTTTTTTCTCTTGCAACACATGGAAAAAAGTATGAGCCACATTTCTAAAAGCTACCTAAAACATCCCTGGCAGCTTTGTGCCAGGGAGGATCCCAAATACTAGGATCCTGTGTGGCACAGGGTGGCCATGTGGTACTTCTGGTCAGTATCAACATTACAGAAAGGGTTAAAAGGCAGCCATTGATCTGCAATTAAAATATTCATTCATCCAGGTCATGGAAAATCTGCAAGAGCAACTCTAATTATGAATTGAGAAAATTGACTTAAAGCGGTTCCACATCCTGGGTGTGGGGCTGCATTGTGACAGTCTCGGGGGAGGGCATCCAGCTTGCACATTGACCCCTGCAACCCCCTGAAATCCTTACCTTCACCTCGATCCTCAGCCAAAATGTGCCCTTGCGTTTGGCCACCAGGGGGCCACTTTCTCTTTCGTGATCACTGGTCAAGGCCAGCGCCCCATCACGGGGGCTGCATTTGAGCTGAGGTGAAGGTAAGGATTTTGTTGTCATTGTGGGAGTCATTGCCCGGGGGAGGGGGAGTTTTAGCAATGCAGCCCCACACCCATTAGGTTTATATATTATTTGTCGATATCTTTTATTCATGTTGTTATGTAAATTTGTATTTTTGTATTTTTAAATATTAAAGCTAAAAAAGTATACTTGATGAGGATGCTGGTTGCTTCATAATATGATTTTATTTTATATTATGTATATGCCTTATACACATTTCATAAACCAGTATGGTGAGGATAATTATAAGTAATCCATCCACCATGGAAGTAACTTCAATGTCCATAAATAATATCTGCTTCCAACACACCCATTTGCTGTCTGAAAATTAGTTCTAAAATCAAACTTGGAACAATAACCTTTTATACTTTTATTGAAAGAATTAGGTCAGATACAGTGTATCTACAGTGTAAGATGTAAGTACTTTGATACTAAGGAGTTAAACCGGTCCTTCACCATGATTTATTGAAAAGCCCAAACCCTTAAAAAACGATTCCCCAGCATCTAAAATTAATTTAAGTTTTTAGTCACTTACTTATTATTCTTTCCCCCACTGGGCTGCAACTCTGTTAAGGACTTTAGGATACGGGCACCGCCATCTTGACTCAGAAGCATCACATACTTAGGAGAGGATAGTGGGATAAAGTACAGGGGGGCAGGTTATATCTGTGCTTTGCTAACACAGAGCAGAGCTGGGGTCTAGAAAAGGTCAGCAGTCCCAGAATGCAGAGCAGCACAGTAAGAAGGCACTTCCTGTTTGCAGGCTGCCTGATGTTCCATAAGCCGCCATCTTGGATGTTTAAAAGCTCATAACATGCTGTAGATACAGGTATGATGACTTTTAATGTGAGCAATCTGTATGTACAGGGTGTGGGAAACATATAAGATAGGCTCTTATTGAGAGTGAAGGTCCGCTTTAAGTTGGTACGGTGGCGACTTTGACATTATCAGTATATTCTCAGTGTGTCACACACCCCGCTTCCCCTTTAATTCTGACTATAGGGTTATCCTCCAGCAGGAGGCGACGTTGCAGAGAGAAGTCTTGAAAAACGAGCCCCTTCCGGCCTATATATACCTGGGACCTCCCACTTAACACCCAGTGTTTTCTCTCTGCAAGATGCGACAAGACAGAAGAAAGAAGTCTCCTGCTTGCAGGTAGCCGGGGTCAAACCCTGGCATCCCCCCATGGTCTATTTCTGCCCAGCTACTTGTTTTGTTCACTTAGTTGATATTGGAAGCCTCCCAGCCTAGGCTGCTGGCTGGGCAATGTTAGACGGCACCTCATGGTGCCTAGGAGCTTATCTCCTCCGCTCGTCCCCACGCGTGGGGCAACGCGGTTATCCGGCTGGTGATCCGGATTTGGGATGCCCCATCCCGGTTCCCCCTTTAGCCTGCCTTCTCCCGCCTGGTCCCTTCTCCCTTAGCGTGGGGGGGGGGGGTGGCGTTTGTGGGGTATTTTTAATATTGTGTATTTTGGCCAGGATGTGTGTGTGTTTTTCTGTAGGCAGCTAAACAGGTCGGCGCTGCGGTCTGGTGTTTTATGTCCCCGGGCTGCGGGGGCTCCGTGTGTACATTCTGTGGGGCTGTGCTGCGTGGCCGGGCGGGGTGCCTGTTTCTGGCACCTGCCTCGCTTGTACGTCTGGCCGTGGTGCTCGTCTCTAGGGGGCGGGGCCGCGTTCCTTCGCGGCCCGCGCCGTGCTGGCGTAAGCTGGGGGCGGGGCCGGAGTGCTTTGCGCGCTTTGCCGGCCAGCCCTTCGTCTCCTCGCTCCTCAAAGTAATCCCTCAGGTGTGTGCACGGGTCCGTCTGCGGTCTGGGGTCGGCTGGAGCCCACAGAGAGGGCACTCCACAACAGGCCGGCGAAAGAGCTCTGTCGGGCAAGTTTTCTTTTTTCCTTTATTTTCTGTGCTGCGCATGCATATTAAGTATTTTACCCTATGGTGATATGGCCAATTTGGATGTAATTCCTCTAGATTGGTTGCACTGATTTATTACTGTGCTGGTGCACTCTTGAGCCCATTGGGGGTATAGAGGGCTGCATATTGACTTGTATACATATATATATATACACATATTTTTAGGTGATTGCCAGTATACCTTGGGTATTTAATGTTTAGTACTGTTTGTGTGTGTGTGTCTGTTTACGCTTGCTGCATACCTTTTGTACTTTCTGGAGGCTGATTGTGGTCTCTTTCTTACAGGTCCGGGGATTCCCGTGCTGCGATGGGTCTCCCGGTCTGATATACCTGGCTAGTCTTATTTAAAAAAAAAAAAATCCTCCCTCTCCCGGGACTTAAATTATAAAAGGGGCATCCCGGGTTGCTTAATGCGTAAATCCCTGGGTTATTGCGAATGCCATAATTTCACCATATGGAGGCTTCCGACATTGCCGGAAACAGCTCTTCGGGGCTATCCAGGCTGTGTGGGGGTTGTGGGGCTCCGCTCCCAGGCGAGATGATGTCATAATATGTATTCCATGTGCACAGCGGAATATAGCGCGCCAGTCCGGCACTCCGGCTTCTGGCTCCTCGCAATCTCCGTCATCTCCTACACCCCCCCACCTATTCCGGACCCCGTGTGATGTTGTCAAAGGTGGGGATTCGCAATCCGAGGTGTGTGCACGGTTGGCCAGCCTTGAGAAAATGTTCTCTGCCGCGGTGGCTCAGAAGGCTACGGCTAAGCGGAAGCACCTTTCTCCGGCATCGCCTGTTCCGGAGGATGAGGTGTTGGAAGTGTTGGATTGGTCCGATTGTCCCCCGGCTGAGGAGGGGGAGCTCCTAGAGGAGTCAGACGAGCCTGCAGACCAGCAAATGTTTGGTACCGCTGGCGATCAGGCTGCGGGGGTGTTCCTTGACACTCCTTCCATTTTGGCTCAAATGTTTGAGATCTTGGCTTTGGATCGGCCTGAGGCGCCCCCCCCGCCAAAGGGTGAGTTGTTTGATGTGCCCAAGCCGCGTTTGGTGTTTCCCAGACAACAACACTTTGTGAGGGTTGTCCTTAAGGAATGGGAACAACCTACGCGCCTTGTTGGAGATCCTCCTAGTTGGGATAAGCTTTCCGGAGGATTTGGTGAAGCTTTGGTCGGTTCCCCCTGACGTTGATGCCCCCGTGTTGGGGCTGTCTAACACGGCTGTGTTGCACTCCCCTGACACGACAGCAGGACCACGGCCCTGTTGGTTGCTATTCGTCGGTCGGTGTGGCTACGTCAGTGGACGGCGAACTTTGGCTCTAAGAAGTCGCTTACAGCTCTTCCTTTTGTGGGTTTGCGCCTGTTTGGCGATAAATTGGATTCGGTTACCAAGGGTGGTAAGTTGCCTCAACGCAAGAGGCCGCGTCGTTCCTTTCGGGGAGCGGTTTCTTTTAGTCCCTCCTTTCGGGGAGCCAGAGCGGGCAGAGGGGCCTCCTTTCCCGCTACCAGGGGTGCAGGTTGGTCCCGGGGGAGGGGCCGTGGCCGTCCCGGTCAGTTCTGGGGCCCCAAGCCTGCTGGCAAGCCCGCTCAGCAATGAGGGGGTGCCCTCACCCGTGCGACTTCTCCCAGGTTTGGGACCAGGAGGTTCCGGACAGATGGATCCGGGAGGTGGTGTTGTCTGGTTACAAGCTGGAGTTCGAGTCTCGCCCTCCTTCACGGTTTTTCCGGTCTCGGGTGCCCACCGATCCTTTGGCCACGCAGGGGCTCCTGGCGTCGGTGAAGAATCTTCTGGAAGTGGCGGTCATCCGGCCGGTGCCGCACTTGGAAGTGGGCCTCGGGTATTACTCCAATCTTTTCACAGTCCCCAAGAAAGACGGGTTGGTTTGCCCCGTTCTGGATCTGAAGTTCCTCAACAGGTTCATCCATACACGGAAGTTTCGCATGGAAACTCTGCGATCGGCCATCGGTTCTCTTCGGCAGGGGGACTCCATAGACATCAAGGATGCTTACCTTCATGTTCCCATCTGCCAGGCTCATCAACGTTTTCTTCGGTTCATGATGAAGGATCGGCATTTTCAATTCGTGGCACTTCCGTTTGGCCTTACCTTGGCTCCAAGAGTGTTCACCAAGGTGCTGGCAGGGGTGATGGCCATTCTCAGAACTCAAGGCATTCGCATCGTACCTTATCTGGACGATCTTCTCATCATGGCTCCTTCTCTCAATCAATCGAAGATGGACACCAGGACGGTGGTTTCCACGCTGGAAAGCTTTGGTTGGGTGATCAACTATCCCAAGTCCTCCCTCGCCCCGGCCAGGGTGGTGTCCTTTCTGGGAATGCGGTTGGATTCTTGTCAACACAGGGTGTTTCTGCCCCAGTCCAAGATTTTTCTGATTCAGGAATTGGCTCGGTTCCTTCTTTCCAATCCTCGACCGTCCATCCGTCTGGGGATGAGACCAGTAGGGTTGATGGTTGCTTCTTTCGAGGCAGTTCCTTTTGCTCAATTTCACACAAGGACGCTTCAGCTTCATCTGTTGGCGTCTTGGGACCGGCGACCACGGTCGTTGGATCGGCCCTTCCAGTTGTCCTCCCGGGTCCGGCAGTCCCTTCAATGGTGGTTGGTCTCGACCAATCTCTTGAGGGGCAGGTCCTTTCTGACTCCTCTTTGGGAAATCGTCACCACGGACGCCAGTCTTTCGGGATGGGGGGATTCTGGAAGGATCTTCAGTTTCGGGGGCAGTGGGGGCCTCGAGAGGCCCACTTGCCCATCAATGTTCTGGAACTGAGAGCCATCCATCTGGTTCTTTTTCATTTGACTCAGCATGTTCTGGGCCTTCCGGTTCAGGTTCGCTCGGACAATCGGACAGTGGTTGCTTACATCAATCATCAGGGAGGGACTCGCAGTCTGGGTGCCCTCAGAGAGGTGTCCCTGATCCTGACCTGGGCAGAGGCCCATGTTCCTTGTCTCTCGGCAGTTTACATTCCAGGTGTGGAAAACAGGGAAGCGGATCTGTTGAGCAGGTACTCTTCCCGTCTGGGGGAATGGTCTCTCCATCCTCAAGTTTTTCGGTCTCTGTGTCTCCGGTGGGGGACACCGGAGGTGGACCTGTTTGCCTCTCGTCACAATTGCAGGCTTCCGACCTTCGTGTCGCTTTCTCAGGATCCTCTGGCTCTGGCGGTGGACACCATGTCTCTGAGCTGGGGGGAACTGGGGTTTCTGTACCTTTTTCCTCCTATACCCATGCTAGGCAAGGTGGTACGGAAGCTGGCTCTGGAAAGGGTGTCCGCCATTCTCGTGGCTCCAAGG
Source organism: Gastrophryne carolinensis (assembly GCA_027917425.1). Classification (NCBI taxonomy): domain Eukaryota; kingdom Metazoa; phylum Chordata; class Amphibia; order Anura; family Microhylidae; genus Gastrophryne; species Gastrophryne carolinensis. Next base: position 262,138,198 of record CM051238.1, read on the forward strand.
TGGCCAAGGCGAGTATGGTTCGCAGACATCGTTTGGCTGGCGGTGGATCAGGTCGTTCTGCCTCTTCGGCCCGATCTGCTCACTCAGGGTCGGCTGTGTTACCCCAATTTACCAACGCTGGGTTTGACGGCTTGGCTGCTGAAACTTTCATCTTGAAGGAGGAGGGTCTTTCTGACTCGGTTGTTAAGATTCTGATCTGTGCCCGGAAGAGGTCTTCTTCTACCATCTACTATAGGACTTGGAGAGCCTATATCTCTTGGTGTGAGGTTAGATCTTTGCCTTGTAGGGTCTTTTCGGTTTCCAGGATTTTGGATTTTCTGCAATCAGGGCTGGACTCTGGTCTCCAGCTGAGTACTTTGAAAGGGCAGGTTTCTGCCTTGTCTATCTTTTTTCAGAAGCCTTTTGCGCTTCATCCTTTAGTCAAAACCTTTTTCCAGGGGGTTACGCATGTGCGGCCTCCCAGGAAGCCATTGCTCCCGGTTTGGGACTGGAATTTGGTTCTTTCTGCTCTTCAGGCTCCTCCCTTTGAGCCCTTGCAGGACATTGCTCTTTCTACCTTGAGATTGCCTTCTTGGTGGCTATCACTTCGGTTCGGCGTGTCGCGGAGTTGGCGGCCCAGGCGCCCTACTTTGAGAGGCATCAGGACAAGGTGGTTTTTCATTTCAAACCGGACTTTCTTCTTAAGGTTGTTTCTGCTTTTCATTTGAATCAGGATATTGTTCTTCCCTCCTTGTGTCCTAAGCCTAAGAATGACAAGGAGAGGGTTTTGCATTGTTTGGATGTGGTACGCTGTGTTAAGTACTATTTGCTTACTACTTCTCCTTTTCGTAAGACTGATGCCTTTTTTTGTTGTGCCCTGTGGGCCTAGGAAGGGGTTGGCTCCGGCTAAGTCTTCCATTAGCAAATGGATTCGTCTCACTGCTCATTCTACTCGTGCTGTTGGAGCGTCTTGGGCTTTTCAGCACCAAACTTCTGTTGAACAAGTTTGTAAGGCTGCTACTTGGTCTTCTGTTCATACTAGTTCTAAGTTTTACAAGGTTGATGTGCGGGCCTCAGCGGATGCTGTGTTTGGCCGCAAGGTTCTGCAGACTGCAGTCATTTAAGTTATGCTTCATTTTGCTGTCGGATACCCACCCCTTGTGGACACTGCTTTTGGATGTCCCTATCGTCAGAATTAAAGGGGAAGCGGGGTGTGTGACACACTGAGAATAATACCATTTTGTGAGCACTCACCTGTAAAATGGATATTGTCAGTGTGTCACACACCCCGCTTCACCCGCCCTTTTTTGGTATCCTGGATCCTCTATATGGTGAAGCTTTCCTTTATTTTATTTTGAGGTTACTGTTGGATTTCCTGGTACCTTGTCTTACTGCTGTTTGAATTCACTGGGTGTTAAGTGGGAGGTCCCAGGTATATATAGGCCGGAAGGGGCTTGTTTTTCAAGACTTCTCTCTGCAACGTCGCCTCCTGCTGGAGGATAACCCTATCGTCAGAATTAAAGGGGAAGCGGGGTGTGTGACACACTGACAATATCCATTTTACAGGTGAGTACTCACAAAATGGTATTTTTCCCTTTTAAACTGTGATCAATAGTTTTAATTATAATATATTATTAATATCCAAATTCAGATGTTTAAGAATCCACACAGAAAGCTAATATGCATGTCTTTACATCTTTACATGCTGGCTGCTTTTTTGTCAAAAGGAGGAAACCAAATGGCAATATTGATTAGTAAGATGAATGAAAAAAAAGCTTTGGGTGCTCACTGTAAAAACGTTTTCTCACAAAGTTCACATTGGCTTCAGTCAAAACACAGGCAACATTCTATTAGGCTGGGGACATTAATGCAGAGGCAACCCATTTTAACAAAGCCCATAGCAGAAGAGAGCCCTGCTACTTAAAGGAAAATTCCCTTTTTGGCATGTTTTTGGTGTTCTGCCTTATTGTTGTCCTCTTGGAATTTGAAAAAATCATTTGTGTTACAATTTTGCCCCAATACCTGTGATTTTACTTATCAGCATGCTGTTTCCATGATTCTCATATTCCTGGGACTTTTTGCTACAGTGGGAGTGGTTTTCATGGCATTAAGTAAAAACAATTGACTATAAGTCCCACAATTCTTTCAATGTAACAGGTGAACTCTTGGCCACTTTGGCTAACAGGCTGATACATTACTAGTGCCAGTTAATGGCAGATGAGCGTCTGTACAGTGGCACTAAGAGCCAACGCTAGTGGTCACTCTGATCGGCCGTGAGTCGCTATTACAGAGCGCCTCAGTCGCTGTAGTAACATTGCCGGCATTGATGAATTTGATGTGTGAGTTGCTATAACACCAGTACAGAGCTATATGGGAGCTAATGGTAGCGACTGGTCAATGTGAGCGACTCAAACCATATTCATCAAAAAAACTGCCTCAAAGTGTCGGCGCTCAAAATTGTGTCGCTGTAGCCCAGAGCGCCAGAAGCTGTGTGATTAAAGTCTGTTTTTGAACAGTAATCCACTAATAACAAAGCGAAAACACATGAAATTACATTGTTATTACATTGTGACATTAACACTTTAATACCAGACCTGTATTGACAATTCTGCATAAAAATATAAAAAATCTAAAAAGTTTTCAAAAATGTATTTAAATAGGCCAGGAGAGGTCACACAATGATTTGATACAAAACAATAAAAAATATTAAAAGCCTGTATAAAGAGAAGAAAAGTAACTTCCATTGAAATGTATGGGAGAGAGACAGGTACTGACAGGTAATACCAGGCGCTCTGAAAGCCAGAGCGCCGCCAGGATTCGCTGAGCCGTCTGTGATGATGAATCGGTTGCTACGTGTGGCTGTAAGTGGCGATCACCAGAATCGCCTTCATAAATTTGGTATTGCGTGCCGAGGCCGGCATTCACCTGCCTCTACCTGCCACTACCTGTCGCTTACAAGGCACTACCTATCGCTATCCCTTGATGAATAAAGCCCTAAGTCTAAGCAGCCTAATGATATATCCAGCTGAGAACCCAGCCATTAACCTTTTTGCTACTAAAAAACAAAATACAAAAATACACTGATGGAATGACACATGCACATACATACCGTTTTAGCAACCTCCCCACCCTCACATACACACAATGCTATCATACACTAGAATTTCAAACTCTATTAACCCCCTAACAGTCTTAGTAAAAATGCCACTCCATTAGCAGGGACAGATACAAGCATGGAGGTTCTGACACACAGGTTGAGAATGAACATTAAATAAATTGGCTTGGGTAGAACTTTAAGGGGTTAAAAGATGCTTTACACCATGGGTGTCAAACTTACTCCTGAAAGGGCGGCAACAGGCCAGGTTTTGTGGATCTCCACATAGCTGTCTATATAGCTCTGTATGAGCAGTAATTACTCCACCCTTGCTACTGTGTGTAGATACGCAAAACCTGGCCTCACCCAGGGGCTCAGTGGTATTGTATGAGGGATATCCCCCTTTTTTGCTTTCTGGGCTTCTTGGGATACCTCCCCCAACAATGCCATCCTGTTACTCCAAGCCACTACGTCACTTCTATTTGCCAATGCGACCTCTCCAATATAGGTTTCCTGCTACCTCCCTTTGCTACTAACCCTCTATTGAACTCCCTTTATACCACAGTTCTTTGTAACCTTCCACTTTTCCCACAGGAGGTCAGGGCCCCCATCAAATGGCTCCAAGGGCCTCATATGTGGAACTTTGGAGCTATCTGAAATTTTTTGCCTTTGTCCCAATTCTACCCTATTCTTTTACACAATGGCTCCTCAAGGTGGGGCCTGGAACAAATGCCTAAATAGTTGTCACCTAAACAAGGAGATATTTTTCCCATTCTCCACCTTTAACTTCATAATTGTGTTAACTGTCTAATTGATTTCTATTTTATATTCAACCCCCCTATCTTATGTGTGCTGTAATATTTTTACCTTCTATTTCCATATCCAATATATGCAATCCTGATATATATATATATATATATATATATATATATATATATATATATATATAAACAATTATATCTCCTGGAAAGAATATGGCCAACTATGTAAACAATTATTATTATAAAAACCATCAACTGAAATTTCAATGATTAATACAATAATAACTCATGCTTTGCTAAGCCAGATTTGGCCAATGGTAACACAATGGATAAATGCAAAAGATTGTAGGAACTTTTAGACATCTGGTACTTCAAAGACACACTGAGACAAATGGTAAATAAAGACTTACATTGGGGTACAATAATACAACATACAATCAAATATTACATGAACAAGAAGGTACAACATTCTAGGATTGAAAGTTATATGTCAGGCATATGTATAGTGTATACGTATATGTTAGTGCAGACTTAAGTGCATTCAAAGAAAACCTGACAAGAAAAAGATATATTTACCCTCCTGACAAAGGAACCTATAAGCGGAACTCCAAGCTGGAAGCCTTCTCTCCCTAGCTTTGTCCAGGGCTCTCCTTTCCTCCTAAGGCTCCCTCCACCAAGTTCTCTACCCAGTTCAGGTATACTGATACATCTTTGATGTCCAGACTTGTCCTCCCAATTTTGCGATCCTGAAACTTGTGAAAACTTGTTTTGCTGTCTGTTTTGCTGTATAGGCAGGTAAATCTAGGAGTTTCCTAGCCACTGAAACTGGTCTTGCCTAAAACTGTGCTGAGTCTACTCAGCATTCCAAGATATTCCCAGAATCCGCCCCCAAACTTGCTCTGCTTGTTTTGACTAAAACTGATTTAGCTGTTTAGCTTCAAAATGCTGCTATTTGCTAATTCAATTGCAATTTCTGGCCTAGCTTTTCCTTGTCTAGGCTGCTAAGTCCTGCTCACATTCTGGATATTTATAATAATAACTGAGCAATACCGATATAGTTCTGTTACCCACCATGGATGCAGTGGATGCAGCTCTTTTACAGTGTGTGTCACATTGGTGGTAGTGTGTGTGTGTGTGCGTTCAGGTGAGTAAGTAACCCTAATTCTAAAGAGTTCAGGTAAGTAAAGCGAAACTTAAAAACACATATTAGACTAAAATTTAGATGGCTTGTACTGGCTTTATACTAAGTGGCCAATTTCCCTTAAGCAAGGCATATAATATGTTAAATATAAGTACTTAGTGACAACATATCTTCATACTGTTAGAACTCCCACAGACATTTATTAGTAACTCGGGGACTGGCAGCAAGAAGTATGACATTTTTATCACCTCGTAAGAACAGGCCATTGCTAGTCATAATAGCCAGAATGTTTTGTCCTCTTATTGATATGCAGAAATTTGATAGGAACCTTCCATTGCTGTGAAATGTTTTATCATTGGCCATCTTCTAGAACTTTCTGCCATGTCCTGAAAGTACACATTTTTAGTGTGTTTCCAAAATCTCAGATACTTTGAAATACACTCTGCCCCTTGGTTTATCAAAAAAACAAAGATTTACACAAAATGACCTGCTAACATCATTTCAGTGATTCTCTTAGCTCAGGAGAAAGTGTTACGGGGAACAATGAAGCTGATATAATTGAATCATGCTGATTGCAGACTGGTTGCTTCTTCGTTTAATCATAATTACCAACAATTCAATAGAGGGAAATTTTGTGCCATTTAAGTGTATATTTTTTTGTGCCCGAAGGATGTCCTCAAATTGCTGAGCTGCTCTAGTATTTTCCTATGTTAGAAAATGTGTTTTATGAAAGCTGTTTTCACTATCTGCAATCTATTAGCAATTTACGCCAAGTCTGTACACCAAGATGAGAGAAGTGAGCCCTGTACACACAGAACACTGCTACTATGGCCACTGCTGAGGTGAGGGAGCTCACTCAACTTTACACATGCCCAGCAGCAGTATTCTGTGCGCACTGGGTTCACATCTGTCTTCTTGGTTTACAGACATTACATTGCCAATTGGCAACAGATTACAGGTAGTGCAAACATATTGCATAAAACTTTCATTTTCTAACATAGGAATAAATTAAGAAAATACTAAATCATCAGCAGAGGATTACATTTCTTTTTGTTTACAGAATCCAAATGATTCCTGGGCTGATCGCTGGTCATCCCCTGGGCTTCCCAGATCGGGATGTCCCACTGTTTGAGCCCCCCCAGGTGCCGCAACATTCACCTGCTTCCCGGCTCCCTGGCAAATTTGAGTTGTATTATACATGCTGTATAATAATTGTTTTTGGTGTGCTAGGGTGGCACCATGGGTAGGGTCCAGATCCCACTATAGTTAAGCTCCACCCATGGGCTACATTTGGGTGCTCGTCCGGGAGCTCTTAAAGGGCTCTACCTATTTTTTGTGACTCTGCCCCCTTTCCCAAAATTTGCTCTGAGACGGCCAAAATTGACAGAAGCTGTTGTTAAGTGGTGCCAGCACCAATGGGCCCAGCTTGAGTGTTCATTAGTTTTAAAGTTGGCAGGCATTTCATGAACTGAAATACAGGTTTGGAAGGCTAGTAGAAGGCTGCCGGGCTGGGAGGCCGGGAGTTTGTTTTGGACACTAATGTTGATTCAGCAGAGCAAAATACCTAACAGTGCCCCTTTGAGATACAGGATGCTGCTATCATGGAGGAAGGGAGTTTTTTTAAAGTCAATGCACAAGCCCTGAAGCCCAAGAGGGTTCTGACCCCTAGTTTGGTGGCAGTTTGCCAGGAAAACTTCGGAGGACATCATTGAAAAAGCCAACTGTGCATCTGGGAGTTAAATGCAAAAACAAAGGCTGAGCAACCCCCACACAAAGCTAGGATAAAAACTGATCACCATGGCAAACAACTATTGAAATGGGTCAGAGATCAGAATAAAGCTCTTGGCCGAGAACTGCCTAGAAACAAGGAGGAATAAGTCTAAGCCCATTCAGTAAGCCAGGTCAGACTAAAACACAATTCCGGGAGGTTGTTTCTGATAGTAGTAGAAATTTCAGACCCAGATTTCCTCCCAGATTAACAGGGCCCTCCCCAATGGTGATGATAGGAAAGCTTTGTTGGACACCAAAGCCCGGATAACCAAAAACATCTAAAGCATCTGTCTTTAAACAAGTTAGAAGAATTGGAGATATGGGGCCTTATCAACACCAAATTCCTAAATGACGGTTATGCATCACTTAAATTGGAATTCCCCTCTGCTGTGACAGGATCAACTGAAAGTTTTGAGACATTGGCAGTTGAGTGCCAAACATCCAAAATAGATGCTGGGGCAGCTATTCTAGTAGGTACTAAAACAGACTTTGTGCAAAGAATGCTGACTCCTCTGTTAGTTCAAGAACCAGAGAGTGTACATCCCATGTTGAGACTATTATTTCATACCCTGAAGTCACCTAATGGGGACAGTAAAGAGGTTATTATCATCATGTGTGGACACAGACTGCGAGAGAACACACTGCGTTACTTGGCAAAGTTACCGGCTTGAGAGCCAAGGTCAAGATGTGCAGTGAAAGCTGCAGTTTCCACCAGATGATGAAGACAGATTCAAAAGCTGACTTACCACCGGTCGCAGAATTGGTGCCGGAGGTCTGGACTGCAAAGTATATGCTGCTACCCCTATACCATCCAAAGCTCTGCTTGGACTTGGAGTGAAGTCATTGAGGCCATGATTGACAAAGTGGGAATTGGAGGAGGGCTTATATCACCATAGTGGATTGCCATGGGCCGAGAAACGTTGAAGACTTGTAAGAACTGTTTTTCTGTACATGAACTGGATATGGGATGTGCAAAGAGTGCTCAACATAAGATACGGCGTAAGATCCGGAAGAGATCAGACATGAATTTGCTACCTTTTATAAAAAAATATGTAACATTGAAAAAGCCAACAAACCCACGAAAACGTATTTAGAAATATAAAACACCAAAGACTTCAGAAAGAAATAGTAGAGGACATGGAAACCCCCTTTACAATTGAAGAAACAACAGTAACCGTAAATCAGCAAAAGAAGGTCAAATCCCCGGGTTTAGATGGGTTTCCCAAAAACAGGAATGGACATCCAGCTGTGCAATTTACCAGCCAATATCCCTAATTAATATGGCGTGAAAATCTTTTCAACCTTGGTTGCCAACAGACTACAACAAATATTTCATGTCATGATCACAATTTCAAGCTGGATTTATGCCACATACAGGAGCATATCAAAATATATCAACTGCAATTTCAGCAGTAAATTCTTCCTTCTTAAAGGATTGCTAAAACATATAGAAATAGGCCCAACCTTAATTGGCAAAATAATGTCTCTATATAAAAATCAGGAAGCCAATCAAAATATATATGGGAACAGATCCTATAAAATTGACCAACAGAACGCGACAAGGCTGTCCCCTTTCACCTATCCTATTCAAAATACACCTTGAGATGCTGCCTACCTTTTTAGCCATATATACTAGTGTTAAAGGAATTACAGTGGGAAAAAACAAGATAAAATAACTCCCATAAGTAGATGACATTCTTTTAATCCTTCAGGACTCAATACAATCTCTTCCCAGGGCACTGCAAATAATAGAGGAATTTGGAGTACAAGCTAATTTTAAATTAAATTCAGAATCAAAAATTGGTAATTCTTTCCTTTGCACTCTCCCACAATGAGTGCGACACACTAAAACAAACCCATAGCCTACTCTGGGAAAATTCACACTTGAAGTATTTAGCAATCAATATCCCTAGATCCCTAGATCAACTGCTGAAATTACATTTTATCCCATTAGAAAAAGCACTAAAGGACATTATCACAAAGTGGATAAATCTCCATCAATCAAGATGTTCTTCCTGCCACAATACCTGCACTTAATGCAGAATATCCCAATGAAGTTTCTGCAACAATTCCTCACGCAACTATATAGCCAACTAGCTGCATATTACTGGAATAATGGCCACCACCTGCAAGAAAGTTAAAGCTTACCCTGCTGGGGGTCTGAAGAACACTGAGAGTTCTCCTGTGGTGTTGAAGCCCTTGATACGCCTTGGAAAGGTATATGCTGCTACCCCTATACCATCCAAAGCTCTGCTTGGAGTGAAGTCATTGAGTCCATGATTGACAAAGTGGGAATTGGAGGAGGGCTGATATCACCATAGTGGATTGCCATGGGCCGAGAAATGTTGAAGACTTGCAAGAACTGTTTTTCTGCACATGAACTGGATATGGGATGTGCGAAGAGTGCTCAACATAAGATACAGCGTAAGATCCGGAAGAGATCAGACATGAATTTGCTACCTTTTATAAAAAAATATGTAACATTGAAAAAGCCAACAAACCACGAAAACTTATTTAGAAATATAAAACACCAAAGACTTCAGAAAGAAATAGTAGAGGACCTGGAAACCCCCTTTACAACTGAAGAAATAACAGTAACCATAAATCAGCAAAAGAAGGTCAAATCCCCGGGTTTACACGGGTTCCCTGCTGGATATTATAATACTTTTCAAACGCAGCTGATCCCTTATATACGTAGACTGGTTAATGTCAGAGACCCTCAGAACGCCTTCTCCTCGAATATGAATACCGTCCACAATAATTAGCTTAATCCCAAAAACAGGAAAGACTTATCCAGCTGTGCAATTTACCATCCAATATCCCTAATTAATACTGATGTGAAGATCTTTTCAACCTTGGTTGTCGACAGACTACAACAAATATTTCATCTCATGATCACAATATCAAGCTGGATTTATGCCACATACAGGAGCATATCAAAATATAGCAACTGCAATTTCAGCAGTAAATCACATTAACAAACTACAAATAAAAGCTGTGGTTGTGGCATTAGTCTGAGTTTCATGGTCCTTCTTAAAGGATTGCTTAAACATGTAGAAATAGGCCCAACCTTAATTGGCAAAATAATGTCTCTATATCAAAATCAGGAAGCCAATCAAAATATATATGGGAACAGTTCCCATCAAATTGACCAACAGAACGTGACAAGGCTGTCCCCTTTCACCTATCCTATTCAAAAAACACCCTGAGATGCTGCCTACCTTTTTAGCCATATATACTAGTGTTAAAGGAATTACAGTGGGAAGAAACAAGATAAAATAACTCCCATATGCAGATGACATTCTTTTAATCCTTCAGGACTCAATACAATCTCTTCCCAGGGCACTGCAAATAATAGAGGAATTTGGAGTACAAGCTAATTTAAAATTAAATTCAGAATCAAAAATTGGTAATTCTTTCCTTTGCACTCTCCCACAATGAGTGCGACACACTAAAACAAACCCATAGCCTAATCTTAAATTTTATCCTATTAGGATAAAAGTGGATAAATCTCCATCAATCAAGATGTTCTTCCTGCCACAATGCCTGCACTTAATGCAGAATATCCCATTGAATTTCCTGCAACAATTCCTCACGCAACTATGTAGCCAACTAGCTGCATATAACTGGAATAATGGCCACCACCGAAAAGCATACAAAACCTCTTAATCTTGGAGGTATGGGTGCCCCAGATCTTAAGCAATACTATATAGCATTCCATCTCAGAAGACTTGATGGATGGAAACCACTATATATGAAAACTAACTGGACAGTCATAGAGCTCTTCCCTTTAACACTGGAGGACATTTCTTCATGTGATCATAAAATGCTCACAAATGCGAAAACAAACAAAAACTTTGACAACCCAATTGTAAGCACAATTTGTTCTACTCTGTTGGAAATTATGAGAGATAAAATATTTTTTCCTTATCCAGACTTACTGCGCTCTCTATCTGCAAACCAGGAATTCCCTCAAGGAAGGAGAAATAAAACCTTACTGCAATACCATTGTGCAAATCATAATAGAGTTCTACATATGGTCTCCACTACTAGGCATGCTATTAGCCTATAAACCAGAAACATTTTCCCTAATCTACAAGCAGACAGCAAGCTACATTAAAACGTTACTCCTTCCTTCAGAACCCTTTAAGTGCCAAGCACGTAGGCCCTGCGTGTTTGCTTCTCCTATCATTAAGGGCCAAGCACGTAGGGCCTACAGGACTGGCATCCCCCCCCTGCTACTGTAAAAAAAAATTGAAAAAACCCCCTTGTTCGATCCGGCCGGGTCCTCTCTTCACTCTGGGGGTATCTGATCCCCCCCCCCCCCGGGGCTCTTCTGGCTTCAGGAGAGGGCAAACCCGCTTCGGCTGCTGTAAAAAGAAAGCTTAAATAAAAGAAAGAAAGAAAAGAGAAAGGAAAAAAAAAGGCAATTATTCACCTCCGTACATGATCCCTCCCATCAAGCCTCCTCTTATCCAGAGGGGGGTTCTGATCCCCTCGGGTTCTTCCACGGTGAGGAGAGGGCCCAAAGGAGGCCCCCCCCGTCATCGCCGCTAGCTGTGACATCACCCCGCTCCCTGTGCTGAACTCTCAGATGCTGAGGGTAATCACCCCTGGCTGCTGCCATCAGATCGCTGTGGGACAGGATCGCCCTGGGACATAGGATTGGAGGTGAGTGTTAAAGAAAAAAATAAATAATTTTTTTTTTTCTGTGTGTGTCTTTGTGACACTTAACCCTTTGTGAACTGGTAAGGGATTCACAAGACCCCTATGACAGTTCACAAGGCTTAGGGGTCTGGCAAGTCTCCTGCGGCTAGCGGTTGACTTGCCATTAACCCCCAGCTCCCCATTACCTGCCTCCCACAAGCCTGGGGGGGCAGAAAAGCCCAGGGCCATTTAGGCTGTACAGGCTTGTAGCCAGCAGGGCAGGAGGTCACCACGGTTGGCACCTGTGCCCTGTTCTACAAGCCTCCATAGCCTGGACTGGTTATGCTGGGTAGGGGGGGGACCTGATGCCATTTTTGGGGGATTTTTAAGGTTTTTAAACCATTAAATTCCCCCAAAAACATGGGGTCCCAGGAGGAAGGACCCTATGTCATTTCATTTTTGAATTAACCATTTGTTACCTGTCACCCAGCATATATAAAAAAGGCTTTCAGCAGCAACAGGAGGGCAGAAGTCAAAGTGATCAGCGTGGGCACAGTGCTCCAAGATGGATGGGAGCTAAGTATTGAAAAATAAATAAATAAAAGACTTTTCCTCTGTGTACGTGTGTCTTTTTTTTACATTTATTCCTTTGTGAACTGGTAAGGGATATATGAGACCCCCTATACCAGTTCACAAGGCTTAGGGTGCTGGCAAGTCACCCACAGCTAGCCTGGGGTCCATTTAGGCTGTGCGGTTTGAAGCCTGCAAGTCAGGGGGGCTATCGAGGCCTGTTCTACAAGCCCCCATAGTTGGTCTCTGGGCTTGTTATGCTGGGTAGGGGAGAATTCATATTTTTTTTTATATTTAAGGGTTTTTAGCCCTTAAAATTCCCAAGGACATTTTTTTTATTTACCTCTTTATGTTGTGGATAGTAGTTGTATTTTTATTTTTTATTTATTTATAAGTGTTATAAAGTGTACAAATGTTGTACCATTGAAATAAGGAGAAATGGGGCTTTCACATGCAATATGCAATTCATTAATTAAATAAATATGTTATTTAAAATAAATGAGACAATAGTTTTTAAAACTTTTTTTAGTTTTTTTTACACAAAAATATTTAAAAGACACTGAAAAAATTACAAACAAGACATTTCATGCTAAAGTCTAAACTCTGCCGCAAAAATAAATACAAATAATTAATGTACCTTAAAAAAGGTATAAAAAATCAGAATAAAAACACATTTCCTAAAATATCAATATGCAAATAATAAAAACCAAGCTAAAGAGCAAGGTCCCTCGAGCAGAACAATGCCCAACATGCATAGGTACTTTTAACCCTATTAACTGCCAACCTACTTGAGGTTTTGTTACCCTCTGTTGACAGGTCATTTTTACTATTTTGTGCTTATCTGTGATTTTTGCAGGAAATTCCAGGAAGATAATTTTTTTTGCACATATTTCACCCCAAAATATTGAGAATACACTTAAACAAGACATTTTATGACTGAAAAAAAAATAATATAGAATTTTCCTGGAAGAATTCCTGGAAACCCATTCAAAAATCACAGTTTAACATGTATAGCGCAAAGGGTGACAAAACTCTAGGTACTGGCACTTAAAGGGTTAAACCCATACCTAACACAATCTCTCATTACTATGATCAGCTAAGGATTATCACTCCAAATAACATCAAAATACACAAAAAAATTATTAAAAAATAAAGCTGGAAGAAGTAGAATCAGGAACCATTTTAATGCAATTGAGATTATAAAATCACCACCGTTATTTTAATAGAATTGAAGTGCACACCAAAGTGAGAATTAAAATTATGCTTATATTTATATTGAAGTAGATATGAGGAAAACACATACAATGAGTCGTCTCTCAGCTGTAGCATATAAAATAGGTTCATACAGCTGTTCACACTGAAGCAGTGTATTAAGCAATTAAACCAATGTACCTGAGGGATACATAGTCTAGAGTAAACATATATACAAAGTATGCACCTATTCATGAGTTACAGTGTATTCTAGAACGATACACCATGTATCAAGTGTGCCCCTGATCAAAAGTCACAGTGTGCTCTTGGTAGGATACATTATGAAAAGATTATAAGCAGACATTAGAGAGCCACAATATAAATGGCTTGAATTAGCATAATAGGATAAACAGAGTATAGTTTTCAATTTTAAGCAAATACATAAGGAATAGTACAACATAAAAGTTCTTGTTTGGTAAGACAGGCAAAAGTTATGCCTGTAGATTAATATTAGGGCAAAACAAGATACATTAATATACAATGAAGAAACCCAACTGATCTCTAATCAGATGGTGCAAAATATCAGCATTAAATGATGATATCTTGGAATACAGCTAAGATGGTCAAAATACATGGACGGAGTGGGAAAAAAAAGCATAAGATAAGGCTGACTGACAATTGACCCTTCAGAGAATGCTCCAGAAGTTAGGGCTCTCTGAAGAGAGTGTACCTGAAGTCTACTTTAATCTGATTATGCTGCAAGCTTCATCGTCATATTACTCAGGAGCCAATTACAACTGCTCATCAATTTAGCTCCGCCCATTTCCCCTTCCCCATGTTCCCTGCTAGCATTCAAATTGGCGACACCCTGGCCCAAAGAGAATCTACCAAGAAAATACCTTGGTGGGACATTCCCTTGTCATATTGATGCTGCTGTTCATTTAATGGTGTATAGACTGTTTTCATGTCTTATGCTAACCTGATTTTTCTTTTTCCTCTTGAGAGGGCTCAAGATTCTAAGTGGGGGGAGAATGTAGGACCCTCACAAAGTAAGTCTCTGCTATTAGACTTTTATTCCTGTCAGCAGAGCAAGTGCACTGGCTGGATCGCAACATATCAATAATCAAAATAAATGCTGTGCAGGGCTGCTCATGCAAAGATACTTGAAACTACACCTCCCAGAATTTTTCAGCTCGAGAGAATATGTGAGGTCGGAGGATGGTGAGGACATGGGCTCTGGAACTCTCTTGGATTTCGGGGCTGGAGGAGGCGAGCATCAAGGAGCAGACCTCCTGGGATAGATGATGAACCACGTCCTACTTACCAAGGGCACGTGAAGCATCTACCTTCTGTAGGACTGGGCTGGACTTGTAAGTACAGATGGCTTAAGCTTGTGTTGTGTAGAAACAGACTACAGACAATTACAGACAAGATCTGTGACAGTGAAAACACATGGTGTTGGGAAGCAACTGATCATTGCAGGAAAGTGTACATTGCTCCCCTTCTAGACTCTTAAAGTGGACCAAAACCCAGGATTTTGACTATAGTGGGTTTTGGTCCTTGCGTGAAATCCTAGAGGTCGCCCAAATGAACTTACCTCTGGGATCTGCTCCCGCCCCTTCATCTAAGGCAAGTGGATCCGAGCATGGTGGCAGCCACGTCCCCCGCTACCCTCTAACAGTGAGTGTGCCGGTGCTGACCATTCACAAATGCCGGGCACGGGTATGTGGCCGCTGCTCACGCATTCGCCATTGGACCGGAAAGATGGTGAGTTTCTGAGTGACCTGAGGGGTTTCACACAGCGGGGCATTCCGATTTTAAATGACCCGGGGGGAAGGAATCTAGTGGCCCTGGGATCTTAAAGATTTCACCATTTTAGGTGAAAAATAAGAGCTCGATCAAACAAAGTCCAGAGTGTGAAAAAGCCTAAAAATAATTCAGCTGTACCCCTCACAGCGAAGTAACATTTTTTGATTGACATTACAGTGCAGCCCGTTATCTGTTGTTCACACTGAGTTACCACTAGAGGAGTGCTGCGGAGATCTATCACTGTTCTGTTGCTGCAGCTACAAAGACTGGAGTTTAATAACACAGCCTGGAACTTTCTACAAGTTGTGCTAAAGGGACAGCGACCATTAGTGCAAGGGAGGTTTATTCTGCTACTCATCAAGAAGACTGTTACAGCTAGTTTAAAGCCAAGATTGTGTCAGTCGGCTCAGAGAAATTTAAAGCAGCAGTCCTCCATAATTGGCAAAGGCCTTGGTTGCAGTTTTGTTCCTGCTATTTTTTTCTCTGTTCTCTGCTGCACCGCACAATAAACAGGACATAGGATTTGTGCACAAATCCAGTTTATTACTCATTTGTTAATTTTTCACCATACTATTGCCCTTATTCATCAAGCGATAGCGCCAGGTAGTGTCTGACGAGCGCCAGGTAGCGGCAGCTAACGGCGACTACCGACTCAAGTACGCCCGGCGGCGGTCACAATGACGCATTTATCAAGCAAAATGAGGCTAGCGCCGGCGAGAGCGACTGCTAGCGCGGCATTCATCATGAAGCCGCCTGGACCGAACAGCGCCGCTGCAAATTCCCTCACAGCGCCAGGTATGAGCTGTCGCTCCCTGGCGATGTCCAATGCATTTCAATGGAGCAATCTATAATAATTCATGATTAATTGTTAATAATTTTTTTTTTAATTTTTTTAATGTCAAAAAATCGGAGAACACTTCTGCAATGTTAGGATTTATTTTTAAGTAAAAAAAAAAAAAAAAAAATATGTGCAGAATTGATCTAACAGGTCTGAGATTAATGTATTCATATAACCAAATGATTCGAAAAACATGTATAATGTTACATTCAAAAAATATGGTTGTTTAGGGGTTAAAAACTAGTTAATACAGATCGCCGCCAGCGCTCTGGGGTTTAAACAAGGAATGGACAGCGACAGCACATTCGGAGCGTGATTTTTTGATGAATATGAAGCTAGCCGTTCGCTCTGGCCATTCGTTGTCAGGCGCTCACATACAACGCTGGACCTGTGAAACAGCGACCCCCCAGCCCGTATTCAACATTACCGCACACCAACTGAGTCGCTGTCATCAAGCTAATGCCGGCCAAACACAGCGAATACTGGCTGGCGCTGAAAAAATCACGCTACAGTCGCTCATCTGTCGCTACCTGGCGCTATTGATGAATCGGCCTCCCCGTATTTGATTTATTTCTATTCTTTCTAAAGTAATTGAAACGTTAATTATTTTGCTACTATAGAATCATTTGCTTTCAACCTCTTTAACTGTACCACAGCTGGTTCCAGCAATATCTTTGAGTTGTATTATACATGCTGTATTATTGTTTTAGGGGTGCTAGGGTGTCACCAATGGTAGGGGTCAGATCCCACTAAGTTAAGCTCCACTCATGAGTGGAGTACATTAGTTACTGTAAAGAAGGGAATCATGGCATACATGAGCAGGCATAAGTAAAGCAAAATACTCTCCCTGAGGAAGTTTTCAAACAGATTTATGGAATGTGCGGCAGCGTGGATATTTTTGATGCCAACACTGCAATGCAATATTTTATTTTTGACCTGTGTTTGTAGGTAATTAAATTATATTTGCATAGTTTGCATTTGCACCTTGGGTTGCTTTTTCCCAGCTTAAGTAGTTTGTTAATAATTGTCTTGGCGCATTTAATAGCTATCACATTTGGAATATATAGATTTTTTGTATTTGCAACTTTTCCTTGGCAAAAATAGTTTGCATTTGCACTCTTTTTAACTTTCAACAGTGTTCTCAATATGGACAGTCATACTGGAGATACCCATTTGGGATGCCCTGTAATCATGGCTCATTGAGTATTATCAATTGTACTAGCATTGTTTTTGTCTGGTATGTTTTTGTAATAAATTAATGCTATTTAAATAGTACAAGCAGTGTGCCTTTTCCTTTCGCCTGAGGCTTTCGCGGGGGGGGGGGGGGGGGGGGGGGCTATAAAGTAAGATGCTTGCGGAATACAAATTTCAGGGGACATTGTATGGGGTTTGTTTTTCTACCAGACCTTTGAAAAGCAAAATGATGAATCGTTTAACAGTTAATGGGACAATCCAAATAAAAAGCTAGCCTGCTTTTTGTCCGCCATATGAATAAGACCTGAGTGAGAGTGAGCTCTTTTCCTTTTGCATGGCTTCCTCAGCAGCAGAGGCTGACTCATCCATGCATGTCTTAATATGATAGTCCCCTCAGAAGGGAATTCAGAGAGGGGACTTAAAAATATGTGTCAGCAGAAGGAAGCAAGTTGAATAGGTTTTATCAGAGAATAGGAATTGCTGATGAATGAAAAATGCAGCTCCTGGCAGCCAACATGGGGCAAGCAAAAAGCAAGCTAATGTAATCCTTTGCCTGGAATGTTCCTTTATATGATCTATAGTTACCATAACACCTTACCTTACCTTTCTATTGATATATTTCTATACACCAGAATTACCTGTTACACTGGAAAAATGTTTTCTCCTGGCCATGAAAACTACTCCCACTGTAGCAAAACAGAGACCCAGAAATATGAAAATCATGGAAACAGCATGCTGATAAGTAAATCACAGGTACTGAGACTCAATCCTAACAGAAATTATTATTTTTCATTCCAAAAGAGGAAAACTATAAGGCAGAAAACATGACGAAAGGGGAGTTTTTCTTTAACTATACAGAGCTGTAAATGAATGTGGGTGGTGCATCATTGTTTAGTTACCTTTTAGGTGGTAAATAATCACCTTGCTGGGTATTATTTCAATGCATTCCAGAAATGAATTGTTGCAGGGCACAATGTCATCACTGCTGGCAGTGCCGGATTATGAGTGGGGGGGGGGGGGGTGCAAGGGGCATGCTCCACAACTTGCCCTGCAAAGGGAGTCTCCCCCAACCTTTGGGTTATGGTCTGGTCCAGGAGGCTTTTCAGTCTTTGGGCTTATGGTCTGCAGGGCCGGTAACAAAGCTATTGGTGGAATTGGGGGCCCCCTGCAGCCAAAGCTACCACAGTGCAGGACGGAGAGTCTAGAGAAGCAAAGACGCCGTCAGCAGCGCTACAGTGCTGGGTGGGTGCAGAGCTGTCACTGCACATAAGCCACCAAGCACAGCCATTGGCAGCTCAATGCAGGGGACTGTTTTCTGCTGGACCAGCTGGGTGACTACACTACCCCTGCCAAGAATGGCAAAGCAGGAGTTCCCAAGCAGCACACACCCGCACAAGGGTGGCACAAGGGACTCTGATGCCCCAGTAAGTGGGCGGGTACCAGACAACCACCAATCAGTTACTTGGCTGGACTATTATTTAAAAAAAATGCTGTATCTGTGGCCTCCACCAAATGTGCCCAGGGGCCTCCACCGCACTTAATCCAGCCCTGACTGCTGGAGTATCCAATGTAGCCATAACATCTTCGCAGCACCAGAAAGGAGCAATTACAGAGGCGTAGAATTAATTCCTCATTTGTACCTTTTTACATATGTAATTTGACTTTACTTTTCCTACTGCTAGACAGTTATTTGTGTTGCTTGTTCATTATGCTAAAAAAGGATTATGTGACATTTATATATTCTCGAGTTTATTTGTCTTTGCAAAGATGAATTTGAAGAAATACTTCGTTGTCAGTGAAAGGTTAAAATGATTGTTGTGTATACCTACACAGAGGAGTCACATTATTATGACCACCAGCTAAGGTTCTGAGCAACTGTCATGGGGTGCAGCATGGGCAGCAGCTAGATGGGAGTGACCCAGTAAAGTCCTGGAAGGCTGTCACAGGTATCTGGAGCCATGCTAACTGCAGTGCATCCCACAGCTGCTGGACGGTGTGTGTGAGACATCCAAAGAGCGAACACGATGATCAAGGTGTTCCTACAGATGCTCACTTGGGTTCATGTCTGGGGAATTAGGTGGGCAGGGTAATACTTGAAAGTCTTGGTCATGCTTTTCAACCCATTGTTGGACATTTTTGTGACATGTCACTTTTCTTGCTGGAACATTCCATTCACCCCAGGGAAGGCAATCAGCATATATGGGTGCACAGGATCTGCATACCAACCAAATCTGTTGAGTGCACCTTCCACACGGATGTCTGGGCCCAGAGAATTCCACAAAAACACTCCCTAGACCATAATACTGCTACAACCAGCTTGTGTTTTTCCAGCAATGGTTGGAGGGTGTTTTTTTCTGATGCTTATCTCCTAAAATTTCATTGTCTATCTGTTCGATGAAGCAAAAAATGTGACTCATCAGAGAAGGCAACGCTTTGCCAATCAGGAGAGGCCTAAGTAACATATTGTTACTACATACTGAAAATTGAAGACTTTTCTGCCATTAGCAGAGGTGCAGTGACCATTATTTTGCTTCAAATGCAGTAGAGCTTGTGAACTGTTGTTTGAACACGTCTGGTAGCCCCCTATTATTTTGGTAGTGTGCTGCTCTACTCTAGTATGACAATCTGCCCTCTTGCACCGTCACATCAAACATTTAACTTTTCACATCATTGGTGTTGCTTATTTATCATGGTGCCATTTGTCCACTCATGATAGACTTTCACCACAGCAACAGGTGAACAATTTATAAACTACGCATTAAACTACGCAAACTACGCATTGCCACCCTTGACTCGAAAGACAATAATAATCTTTTTTTTTTTAAGTTTTGATAAAATGCCCCCTTAACTGATGACAGCAATGAGGGACATGTGTGCAGACAGCCTATTGCACCCCTACATAACCACCAAGGCAGTTCAAGTGACAGCAGGAAGTGATCTTAATAATATGACTCTATTTGCGCTGTCTAATTACTTTAATATCTTTACAGCCAGGAGCCCTACAATGTCCATCATTATAAAGAATGTTTAAATAAAGGTTCTAAAACTAACAAAAAAAAGCTGCCGATAAATGACATACCCAGACTCACTTAAGGATAGGCATTTTATGACCTGGAATTTCTACTGTAAAGCCCCTGCCCATGGTCACCTTCTTTGGGGTTCCCCTAGTGATCACTTGAGATAACAGTAATGGTGCTGCATAGCAGCGGCATCGCTTCTCTCTCCACTCTGTGAGCAACCGGAAGTCTTCCAGGCACCATTTTTTATTGCAACAATTGAATACCACTGGAACCCAGAAGAGGAGTATACAGCACGGGCAGGAGCTTTACAGTGGATAAAGAGTCTGTTGATATTTTTGGCTCACACTGCTTAACTTGCCTGGTTCTTGATGCCCACTCCCCCACCAAAACGCATAGGAATGGGAGGCCAGTGCTAGTAAGGTCCTGTGGGCAGCGGCAGTGGTGTATTGAGGAGGCAGATTGGAGCAATAAGGATGGCAGCTCGGGGCCTGCCATGTATTATGCTGGGTCAGAGGAAAGATTAGTCTGTTTTCTAACACATGGTAAACAAGTTCAGAACTAGGGAAGTTATTTTTTAATTCTGATGTTTTTTTTTTGCCTGGAGTTGGCCTTAATTATCGCACAGGAATGTAGCTGGGATGCAGGGGTAAATTGGGCCTGTACCAAGGACTGCAAACTCTTTAATACATCCTATATCAAAAAATCTCTTTACTATGTGACATATAAAAACCTACAAGAGAAGTGGCAGCCACTCGGAATATACTTATACTATAGTATAATTAACATGGGAGGTGCATTTAGAAAAGAAAAAATTTAAAGTGGAACAGAGCCCATCAACTGCTGAATTGGGAAGCCCTGCTGTGCGAAAAAAACCCAAGGTGCCCATAAAGACTCACCTTTCCCCATTCCAGCGGTGCATGCGCAGGCTCTCACTGAATGAGAGTCACCTGCTGTGACTATGTCATGGCCCACTTCTGCACCAGCCATTCAGATTCAAGTAAATGAGAGCCGCTTGCCAAATGACGTTGTCACAGCAGGCGGCTCTCATTGGACAAGAGCCAGCACATGTGCCATTGGAGCCTGAATAGGTGGGTTTTTATGACTGAACAGGGGGGTTCCACACAGCTGGGTATTCCGATTAGGGATGCCCCGGGGGCACGGAACAAAACCGGGGAAAGTCAAATTCCTGAGTTTCATTCCGCTTGAAAGGAGCCACAGCACACAACCCTGTTAGCTAGCAAAATATTTTATAACCTGTAACATCTAGTCAATAACAGCGGTCTCAGTTGGCACACATCTGCAGAAGTATGTTAAAGCTGCGCCTCCAAACACCCAATTTATCTATTGCCGTGTATGTCTCAAAGAGGGCTACCATAGATTAGATCTAGGACTGCTGGGAGGGGCACCATGAGGTTTGTTGGTTCAGATTCAACCTCTCCAGAATTTGTGCCACCTGGGGCCTCTGTTTTTACATTTACATTTTAGAGACAGACCATAGGATTGGTTACTAGCTAACAGGGTTGTGTGCTGTGGCTCCTTTACATTTTTCATCTAAAAAGTGAGGATATCTCTGATTTAATTTCCTGACCAGTTTAACCACAGAGTAAAGAGGGATGAGTAAACAATCATTTTGAAGAATCTTTATGGGTCCAGGGAGCAGAAGCAGAAATCTCTCCACATCTGCAGTGCTTTTGGTTTAAAAAGAGTATGTAAATAGATTTTCTCATTTTCCTTAGTTGATTTGCTTTATCAGCACAAATAAATTACAAATTACAAGTGTACGCTGTGCAGTCAAATTGGAGGTAATTATGCAAAACAAGTTCTTACAATTATTTTCAAGACTGTCAAAAAATGCATTTAGTAACCATGGCATTATTACATTTGTAACATAAAGTCAAAGTAGTAAATGCAGCGGAAACCTGTTATTTTCGCATTATACTTAATTACATATTGTAGTTATTTGAAGATCTATTTCTATATAGCAGAGATAAATCAAGCTTCACTGAACTGGTATGTTTTGCTGGAAAACAACATTTTTCTCTGGGGAAACCGAGATCTGCCTTATAACTTGAAAGCATGACTCCTGAATAACCCCCAAAATCTAACATTTATCTACCTGTTTCCCGATTCTGCTCTCATAAACAGACCATTTTTTGGGAGCCTCAAAGTGAGAAAGCTTAAAGGGATAGTCCAGGCAATGACATAGACCAACTAAGCACATAGCCCTAAAAGCTCCTAATGTTCCATGTTTCCCTTTTTTTTATTCAAAACAAATACCTCAAAGTGGAGAAAATGAATTTTGACATTTTCATTCGTTTTTTGAAATTTTCGAATAGTGGCCATGGCTACTCTCTAATACAATAGCAGGAAGTTTGTTTATATGAGCATACTTGGACACCTAATCACAATGCTGCAATACACAGGTGGCCATGGGGGTAAAGTTATAGACCACCAGTCGAGCCCTATGATTGGTGGTCCACTGCATTTCCCTAATTCTGAGAATGTTTTAATGTTTCATGTTTAAAGCATGAACTACATCTAAAAAAATGTAATATCCTTTTCTTTGAAATGCACCTAATTTGGCCAATAAGAAAACGGAGAATCAGGGGGAGTGTCAGAAGTCATTGCCAAGTTTCTGTTTCTAGGTGCTGCTGAGAGGTTAAGGCAGGGGCAAGTGACCCCTAATTACTGGTGTTCAGCATATGGAGAGAGTTTACGTTAATGATTTTCACTCACATAGAGTGGAATCACTGGTGTAGCGCCCCCCCAGTCGCTGCAGGCAAAGCTTTTGCGGGGCGATGTGATCACAAACAACCCACAATTGCTCTGGTGTGAAACCAACCTAAAGGAAGGAAGACAGCAGATATGATGAGGTAAACTGCTGAATCATGTTTTACATTTTGCCTAGACAGTCCCTATAAACCAATTTGTGGGTGATGGGCGTGGAGCGGTGTGATTTAGGGGTGAGGCTCATTTACAGGCTTTTTTAGGAACAACAGCATTGTGTATGGAAATAGGTGTAGCCGTGGTACTGATTACATCCTCTAGGGCTGGGGTATGCTTGGGCAGTCAGTCACCTTTAACTTAATAAAGAGATTCCTAGCATGTATCACAAATGGCTGGCTGGGGGGGCATCCAGAATGCTTGAGGCCCCACTGCACATAACCCCCCAGAATGCCCGATATTCTTACCTTAGCCTCAATCCTTTCCGGGAATACAGCAACGCAATTGGCTGGCCTGCGCTCACGTGGGTAGTGATGTTTCCGCGAGAAAGCCCTTCCTGCGTGAGCGCTAAGGTAAGAATATCCAGTGCTCGGGGGGGGCTCCAGTATTTTGGTTGCCCCCCCCCCAGTCTGTCTTATTGAGATGGGGCCCAACATCCGCACATGGCCGGCTTTAAACTGTCAATAGTTTGGACTTCCATGCTACATAGGTTAAATCAGACTGTACAATAACTGTACAAAGAGCGTGTATGCTGTATAGCAGGGCCACCATTTGAAGTTTTTGGTCCACCATACAATAATGGGGTCGATTCAGAGCCTGTTGTGAAAACTCACCCCTTTTTAAGAGAAAAAAATATCAATCACTTTAATTGTCTACCTTGGGGCTGATTCAAAGCCAGGTGAAAATTGACATCTGGTAGACAATGAAAATGATTGGCGGTTTTCTCGCCTAAAAAAGAAGTGAATTTTCTTACCAGGCCCTGAATCAACCCCAATGTCTGGGCCTCCCTTGTAATGTTTGATGGCTTGTCCCCAAGCCTGAACTGGGCCTCTGGCCCCAAGGTGACCAGGCTTACCTCAGTTTGGGACAGTGACAGTAAAACATGGTGCATAGCCATTACATTATAGATTTTGTGGGGCCCAGACACAACATAAGGTTGTATATATATCAATAGTGTGGCAGACAGCAGGTCTCGGGTCAGGACTGCCTGGCCAGGGCCCCCTCTTCTTGGTATTTTAGCTTCAGCCAGGATATAACCAGTTTCACACAAACTTGGATAGGCGTCATTGCAAGTATGAAGGTACATTTTTCCAAAGGGCCATCTAACTTTATAAGCTGTTACTTCTTCATACTTCACCCATTAGCAACTACAGTGTCTTTTTTTCTCGGCAACAGGCAAGTAAATATAACAGTTTATGATAGAAATACTGCAGATAAAACGACAGAAGGTAAACTACAAAAATATTATTTATAAATTTTAAAATCGCGATTTTACTGTAGTATTGCCAAGACATATCATTTCATTGGGCAGCAAGGGAAATTTCTTAAGGATCTGCAGTTTATTAGGTCCAACTGCAACAAAAAGAACATTAGCATACTCACCCTAATACCTTTTTCTTGGAAAGTTTACATGGGGACAGACTGGGTTTTGTCTTGCCTATCAGGAGATTTGGACAATAGAAATGCTTCTGGAAATATACCTTATGCAACTAACAGTTGCCCATCTACGGACAGCTGTAATATGAATAATAACCAAAGGAAAATCAAATCAGAACATAGGCAACAAGCCAACAACATAGTATAGGGTCTAAATACCCCTCCAAGCTATAGGCTTACAATATTAACATCCTAAAACTGTCCAAAGAAAGGTCAAAAGGTTAAAACTTTGTACCCATCCCCCAATAGGAAATTCATGCCATCACCTATCCCCATCCCAGTGCTACCTTTGTCAAGTCAATAAGCCATTGGATCCCAGAACTTTGGCCACTGATCCAGAGGAAAGGTCCAATCAATTACAGATACTGGCACTGCTGCAGCCCTGGACACAATAGCACACTGGCAGGCTGATTCATTACTAGCGGCAGGTACCGTCAGCGTCTGTAGCGAGGCACTGAGAGCGACCGCTAGTAGTCGCTGTGCTCGGCCATAGTTCGCTGTTTCAGAGCATCTCAGTCGCTGGCAGGCATTGATGAATATATTGAGGCCGATTCATTAATAGCACCAGGTAGTGACAGATGAGCGACAGTAGCGGTATTTTCACAGCGCACGCTAGTATTCGCTGTGCTTGGCCGTTGTTCGGCTGTTGACAGCGACTCAGTCGGTGTGCAGTAATGTTGAATACGGGGTTATGAGTCGCTGTTTGACAGGTTCCGCGCTGTATGGGAGTGCATGACAGCGAACGGCCATAGCGAACGGCTCCCAGCATATTCATTAACAAATCATGCTCCAAAAATTCTCGCGCTGTGAAATGCTTGTTTAAACCCCAGAGCGCTGGCGGCGATGGGTTAAAAGTAGTTTTTTAACCGCCAAACAACCATATTTTTCGAAAAAAAAAAAACATGCTTTTCTAAACATTTTGTAATATGAATACCTTAATATCAGACCTGTAATATCAATTCTGCACAAATGTTTACCTTAAAGTGGACCAACACCCAGGATTTTGACTATCCTGGGTTTTGGTCCACTTCGGCGGGGCACCCCAATCGGGGGTGCCCCGCTGTGTGAAACCCCCCAGAAAGCCCCAAAATCTTACCTGTCCCCGCTCCCACGTGACTGGACGGTCCAATCCCCGCCAACGTCCAGGCGGGGATCAGGAACGTCCAAGCGGCTGCCGCCGCCGCCGCTTCCCTCGCGTCACTTTCGGCGCGCGCGCGCCCCCGCCGGCCATTCGCAGACGGCCGGCGCGGGCGCGAGCACGCCTACAGGGGCGCGAGGGAGGCGGCGGCGGCCGGCCGCCGCCGAAGATCAGGTAAGGTGTTTGGGGGTTTTTTGGGGGGTTTCACCCCGCGGGACATCCCGATCTCGGATGTCCCGCGGGGTGGGAGGTGATCGGCCCGGGAATCTTATAGATTTCCGGGCCGATCACCTCTCGGTGTTGGTCCACTTTAAAAAAAAATCTAACATTGCAGAAGTGGTCCCAAAATATTTGACATTTAAAAAAAATAAAAAAAAATTAATAGCAATTAATTATGAATATTTAAAGATTGCTCCATTGAAATGCATTGGAGAGCGCCAGGTAGCGAGAGGTCCTACCTGTCACTGTTCAAGGTCGCTCGCTGGCGCTGTGGGGTGAGGCTGGAATAATGATGAATGATTCGCTATCTGGCGCTCTGTCATTCGCTAAGCAGGATCGGCTTGATAAATGTGTGATTGCGGAGGGGAGCCGGCGTTCTCGTGGCGGTGAGCGTCATTACCGTTCGCTCACCATTCGCTACCTGGCGCTGTCCCTTGTTAAATAAGGGCCATTGTGTGAGTCGCTCTAACACCAGTACAGCACTGTATGGGAGCGAACGATAGCGCCAGCTCAGTGCGACCGACTCACACCATATTCATTAAAAAAAACAGCCTCACACAGTGCCGGCGCTCAAAATCAGGTGGTTGTAGCCCAGAGCGCCAGAGGCTGTGTGATTAAAGTCTATTTTTGAACATGTATCCACTAGTAACAAAGCGAATACATATGGAATTACATTGTTATTACATTGTAACATGAACACTTTAATACCAGACATGTAAGGACAATTGTGCATAAAAATATTATTAATCAAAAAAAGTTTCAAAAAGACTTTTTCTAGGCCATGAGAGGTGACACAATTATTTGATATTAAAAAAAAATAAAATAAAAAAAAACCCTGTTTAAAGAGAAGAAAAGGATCATCCATTGAAATGTATGGGAGAGCGACAGGTAGCGACAGGTAATACCATACTCTGGAAGCCAGAGCGCCAGCAGTATACGGTGAGCTGTCTGTGATGATGAATCGGTCGCTACGTGTCCCTGTTAGAGTCGCTCACCAGATTCGCTTTGATAAATGTGGTATTGCATACAACGCCCGGCGGTCACCGTTCGCTACCTGTTGTTACCTGTCGCTGCCAGTCGTTACCTGGCTCTATGGCTTAATGAATAAAGCCCTAATGTGCAAATTTAAAAACAAAAATCATTCATATCATTAAAGTTAATCCTTTACTAGGTAATCGTGCTCATGATGACCGCACCCATCGCAAAAATGAAAGTGAGCTAGTGTGCAAATGTCCAAGCAGTGATGCCTATGGATGGTAGAGGGCCGATTCAACACCAAGCGAATATATATTTTCATGAAAATGCCAGATGTGTGCAAATACGGTATATATATGCATATGACTATGGAAACACATTTGTTTACATGAGAAAGCATGTATCTATCTGCACATATACATGCAGAAAGGGACGGGCTTATAATTTTTGGGGCCCCTTGTAAAATTGTGTCTGGGACCCTAATCAAAGGCATTTTTTAAAAACAAAATAAAATATTAAAGAGGAACAACTTATGGAGAGAAGCAGATTTTATTTCTCAAGGAGCCTCAGCACTCAGTATTACACCAGTGTTTACTCAGCAGAGTTATGGGGGGGCCCTGAGAGGTGGGGGGCCCATGCAATTGCATGGGTTGTGTGGTGGCAAAGTACACCACTGCATGCAGAGATGTCTATGAATGCTTCTACATGCTTATAGATCTGCTTAGAAGAGAAAGCATGTATCTTATTTTCAAAAAATTGTGCAAATAGATTCATGCTTTCACTTTTAAGCAAATCTATAAGTATCTATGCAAAAAGCAAAGTTATTTATTGCTTTCTATTCAGACTTGTTTATCCTTTCCCCCTGTTGCTCCGTAGCAACTCACCGGTAGCGCAAGAGTCTATTTTCGCATAAAAAAAGGCCACACGGCAAAAACGGTGCTGAATTACAAATCTGAAAAATATCATGCAAAAATGCATACTCTCCTAAAAAAAACTGTGTGAAAACTCAGATTCTCATGGTGTTGAATCAGCCCTCTAATCTTTTAAATTGTGCTGCTGTATCTAAAAGAAATACAGCACAAATTACCATATTTTTTGTCCCATAAGTAGAGGGGGAACATTTCTGCTCATCTTATGGGGTGAATGTAAAAAAAAAACAACAAAAAAGTATACTCACAGATCCTGTCACTCCCACTCTGCTGGCCGGGCTGCCACAGCTGTCTGGAGGCCAGAAGATCTAGTAGCGTTGGGCAGGCAGGGTCCTGTACAACGCCACCGCTGAGGTCTGTCCACCGCCTCCCCGAAGCCACCTTTCCCGCTGCCACAGCTTCTCCCGGGCGCGCGGACACATGCAAACACCTGGCTCCCTTCAGTGGGTGGGCATGGCCTGGTGGCTCAGCACAGGCCATGCCCACCCGCTACACGGATCCAGGTGTTAATGTGTGCCAGTGCTCCTGCTTCAGTTTCCCTGCCCACCGCTCCTGGATTTTCTGGCCTCCAGGCAGCTGTGGCAGTCCAGCCAGCAGCATGGGAGCGCTAGGACACGTATGGGGAATGGGAGCAGGGAATGGAACACTGCCTATAGGGAATGGGACGAGGGAATACCACACTGCCTATATGGGGAATGGGAGCAGGGAATGGAACACTGCCTATGGGGAGTGGGACGGGGGAATGCCACACTGCCTGTATGGGGAATGGGAGCAGGGAATTCAACACTGCCTATAGGGAATGGGATGAGGGAATGCCACACTGCCTATATGGGGAATGGGAGCAGGGAATGGAACACTGCCTATGGGGAATGGGATGGGGGAATGCCACACTGCCTATATGGGGAATGGGAGCAGGGAATGGCACACTGCCTATGGGGAATGGGACGGGGGAATGCCACACTGCCTATATGGGGAATGGGAGCAGGGAATGGCACACTGCCTATAGGGAGTGGGACGGGGGAATGCCACACTGCCTATATGGGGAATGGGAGCAGGGAATGGCACACTGCCTATAGGGAATGGGACGAGGGAATGCCACACTGCCTATATGGGGAATGGGAGCAGGGAATGGAACACTGCCTATGGGGAATGGGATGGGGGAATGCCACACTGCCTATATGGGGAATGGGAGCAGGGAATGGCACACTGCCTATGGGGAATGGGACGGGGGAATGCCACACTGCCTGCAATTGGGGGATTCTGCACCTTGCCTATTATTTGGTCCTTGGGCGGACGGTGATTTAGCACAACATTTGTGGTTCAGAATATTTTTTTCTTATTTTCCTGTTCCAAATCCTAGGTGTTTTTTAAAGGGCGAAAAATACAGTGCTTGATTAGACAGCAGACAGAAAGGAACAGATTACAATTAGGATGAATGTCTGTTTGTAGGTATCTCTTCAGAAATATGGGGTTATATTCATGCATATTGAAGGATCAGCTCCCTAATTATTGCATATAATATTTGTCTGTCTGGTATACTATACGTCAGAAATAATTATATGACTGGAAATTAAACCATGCATAAAAGTAGTCAAGAGGCAAAGTTGGCTGAATATCACTGCATAAAATAATGCTAATTTACTCAGACAGCAACACTTTTATGTGGGTGGGTTTAAACCTTGCGTATTTTCTATGGATTATTAAACAAGGTTCATGCTAATTGTAGTAACACACGGCTGTTCGGGAATTACTGTATATTACTTGGTATAGTGAAAATGTAAAACACTTGGGACTCACACCAGGTACCAGAAAAACAATGCTACAATGGTTCCTCTATGACCCCTTTTAACCCCTCAACATCCTGCTTGCTGCGCCCAGGCATGACGAGTCCAGACACATTCCCATAGTAGTCTATTATCCACAATGCAAGCGTATGTAAAAATGCAGATTTTTCAAGAATTTGCATCTGCATTGTGTATTTTTCAATAAAAAAAATAATGGGGGACCCCCTTCTCCAAGCCTACCAGCTGGCAGCATAGGGCCTGGGGTCCCCATGGTTTGGAATTCAAACGCCTGGCCTCTGTTCATGCCAGGACACCTGCCCCTATACCATTTGCCATAAGCTCCTTACTAGGTAGGTAGTGCATGTAAAAACACACTACAAAAAGTAAACTCTACTTAAATTTACCGGCTTCATCTAGCACCAGGCAGTGTCCTACTGCTGTTCCAGTGCCTGGCAAAGGCTGTCAAAGTTACCGCTCTGTCAGCATTTGGAGGGAAGGAGGACTATGGTCCCCCTTCCTTCCAGACTGTCACTCTGCCAAGCTCAGCTCATTCCCCACTGACGGGAGGGGTATTTATAACTCAGGACGTGGCTTCCCTAGGATTTGCCCTTAGCGTCATTTGACAGCTAGAGGGCAGGAAGAGATTCCTAGACAAGCTACAACCTGGGGTATATATACCCTTCCCTTCAGTGGGGAGATAGCAGAGCCTGGCAGAATGCCAGTCTAGAAGGTTGGGGGATCCCTGTCTTCCTTCCAAGTGCCGGCAGAAGAGGAGAAGAGGGATCCAAATGATACCAGAATGACATGGGGACACCGCCCGGTGCTGAGTGAAGATGTATGCAGCACTTTTTATTTTTATCTCTCTTATCCTAAAAGAGGAACAAAGGACTGCCTAAAAGCACTGGTTGATACCCTTGTTGAAGATAAAAAAGCCTTAGCTTAGTATGTGATCTGCATATATATTGCTGGGTTAATGCAGTTTACATTTATGACAATAGATGGCTATGTTACATATATCTATGTATAGTCTTGTTGTGTTGTACATTCTCTACTGCATCTTGTGTTTTCTGTACATTGAGGTGATCGCTATGACTTTTTTTTCTATCTGTGTTATACACCATGTAAGGTGACCTTCTCTTACCGCACTCATGTTCCAGTAAAGCCTGTTCCTGTTACACCACAAATATTTATCTGGATTTGATTCTGCTGCACCCAGAACTCACACTCTTATATATAAAGGAGGGAGAATGGGTAGCAATTCAAAGCTTATAGCTTATAGTGGACCAAATCCAATGGCTGATGGCTCCCTTCAAATCAGCAAGGCTGTTCTAGGCACAAGTCATCGAGTCACTAATGCTCTATGATGACACTCCTAGCTGGGATACCATGGGCCATCCACCTGCTTGTGCCCCAGTTGCAGACCTAGGTTGCCCAACAACTTATGTTGGAGGATGAGGACGTGGCCAGCTGACCATCGCAGGACACCTACAATTACGACAGCTGCTGCAGCTCTTTGCATTTTTGAGGCTGAGAGGGAGGCTAGCAGGAGGAGTGGGTGGTAGAGGATGCCAGGGGTGATGACGAGGTCCTAGACCCAACATGGAATGAATGTTATAAGAGTTCTGATGAAGAGGTGGTGGTCACACCTACTACTTCCCACCAAACCCAGGAACTGAGCACGCCAAAGCTGTCTATTCAAGCAGTGCACAGATGACAAGACACAAGTCATGTGCAGGGTGCACCAACAGTACCTTAAGCGAGGGAAAAGTGCTAATAATCTCAGAACCTCGTGCATGACCAAACACCTGCAAACAAAACGCAAGCTGCAGTGGCAGAAACAAATGAAACGCATGTGAGTCTCCCTCTGCTGCTTCAATTGTTTCAGCCTCAAGAACAACCTCCGACACAACAAGGCCACCTGTCTCCCACCCACAAAGGGAGAATGTGAGACAATCACTGCCACTTCGAGTAGCAGCACCACTGCCACCATCACCAAGCCTGTCCACAACATCCTAGGGACGCTTTCCATCCTGCAAACTTTGGAGAGAAAGCAGAAGTTTGGCCATCTCACCTATGAGCCCTGGCCCTGAAAGTGAGCATTTCAAAATTGCTGGCCTTTGAAATGCTCCCATTCCTCCTGGTTGGCTACCCTACCATACGCCATTCCTAGCCGCCACTACTTTTCTCGCCCTGCATCAACAAGTTGTGGAGAAAAAAAGGTGTGCACTGTGCAATTATATTAATTCCATTGTTCACATCACCGCTGACATGTGGACAAATAAGCATGGGCAGGGACATATAATCCCTCTAACTTCCCACTGGGACAATGTTGTGGCAGCTGGAACGGTGGCGGGAAGCACTTTGACGCATATCCCTCCACCACCAAGGATTGCTCAAAATCAGTTGCTGCCTCCTGTTACCTCTTTCTCCTCTTTTGCTTCCTCAAGCAGTCAGCACAGCCCCTGGACCAGGGGTGTACATACTATAAAGGCAGTGCCGGCACCTGCCCCTGGCTCATGGAACAAGGGGGCCCAGCTCAAGCTACCTGCACTACCTCTTTCGCATGTACGCCCGGCGCCAGGGTAATATTTACTAATCTAAGGATCCAGCTATGCTGATCTGTGCACACTGCACACCACCCAGGGGCCCACCACACGTCTCCCGAGGCCTGCTGTGTACATGTCGCACATCCCAGACACACGCCTCCTGCACTGCACACAAGACCCAGCCGGTGTGTGCCCCATGGGGGGGCCCATGCTGGTGGAGCCTGTCAGGTCCCGTGGGACGCCCACCTTCCAAATAAGTCTGCAACCCCCAATCTCCGCTGCTAGCTTCGCCTATAGACAAGCCCCCGTCTGCCGGGACGCTAAACACGCCTCACCGGGCACGGTTGCCCCCAGGACTTTATAGCACAAAGGATGCAGACTTATGAAGGGGAAGGCAGATGAATCAGGAACGAGACTGGGCAAGGTCAAACAAGCAGAGGTCATACACGGAAGATCAGTCCAATGAAACGCGGCACCAGAGGATGAGACGGAAGAATAGTCAAAATCGAGCCAGGGGTCAAACCGGGAGATCACGGGTACGCAGTACAGTGGAGCAGGCAAATCGTAGTCAGGGAAACAGGCAAAGGTCGGTCCAGGCAGCAATCAAGGATGGTCATACACAGCAGGATAATCGAAGACAGAGCAGACACCAAATCACACCCAGCAGCAGGCTATCACTGGCAATGAGAGACTGAAGGAGAGAAACCTTTATGGGGCCAGGTTACACAGGATTGGGCCAGAAGCGTGCGTATGATTGGTGCATAACAGAACCTGGTCCAGATTGGACCAGAAACATAGAGGGGCGTATGACCCCGCATACCTTTGGGATCATAGGCCCAGCACTGATTACCTCCGGCGGGCGCGCTGTGTGCAGCGCCGCCGGAGGGCATAAATCCTAAGTGCTCACGCGCGAGCACGACCCTGGACGTCAGGAGCGCGCCACTCGCGGCGGAACTGCCCGAGCCGCCGCTCGCGGAGGAAACAGCCGACCCTTACCAGGTTTATCAGGATTCTCACGATGGAATCTATTGACTAAAGTTCTGGCGTGAACATCTTTGGCCGGTACCCAACATCTCTCCTCAGGACCAAAACCCTTCCAATCAATTAAATACTGTAATGAATTTCGGACCAATCGAGAGTCGAGTATTCTGTTAACCTCGTACTCAGGTTCATCTCCCATTACAACTGGAGGAGGAGATGACACCTGAACGTTTCTGGCGGATTTCAATAGGGAAACATGAAAAGTAGACGGAATCTTCATGGACATAGGTAGTTTAACTTTAAAGGTAACATCATTCAACTTATTAGTGATGGGAAAAGGACCGATATACTTAGGACCCAACTTAGGCGAAGGTTGTCTAAGAGCTATATTTTTAGTGGATACCCAGACCCAGTCTCCCACCTGAAATGGTGGTTCCCGCGATCTATGTCGATCTGCGAACACTTTATATCTCACAGAGGCTTTCCTAAGGTTCGCCTGTATTTCAGACCATACCTTAGTTCTTTCTCGTAACCATTCCTCCAAGGCCGGCAGGTTGGAGGAAGGCCCAGAGAAGGAAGATGCCTTGGGATTCTTGCCATAGTTACAAAAGAACGGCGAAAACTTGGTCGACTCGCTAGGCGCATTGTTAAAGGCGAACTCTGCAAACTCGATAAATTCCGCCCATTGTTCTTGACGATCCAATACAAAGCAGCGCAAGTATTGTTCTAAACTCTGATTCACCCGCTCAGTCTGTCCGTTAGACTGGGGATGATAGGCTGTGGAAAGAGACACTTTTATGCCTAACCGAGTACAAAACGCTTTCCAGAAGCGGGTTACAAACTGAACCCCCTGATCCGAAACTATATTCTGTGGTATACCATGGAGATGGAAAACATGTTTAATGAACAACTGCACCAACTCCGGCGCCGACGGAAGTTTTACCAGAGGAATAAAATGCGCCATTTTACTGAAGCGGTCAACCGCCACCCAGATTACAGTATTCCCCTGCGATTGAGGTAGATCGACAATGAAATCCATGGATATGTGGGACCACGGTTCACCAGGAATCTCCAGAGGTACTAATAATCCCGCTGGAGATCCATGGGTCGTCTTACTACGTGCACATACAGGACATGCTTCAACAAAGGCGGTTATGTCGCGTCTGATGGTAGGCCACCAAACATGGCGTTTGGCGATAGCCAATGTTTTCCGAACCCCTAAGTGACCGGCGGACTTAGTATCATGAAATTCCTGTAAGACGGCGACAAATTGGCATTCAGAGGGTTTACCGGGAGGAGCATCAATCTGATACGGAGTCAAAGAGCTAGACAAATCAGGGAGAAGGGCACCAACAATACAACCTAAGGGTAAAATTGGTTCTGCGGGATCGAATCGATCCTTACACTCTCCGAAATTGCGAGACAAGGCGTCCGCTTTGGTATTCTTTTTCCCCGGTTTGTAGGTGATAATGAAGTTAAAACGGGAGAAAAAGAGTGCCCAGCGAGCCTGACGGGAATTGAGCCTTTTGGCGTATTCTATATATTCCAGATTCTTGTGATCAGTATATACAGTAATGGGATGTAGAGAACCCTCCAGCCAGTGTCGCCATTCTTCAAAGGCCAGTTTAATACCCAATAGTTCCCTATTACCAACATCATAACTTTGTTCAGCAGGAGAAAATTTACGCGAAAAGAAGGCACAGGGATGCAGTCTCTCCGGATTACCAGAATACTGAAAGAGAGAACTGCTCCCACACCAAGCTCGGAAGCGTCGACTTCCAAAAGAAACGGGTGATTGATATTGGGGTGGATCAAAACCAGAGCTGAAGTAAAGGTCTCTTTCAGTGATTGAAAAGCGCTTATTGCTGAGGGAGGCCACTCCTCAACAAAAGCACCCTTCCGAGTAAGGTCAGTTAAGGGCCCCACAATGGAAGAGAACCCCTTTATGAATTGTCTATAAAAGTTTGCAAATCCTAGAAATCTCTGAAGCGCTTTAAGGGTTCTTGGTTGCTCCCACTCCAGTATCGCGGACACTTTGGAGGGATCCATAACCAACCCACGCTTAGAGATCAAATATCCTAGAAACGGAATTTCAGAAACTTCAAATACACACTTAGAAATTTTAGCATACAGACGGTTCTCCCGTAACCTTTGTAACACCGCTTTTACATGTGGACGGTGTTCCAACAACGAACGGGAAAAAATGCGTATATCGTCTAAATAGACCACCAAAAATCGACCCAAGAAATCGTGAAAAATGTCGTTCACGAAATCTTGGAAGACTGCAGGGGCGTTACATAGGCCAAAGGGCATAACCAAGTATTCATAGTGACCATCTTTGACATTGAAAGCTGTCTTCCATTCATCTCCCTGGCGTATACGAATAAGATTATATGCCCCTCTAAGATCAAGTTTAGAAAAAATCTGAGCCCCAGATACTTGATTAAAGAGATCATTGATTAAAGGTAACGGATATCTATTCTTGACCGTAATTTTGTTTAGTCCCCGGTAGTCAATACAGGGGCGTAAACCGCCGTCCTTCTTTTCGACAAAGAAGAAACCAGCACCAGCAGGGGAGGTGGAAGGACGGATGAATCCTTTCTTGAGATTCTCCGTAATATAATTTTTCATGGCCAGCTCTTCAGATCGTGTGAGATTGTATATCTTTCCCCTCGGGGGTATGGTACCTGGAAGCAAACTGATGGGACAATCATAGGCCCTATGCGGAGGAAGAGTGTCAGCGGATTTTTCGGAGAAAACATCTGCCCAATCCACGTAGGTAGGTGGTAAGCCATCAAGGATGACCTGTGAGGACCTTAGGGCTGTAGAAAAACAATGCTCATAACAGAATGGACTCCATTTAACTAGATCCCCAGATCCCCAATTAATAACCGGGTTATGGGTTTTTAACCATGGGAATCCTAATACAATAGGAGATACAGGACTGTCAAGAATAAAAAATTCTAGTCTCTCAGAATGGGCAGAACCCACAACTAAATTCACCAAAGGGGTCTTAAAGGAAACCAATCCTCCCATGATTGGTTCATTATTGACAGCCAGGACCCGAAGTGAATTTTCTAAAGGGATCAATGGGATATTAAGGGTGGAAGCAAGTGACCTATCCAAGAAATTACCAGCCGCTCCACTGTCAATGAAGGCGGAGATAGAAGTCTTGGAAAGGCCCCAAGAGACCATAACTGGCAAAAGTAATCGATTTACGTGAGGGAGTGATACCTGACCGCCTAGATGAAGTCCCTCAACCGGATCTAGGCGCTGTAGTTTCCCGCCACCGGGGCCTTGTTAGGGCAATTCTTGGCGAAGTGGCCAGGATTCCCGCAGTACAGGCAAAGACCTTGCGATCTGCGTCGTACTTTCTCCGCCTGGGAAAGATGAGTCATGCCAAGCTGCATGGGCTCTTTGGATGTCATAGAAGAAGAGGCAGCAGCACCCTTAGGGCTGAACTCTTGGCGAGGGGATCCCCAAGGTTGATCCTTGACTTTTTCTAGGCGTCTTTCTCTGAGACGTCTATCCACTCTGATTGCCAGTTGCATATATTCATCAAGACTCTTGGGTAGCGGATAATTCACAAGAGCATCTTTAATACTTTCAGAGAGTCCAATTCTAAATTGACTGCACAGGGCTGGGTCATTCCACTTGGAGTCAATGGACCATCGACGGAACTCTGCGCTATACTCTTCAGCCGACCGTTTCGCTTGTCTAAGACTCCGTAGCTTAGAATCTGCCGTTGAAGCCCGGTCTGGGTCAGCATACAAAAGCTCCATAGCAGCAAAGAAGGCGGAGACTGATTGTAAAGCTTCATCCGTAGACGCCAGTCCAAACGCCCAGGTCTGAGGGTCACCCTGAAGCAGTGAGATAACCAGGCCCACTCGTTGAGTTTCTGATCCGGATGAGTGGGGCCGTAGGCGGAAGTAGAGCTCGCATGAGTTCTTAAAGTTAGAGAATTTAGACCGTTCCCCAAAGAATTTTTCCGGAAGGGGAATCTTCGGCTCGACTGAGGACCCAGGATCCAGTGGTACAGGTAGTTGGCGGCTTTCCTGCGTAGCCACTCGTTGGGTCAACTGGTTGATGGCGGGGGCCATAACTTGCACCTGTTGCATTAATTCTTCCATCTAGGAAATGTTTTATATGGCCCGTGATAATGTCAGGTCCCGTGGGACGCCCACCTTCCAATTAAGTCTGCAACCCCCAATCTCCGCTGCTAGCTTCGCCTATAGACAAGCCCCCGTCTGCCGGGACGCTAAACATGCCTCACCGGGCACGGTTGCCCCCAGGACTTTATAGCACAAAGGATGCAGACTTATGAAGGGGAAGGCAGATGAACCAGGAACGAGACTGGGCAAGGTCAAACAAGCAGAGGTCATACACGGAAGATCAGTCCAATGAAACGCGGCACCAGAGGCAGAGGAGAAGGAGAAGCAGCAAGTCGCCAATGCAGCAGGGGCACTGGCCCCACCGCCACACCCACCACCATCGGATACACCATTTAGAACCAGGAGACAGACTTTGACTAGCATGATAGATGACTACCTGTCAATGTTCAGCACTGTGGGGTGTCATCACTGAAAGAAGGATCTGCCTATCCACAGGGAGCTGAGACATCTTTACATTCGTTAAAGTGGATGACCCCCCCCCCCAACCCCAGTACCTCAGGCGCTGCTGTT
Organism: Gastrophryne carolinensis; assembly: GCA_027917425.1. NCBI lineage: Eukaryota > Metazoa > Chordata > Amphibia > Anura > Microhylidae > Gastrophryne > Gastrophryne carolinensis. The sequence continues at coordinate 262,175,846 of CM051238.1, forward strand.
GGCTCAGCGTTGGCCCAGTTTTATTTAATTGGAGGAGCCACCGCCAAAGCCAAACCCTGCGGCTCTTTTGAGATTGCCGACTGGCTGATCTCAAATGTGCTGCCGTGATGAGTAGCAGCCGGCTGGAGACGAGCGGCAGGCCGGATTTTAGATTCCAGGGCACAGCCGCATGGGTTGAAATCTGCATTAAGATGAGGCAGCACCTGAGAGAGTGGTTAAAGTGTATGGAACCTCCTCTTTCCCCGCACCACCACATTCACCTACTCCTCCACCCCATACCCCCCCCCCCCAGGACCTCTGACACCTTTAAAAAAATTTAAATTTATTTATGTATTTATTTATTCATTTATTTATGTATGCGTTTATGTAAATATTTATTTATTGTTATTATTTGTTTATTCATTTATGTATATAGTTATTGGTGTATTTATTTATTTCTTTGTGTATTTATATTTGTTTCTGTATTAATTTAATTTTTTTTTAACTAATTTTTTAGTTTTCTGTTATTATTTTGAGTAGTTCCCCTGCCCTATTTTGTGCAGGGAAATCACCCTGGTTATCCCCTCGATTTTCAGCCCTCTAGCCGTGCTATCCCCATTTTACTGCCATTTTTGGCCCCAAAAGTTCAGGTCCCAAACTTAGTTGACCCCAACTTCTACGGGTCTTCTGATCTCTACTCATAAAGGAACTAATACTATCATATTGTTAGAATACTGCATGTTTCATATTGCATTTTAGTGAGCATTAAAGTGAACCAAAACTGTTAGTCTGTGCCCCCCTTTAGTATTGCCCTGCTGTTTGAAACCCCCAGTTCACCTAGTATATTTAGCTGGTGAATGTACAAATCTCATCCAATCAGTGTGCTGAATGAATGGCATAGAATGCTGTTTACACAAAGACTCTTTATGAACTACCCATAAAGGTGGTATTCTTTTATCTTTTGCTATTACTAAAGGTAATATATGCATGGAGAGGACAGGAGCAGTGAGCAGCAAGCCCAAAGACATACTATACTCCACCGCCCCCTGGAACAGGAGGTGTCTGTGTTTCTACCCTTCTACCCCTTCAGGCAGCCCATCAACTTCCAGCCTTGTTCTGAGACTGGAAGGGCTAAAAATCATAAAAAGTGTTCACAAGTAGAAATGGTGGATGTGTATTATTTAGCCAAACAAAAAGAAGTACAAATAAAATATGTACTTTTATCAATCAATGATCAACAATCATTATTTTACTTTAATTGTCTTCCTAAACCCTAGTATATCCCATATATACATAGTTCACATGTACTGTCATAATTTTAACTGACCCTGACCCATTCTAGCACCAAACTTTTTGGCTACAGTTCTCCAAATTAACCTTTGCATCATTTCCACAGTTTCTGTGATCATCCACCCATATCCCACTTTCCCACATTCTGCTAATGTACTTCACTCTGCAGCAAATGGAGCATGTTACAAATAGCAGATTTTATTAAATGCAGCGCAGTGTTCACATGAGACAAATCTCATAGCCATGAAGATTAAGTATACCACTTAGTTACACAGTTAATACGGTTGTCCATCAAGTTCAACCAAGGGTGTTGGGCTGGGGAAGTTATTTTTTGTTTAATTTTTTGTTTTTTTACTGATAACAGCTAATAGTAACTGTTAATGTTATTTTCTTCTAAATAAGCATCTAACCCTTTTTTGAAGCTGTCAGTTGTTCTGTAGAAGGCTATTCCACAGATTCATAGTTCTTATGTTAAAAAATGATTGTTGCCTCCGGAGATTGAATTTCTTTTTTTCCAGCCGAAGTGAGTACTCCCTTGTCTTTAGAGAGGATTTTACCTGAAATCGTGTTTCCCCATATGTTTTGTATTGGCGATTTATATATCTAAACAAGTTAATCATGCCCCACTCAGTCATCTCATCTCAAGACTAAACAGATTTAATTCTCATAATCTTTCCTCATAACTAAGATCTTTCATTCCTCTTATTAGTTTGGTGGCTCTCCTCTGCCCCCTTTCCATAGACAGAGCGTCCTTTTTATGAATGGGCGCCCAGAAATGGACGGCATACTCCAGGTGAGGGCGCACCAGTGCCTTGCAAAATGACATCCCTATCCCGTGATTCCAGGCCTCTTTTAATGCATAAGATCTTAGTGGCCTTGGAAGCAGCTTCTTGACATTGCATGCTGTTATTTAGCCTGTGATTTACCAGTACCCCAGATCCTTCTCAACAAGTGTTTCTCCCAGTTTTACTCCCCCAGGGACACATGTGGCCTGCAGATTATTACATCCAAGTGCATGACTTTACATTTCTCCACATTGAAATTCATTTGCCAAGTGGATGCCCAGACACTTAAAGTGTCCAAGTCAGCTTGAAGCTTGTGAACATCTTCCATAGACTGCACTGTGCTACATATCTTTGTGTCATCTGCAAAAATAGACAGTGCATTTAATTCCATCTTCTATGTCGTTTATAAACAAGTTCAATAACAGTGAGTTCTGCACTGAACCCTGGGGTACACCGCTTACAACCGGTAACCATTCAGAGTAGGTATTCTCAGGGCCGGATGATGAGGAGGGCGCAAGGGGCATGAGCCCCGGGGCCTCCACCACTTGTTCTGCAAAGGGGGCCTCCACCAACCTTTGGGTTATGGTCTGGTCCAGGAGGATTTTCAGTCTGACGGGCTGCAGGGCCTCGGCAAGCTTTTTTAGTTTTAGAAACATAGAAACATAGAAACATAGAAGGTTGACGACAGAAGGAGACCATACGGTCCATCTAGTCTGCCCTTATGTGTATGTACTCTTTATCTTAGGATAGATGTGTGCTTATCCCAGGCATGTTTAAATTCAGTGACTGTTGATTTTTCAACTACCTCTGCTGGAAGTTTGTTCCAAGCATCTACTACTCTTTCTGTAAAATAATATTTTCTAACATTGCTCCTGATCTTCCCCCCGACTAGCTTCAGGTTGTGCCCCCTTGTTCTATCAGTAAGTTTCTTCTTAAAAACAATTCCCTCCTGAACCTTATTCAATCCCTTCACATATTTAAAGGTCTCAATCATGTCCCCCCTCTCCCTTCTTTCCTCCAGACTGTACAAATTAAGTTCTTTAAGTCTTTCCTGATAAGTTTTAAGTTTAAGTCCTTCCACCATTTTCGTTGCCCGCCTTTGGACACGTTCTATTTGAATAATGTCTTTTTGCAGGTAAGGTCTCCAACACTGCACACAGTATTCTAGCTGTGGCCTTACCAGGGCTCTATACAGCGGCATCACAACCTCCCTCTTCCTACTGTTGATGCCTCGAGCAATGCAGCCGAGCATCCTGCTTGCTTTTCCCACTGCCTGGCTACACTGTCCACTCATCTTGCAGCTATCAGTAATCCGTACCCCTAAATCTCTCTCCTCCGAGGTTCTGGCTAACACAGTGCTGCCCATACGGTACTCGGAGCAGAGATTCCTTCTACTCAAGTGCATGATTTTACATTTAGAGACATTAAACTCTAGTTTCCACAGTTTTGACCATCTATCCAGTAAAGCTAAATCATTTTCCATGTTGCAGACACCTCCAGGAATATCCACCCTATTACTAACCTTTGTATCATCAGCAAACAGACAAACTTTTCCTACCAAGCCTTCTCCTATGTCACTTACAAATATATTTAAAAGAATGGGGCCCAGGACAGAGCCTTGTGGCACACCACTTGTAACTCGCCTTTGTTCCGATTGCACGCCATTTACAACAACGCTCTGATACCGATCCCTCAGCCAACTGGAAATCCACTGAACTATCCAGGGATTGAGTCCTACCTTCAATAACTTATCTATGAGCTCCTTATGTGGTAAAGTGTCAAAGGCTTTGCTAAAATCCAGATAGGCGATATCCACAGCACCACCTTCATCTAACACTTTAGTGACATTGTCAAAGAAATCAATAAGATTGGTCTGACATGATCTGCCCTCAGTAAAGCCGTGCTGTTTTGGGTCCAATAGGTAATTAATTTTTAGATGGGAAATTATCTGTTTTTTTAAGAGTGTTTCCATTAATTTGACCACTATAGATGTTAAACTAACTGGCCTGTAATTACTGGCTTCTTCTCTACTCCCCTTTATATGGATTGGTACGACATTGGCCATTCTCCAATCATCTGTAACCTCACCAGTTGAAAGGGAATGGTTAAGTAAATCAGTCAGAGGGGCTGCAATCACAAACCTAAGTTCCCTTAGAACTCTGGGGTGGATTCCATCTGGACCCATCGCCTTACTTACCTTTAGATGTGCCAGCTCGGCTAAGACATCAGCCTCCAGAAACTCCGGAGCTGTACTCTCCCAGCTGGATGCTGTGCTATGGCCATGCCTGCTACTATCGGAAAATACTGAACAAAAGTAGCTATTCAGATGGTCAGCCACAGCCTTATCTCCGTCAATATATTTATTTTCCCTATTTCTAATTTTTGAGACTGCATTGTTTTTCTTCTTTCTGTCACCAATATATCGAAAAAAGGTTTTATCTCCCCTCTTCATAGATTTGGCCATTTCTTCCTCCTTTTGCCCTTTAGCAGTCCTTATAATTAGTTTTGCTTCCCTCTGTTTAATTTTATATGCCTCTCTGTCAGCTACACTTCCACTTACTTTATACTTCTTATAGGCAGACTTCTTATCTTTTATGATAGTGCTGACTTCCCTAGTAAACCATAATGGTTTCTTCTTCCTTTTATTCTTGCTAGTTTGCTGCAGTTTTTGCAAACCTGCAGCTAAAGCCACCACAGGGCAGGACAGAGAGTCTAGAGCAGGAAAGCTGCCACCAGCAATGCTACAGTGATGGGTGCAGAGCTGTCAATCGGTGGCCGCTCACTGCACATAAGCCACCAAACACAGCCGCTGGAAGCTCAATGCAGGGAACTGTTTTCTTCTGGACCAGCTGGGCGAGTACACTACCCCCAACCACCAATCAGTTACTTGGCTGGACTATTATTTTAAAGGAAAATAAAATTCTGTATCTGGGGCCTTCACCAGATTTTGTGCCCAGGGGCATCCACCACTCCTAATCCGGCCCTGGGTATCCTTATCCAAAACTCTGCACATGATCCTTAAGCCAGTTTTCAATCCAGTTACAAACTGTATTTTCTAATCCTGAGCATCTCAATTTCCCAAATACACTTCTATGAGGGACAGTGTCAAATGCTTTTGCGAAATCCAGAAAAACTACCGTATTTTTCGCCCTATAAGACGCACCTGCCCATAAGACGCACCTAGGATTTGGGGGAAGAAAATAAGAAAAAAAAAATTTCAATCAAAAACGCACCATTACAGACAGTGTGGCATTCCCCTATCCCATTCCCATAGGCCGTGTGGGATGCCCCCATTCCATAGACAGTGTAGCATGCCCCCATCCCATTCCCCGTATATCCAGTGTGGCATCCCCCCCTCCCATTCCCCATATACCCATTGGCTGTGTGGCATCCCCCTCTCCCCCCATTAGTATAGGCTGTGTGGCATCCCTCTCTCCCCATTCCCATAGGCAGTGTGGCATCCCCCTTCCCCCATTAGCATGGGCTGTGTGGCATCCCCCTCTCCCCATTCCCATAGGCTGTGTGGCATACCCCTCCCCCCATTCCCAAAGGCTGTGTGGCATCCCCCATTCCCATAGGCTGTGTGGCATCCCCCTCCCCCCATTCCCATAGGCTGTGTGGCATACCCCTCCCCCCATTCCCAAAGGCTGTGTGGCATCCCCCTCCCCCCATTCCCATAGGCTGTGTGGCATACCCCTCCCCCATTCCCAAAGGCTGTGTGGCATCCCCATCCCCCCATTCCCATAGCCTGTGTGGCATCCCCATCCCCCCATTCCCATAGCCTGTGTGGCATCCCCCTCCCCCCATTCCCATAGGCTGTGTGGCATACCCCTCCCCCCATTCCCAAAGGCTGTGTGGCATCCCCATCCCCCCATTCCCATAGGCTGTGTGGCATACCCCTCCCCCCATTCCCAAAGGCTGTGTGGCATCCCCCTCCCCCCATTCCCATAGGCTGTGTGGCATACCCCTCCCCCCATTCCCAAAGGCTGTGTGGCATCCCCATCCCCCCATTCCCATAGGCTGTGTGGCATACCCCTCCCCCCATTCCCTTAGGCTGTGTGGCATACCCCTCCCCCCATTCCCAAAGGCTGTGTGGCATCCCCATCCCCCTCCCCCCATTAGTATAGGCAGGCGCCATAGTAAAAAAAAAAAAAATGTTAAACTCACCTGTCCGCTGACACAACTGCGCTGAGCGGCCGGCTCCGTGAATGGGGTGGGCGTGGCCTGCGCCGCAGCGTCGACGCAGGCCACGCCCACCCCATTCACGAGCTGGCTCTGTCCCGGCCCCGCCGATGCGATCGCTGTCTTTTCAGGCAGCGATGACAGCGGCGGGGCCAGAGACAGAGCCCCTGCCGCTCCTCTGGCCTCTCGCAGTGTGCCAGACAACGCGGGAGCGCCGGGGACGGGTGAGTTTTTTTTTTTTTTTTTACATTCGCCCGATAAGGCGCACTGACATTTTTCCCCCACTTTTGGGGAAAAATAAGTGCGTCTTACAGGGCGAAAAATACGGTACATATTCGAATATGTAACTATGAAAAATACTATAAGTGACAACCAGCAGAAGCTGCTAGACTAACCTGATTGGCTTCTATGAGGAGGTGAGTAGAAGCCTGGACAGAGGGGTGGCTGTAGATATACCGTATTTTTCGCCCTATAAGACGCACTTATTTTTCCCCAAAAGTGTGCGTTGTCTGGCACACTGCGAGAGGCCAGAGGAGCGGCGGGGGCTCTGTCTTTTCAGGCAGCGATGACAGCGGCGGGGCCAGAGACAGAGCCCCTGCCGCTCCTCCATCTGCTCCTCCACACGCGAGCACGAAGGTCCCGGCAGTGGGTGGGCGTGGCCTGCACCGGCGCAGGCCACGCCCACCCGCTGCCCGGACCTTCGTGATCGCATGTGGGGGAGCAGATGGAGGAGCGGCAGGGGCTCTGTCTCTGGCCCCGCCGCTGTCATCGCTGCCTGAAAAGACAGCGATCGCAGCGGCGGGGCCGGGACAGAGCCAGCTCGTGAATGGGGTGGGCGTGGCCTGCGTCGACGCTGCGGCGCAGGCCACGCCCACCCCATTCACGGAGCCGGCCGCTCAGCGCAGTTGTGTCAGCGGACAGGTGAGTTTAACTTTTTTTTTTTACTATGGCGCCTGCCTATACTAATGGGGGGAGGGGGATGGGGATGCCACACAGCCTTTGGGAATGGGGGGAGGGGTATGCCACACAGCCTATGGGAATGGGGGGAGGGGTATGCCACACAGCCTATGGGAATGGGGGGATGGGGATGCCACACAGCCTTTGGGAATGGGGGGAGGGGTATGCCACACAGCCTATGGGAATGGGGGGAGGGGGATGCCACACAGCCTTTGGGAATGGGGGGAGGGGTATGCCACACAGCCTATGGGAATGGGGGGATGGGGATGCCACACAGCCTTTGGGAATGGGGGGAGGGGTATGCCACACAGCCTATGGGAATGGGGGGAGGGGGATGCCACACAGGCTATGGGAATGGGGGGATGGGGATGCCACACAGGCTATGGGAATGGGGGGATGGGGATGCCACACAGCCTTTGGGAATGGGGGAGGGGTATGCCACACAGCCTATGGGAATGGGGGGAGGGGGATGCCACACAGCCTTTGGGAATGGGGGGAGGGGTATGCCACACAGCCTATGGGAATGGGGGGAGGGGGATGTCACACAGCCTATGGGAATGGGGGATGCCACACAGCCTTTGGGAATGGGGGGAGGGGTATGCCACACAGCCTATGGGAATGGGGAGAGGGGGATGCCACACAGCCCATGCTAATGGGGGGAGGGGGATGCCACACTGCCTATGGGAATGGGGAGAGAGGGATGCCACACAGCCTATACTAATGGGGGGAGAGGGGGATGCCACACAGCCAATGGGTATATGGGGAATGGGAGGGGGGATGCCACACTGGATATACGGGGAATGGGATGGGGGCATGCTACACTGTCTATGGAATGGGGGCATCCCACACGGCCTATGGGAATGGGATAGGGGAATGCCACACTGTCTGTAATGGTGCGTTTTTGATTGAAATTTTTTTTTTCTTATTTTCTTCCCCCAAATACTAGGTGCGTCTTATAGGGCGAAAAATACGGTAGTCCCTTAAAAGTCCCTCAAGCAATTTTCCACAATGGATGTTAAACTTACAAATCTGCAATTGCCTGGAGAAGAGCCCTTTTTAAAACTTGTTAATTATTCCCCAACCATGAATCTAAAAGACCAGCAGTCAATTCCACTATTGTAAAATGCCAGTAGTCAAGATGTACTTTCTTTGCTAAAAATAAAAACAAATGTTTATAAAAAAAAGAATAATACTTACCATAAATATCTAAGATTTGAGGCTTGGAAAGTGACCCATGGACACTGCTTGATGATGAACCACTCTTTGTTCAAGGAAAGGCTCTTCCCAGGAAGAAGAGGTTTTTTTTTTGTCCTTTTGGGTACATAAAGTGTTCGTGTGCATTTCTGAATCAGGCTCTACAGCTTGGTCTAAATTCCACAGAAAAACACTGTGTTTGGAGAACAGTCATTTCCAAATTGCCCTCTGCGGACAAAAACAAGTGATTGGCTATTTCAAAATACTTTCCGTTCTAGGAAAGCTCCTCTTTTCCTTTACCTAAGCAGAGGGTTTTTTTGGTCTCTTTAGCCCCCCTATAATAAGCCTAACATGGGTCTCTCCACATACTGGCTTGTGACTCTGTTTTGGTACTCACCAAGTCTCCCCATGCAGCCAGAAACATCCGCCCTAGTGCTGATGAGAGCCTAAAGCTCGAAACATGTGTCCACTAGATATTTTAAGGAAGGTTTACTGAATTAAGGTCCTTACATAGGCCACCTGCAAACAGTAAGTGCAACTAGGATTTCTGTTACTGTGTATTGTCAGTTATGTCAGTTGAATCCAGACAGCAGCATGGCCAAGATGCTGGGAAACGAAGCTCCAAAATGGCAGCTTCGGCTTTGAGCGAATACCGGAGCAAATGTAAGTGCTGACAATGCATCAGTATCATGCATGCAGATGGGGCAAGTCAGTTTTGGAGAGTTTTCTTTTCCAACCGTGCCAGGCTGTCAGTCCGGTTTAAATGTTGAGAAACCCCCCCCCCCCATGAAACTGTCACACCTTGTTTCTTATACTTTCCAGTAGTTGAAAACAAGTCGATAGATGACATAAGAAATTCCTAATTTTGCTATCTAGTACCTTTTTTATATTAAAATGTCAATTGCAGTGGGACAAACTCTCACATTTGCTACTATGAAATACCATGTAACAATGATCACAAGGGGGCTTTTGGATATAATGGTCTCAGGCCAATGTTTGACTGGGGTTTTGGTCTTTTCCCTGGTTCATGCAGATTTAGGATTCCCCGCTAGGTAAACCCATGGATCTCCCTAAAAACGCGCCATTTCGATTATCCCATGACACATGTGCTGGTTCTCCTAAAGTTAGCACTGCATGCCATGCATGTATCTGTTCAAACACAGAGATTCAGCAGAGAGAAAGGGAGTGGCCACATCCCTGGTCTCCCTCTGCCTGGCACATGCGCACCCACATCAGACTGTCTAAATGACTGGATGCAGGAGCACGTCTAAGCTGTGACATGCTGTTGATGCGGCTGTGGGAGTATAACAGTGATCCCAGGGGGTTGCACACAGGGGGGCATCCCAAACTGGGATGCTGTGGGGGTAGGGAATTAGCTGGCCCTAGTGTCTCTTAGACGCAAGGGTTTTGGCTTTTAAGCCTTTTAGATAGTATGTGATACTGTAGATTTTATGGATAATAGTACAACTGTACTATAGTTGGTAGATGCCCAAACTCCTCTATATAAAGAGTGTGTACAGGCTAGTTTGAAAAAGGCTGGGGAGGCAGGATATCCAATAAGACTGCTTTTGTTATTTTCTAATGCCATGAGGGCACCCGCACTGAACAAAGCATCTCTGAGCAGATGGGATTTTTAGTAATTTCCTAGCTCAGCCACATCCTTGGCATTGGGGAACCATAATTTAACACCTACTATATACATCAATACTCCAGAGGAAAGAGACTAAGACTAAAGTTTACTAAAGGCAATGTTGCACTGTTCTAAACTTCAATCTGTTTACAAAAAGACCTGCAGTTCCTAAGTTATTTGTAAAAGTATTTGAGCATTCGAGATTCATAGAGATACAGAGGGTGTGGCAACAGCGATGTGATGTAAGCACACTGATATGTGTGAGAGGAAAGGGGGGTTTGAGAGCTGCAGAGAGAGGCCCCTATTAAGGATGTCTGGGGAGGGAGTGGGGGGTGTTTCCCTTCTTGGTCCACTGAAGGTTGATTGAAAGACCAGGTCAGTGGGGTGGGGACTGAAAGCTGGATGAGGAAGTGATTTCCCTAAGGAAACACACAGAGGAGAAAGCAGAGTGCTTAAAGTGGACCAACACCCAGGATTTTGACTATCCTGGGTCTTGGTCCACTTCGGTGGGGCACCCCCGATCGGGGTGCCCCGCTGTGTGAAACCCCCCCTAACCCCCCGAAAAACTCACCTCTCCCCGCTCCCAGCGCCGACGTACAAGCCAGGTCCAGGAACGTCTAAGCGGCTGCCGCCGCCGCCGCCTCCCGCGCGTCCCTTTTGACGCGCGCGCGCCCGCGTCGGCCATTCGCAGACGGCCGGCGCGGGCGCGCGCACGGCTACAGGGGCGCGAGGGAGGCGGCGGCGGCCGGCCGCCGCCGAAGATCAGGTAAGCTTTTTCGGGGGTTTTGGGGGGGTTACACCCCGCGGGACATCCCGATCTCGGATGTCCCGCGGGGTGGGGGGTGATCGGCCCCGGGAATCTTATAGATTCCCGGGCCGATCACCCGTGGGTGTTGGTCCACTTTAAACTGGACCAACATCCTGGCACAGTTGGAAAAGAAAGGTAGCAGCCATTTTGGAGCTTCCTCTTCCAAGTGATATAACTGAAATGCACAATAACAGGAAGCCCAGCACAACTTCCTCTTTGCAGGTGGCCTGCAAGCCCATGAGCGGCCATCTTGTTTTTAAAGTGGACCGTCACCCAGGGGTGATCAGCCCGGGAATCTATAAGATTCCCGGTCCGATCACCTCCCTCACCATGGGACATCCGTCCGCCGCCGCCTCCCGCACGCCCCTCTAGACGTGCGCGCGCCCGCGCCGGCCGTTTGTGGAGGGGTTTCACAAAGTGGGGCATCCCAATTCTGAATGGGAAGGAGGGAATCAATTGGCACAGGAATCCTAAAGATTTTGTTTTTTGGTCCACTTTAACTTATTAGACTGAAAGGGAATGTGGAAAAGAGGAAACAAAAGTGTGAAAGAGAGAGTGAGGAAATGGGGAAAAGATTGGAAGACATGGGAGAAGGAAAGAGATAAAGATGGAGTGATGGAAAGATGAAAACTAGAAAAACTTGACTGAAGTCAAGAAGGAGGAAAGTGAAAAAAGAGAAAAAAGTAAATGTTAGAGAGAGAATGGTGGCTATGATGTGCAGAATGAGAGACTGGGGAAAAGAGGGACCTGCTGAGCCAGCTGAGAGCTCCATCTCTGAAGGGGCTTTCCTGGTATGACCACACAGCTTGCATTACCCAAAGTGTGTGAAAACGTGGTCGCTGCTACAGAAAGTCTACTGTAGTAACCAGGGGCGTAATTATACAGAGTGCAGGGGGTGCAAACTCACCAGGGCCCAGGACATTAGGGGGCCCCATCCTTGTTGCTCCTCTGCTTTATTTACCAGATTTTGAGTCACTTGGCAAAGTTTAGAGAAAGAAAGCACATTTTTTTTCTCTGCTGCAGTCTGTAGTGTAGCTGCATCCAATTGAGTTAAAAGAAAAAAAATTGTTACCATATGAGCCTTGACAGGCCCACATTTAACCTGGACCTTCACCATGATTTACTGGAAAGCCCAAACCCTTAAAAAACAATTCCCCAGCATATAAAGTTAATATATTTTAAGTTTTTAGTCACTTATTATTCTTTCCCCCACAGGGATGCAACTCTGTCCAGGACTTTAGGATATGGGCGCCGCCATCTTGACTCAGAAGCATCACACTTACTGAGGAGAGGAGATCGGGATAAAGTACAGGGGGCGGGGTTATAGCTGTGCTTTGCTCAGACAGAGCAGAGCTGGGGTCAGGAAAAGGTCAGCAATCCCAGAATGCAGAGCAGTACAGTCAGAAGGCACTTTCTGTTTGCAGGCTGCCTGATGTTCCATGAGCCGCCATCTTGGATGTTTAAAGTCTAATAACACGCAGTAGATACAGGTAAGATGATTTTTAATGTGGGCAATATGTATGTACAGGGTGTGGGAAACATATAAGATAGACTCTTATTCAGGGTGAAGGACCGCTTTAATGCTTGCACCAGGGCCCCATCACATTTAGTTAGTAATATTCCTGTGCATAATTTGCGTATGTGTTGTTAATATGAATTCCTTACTCCTACTTGAATAACACCTTTTAGGAAGGGTAGTTTTTATTCAGGCTTCAATAGAACTGACAACATGTGCCCATACCCTGCATTTCCTGCCAGCATCCTCCAGGGGGGGCAGCCTGTCAGCACTCAGCAAGTGTTCTGCTCACACAGGCATCATCTGTCACTAGGCAGAGATTGGGTGTCCCCTGATTGGCCAGCTGCGACACACACGTCTTCGATCCTCAGCCGGTAACGTTTGGGAGGAAGCATATTTGGCGCCATGATTGTTGTGGGCAATGTTACTAACTTTGAATCACTAAAGCTCCGTTTTCAGTTCGGGCCACGACGTGTTTACTCTAGACTGTGCGTAGACAATTATATGGCTTTGCGCAGTAAAGTTCATGAGACAGATAAGCTGTCAGCTTAGAATTGCGGCGGCGCTACATGTGAGGTAATAAGGGGCGGGGCTAGGCATGATGTTGGTGTAACTTGTGGCTGTGTAGAATGGCTGGAGAAGGCGCTTGTCGTTGATAGAAAAGGATGGCGATGCAATGTTGACTGCAGCACGTAAATGCGGTGGGTGCTTCCTTCCTTTCTTTCTGTTGAATATATGGAGGGTATTTACTGGCCACGTTAGAGAAGACCCCCACGTGTACCTACCTATGCGCAATGGCCACAGCTGTGACCCCACTATGCAGCCTGCACCCAGGTATAACACTGGTGAACTCCAGGTGAGTAAAATAAAGGACTGCTCCCCCTCCTGTGCAGCCACTGGCTGCCTGCCATGCCCGGGGAAGCCCCTCCTCCTGCTCACCCGAGGGCCCTTTATAGAGGCTGGACCTGGCAGGTAAGCCATGAAGCAGGTGAGTATTGTTGTGTGCCTGTAAACATACCTCCCAACTTTTCAGAATGGGAAATCGGGACAATATGTAAATTAAGCCACGCCCCCTCATTGAGGGATGGGTGAAGCCACACCCCCTCATTGAGGGATGGCTAGGAGATACATTGTAACAGTTACAACAATAGAAACACTTTGAATGGGCAAATTAACCATTTATTGCTGCAGATCTGCATGTTACACCTGAAAGACAAAGGGGAACAACGAGGGACAGGGGGGCACGGCCTCCAAATAGGGAAAGTCCCTCCAAATCAGGGAAACTTAGGAGGTATGCACTTATAACTGATGTCACAAAGGAAAGTGCAGGACCAGAGAAAAAAAGTCACACAGATGGAGTGATTGTGGTCAGGATGTATGCAATCACTGCAAGTCCTCGTACTTCTATTCCTCCCCCATTTATTGCCTAAAACACCTCACAGGGCTTAACACAGCAGCACAGAGGTTGTCTCGTCTGCCCAGCTCCCAGTGTGACCTCACACAGCCCGGGAGCACACAGACTCGGAAGACAAATGAACCTTTGCCTCTGTGGGCGCTTTCCACTCTCCTGGCCAAAGTATTGGATTCCACCAGCTGTGTGGTAGAGAGACCCAGCAGTAGCAGTGCTGCATCCTCCCCACACCCGACACGCTGCCCCTGTGCTTAGAGCGGTGGGGGGGCTCACCAATGACAGCCGCAGCAGACAGCTGAAGGCAGCACTTTCCTTCCCCGCACTCTGCTTTTTTGTGTGTGTGTGTTTACATCAGCGAGTTTATACAAAGCCCATCATAGGCAAAGCTCACATGTGAATACAGTGCCCCACTGTCTGCCCCTGCACTCAGGGCTAAGGCATGGCTCACCTGGACTAGGAAGTATAACTGTCTGTACACACGTGCTGCATTAGTCATCGCTGGGAGCCCGCAACCCAGGCAGTGTTCGGCAATGAAAACGTGCCTTCCAACTGGTCGCTCATTGCGGGACTCCGCCCTAATCGGGCGGGACACGGGACAGCCTGGCAAATCCGGGACAGTCCCGCCCAAATCGGGGCGGTTGTGAGGTATGCTGTAAACCCTACTGCAGGCTGAATCTATTTAGTTTCTGCTCTGATGCTGACTGCCTGCTCCCCAGCCACACACGTTTAATCCTCTAGTGCTCTGCAGCTTTATGCTATGTGAGCTTTGGTATGACTTTGGTAGTGTTTTTCCCAGCTAGCTTTTGGTGAGTATTCCTGCTTCCAGTCACAAGACAGCTGACTTCTTTGATTGGCAGCAGCGAGTGCACCATGTGACCACCCACTGCTGATATGCTTATGAGGGTTCTGTCACATTGTGCCTGCAGTGCAGGGCAGCAACATCTGCTCTTCCTTTTTCTGGTGGTGGCATAGGCAGCAACATCTACTCTTCCATTTTCCTGGGGGTGGCATAGGCGGGGCAACATCTGCTCTTTCCTTTTCCTGGTGGTGGCATAGACGGGGCGACATCTGCTCTTTCCTTTTCCTGGTGGTGGCATAGGCGGGGCGACATCTGCTCTTTCCTTTTCCTGGTGGTGGCATAGACGGGGCGACATCTGCTCTTTCCTTTTCCTGGTGGTGGCATAGGCGGGGCAACATCTGCTCTTTCCTTTTCCTGGGGGTGGTATAGGCGGGCAACATCTGCTCTTTCTTTTCCTGATGGTGGCATAGACGGGGCGACATCTGCTCTTTCCTTTTCCTGGGGGTGGCATAGGCGGGACAACATCTGCTCTTTCCTTTTCCTGGGGGTGGCATAGGCGGGGCAAGATCTGCTCTTTCCTTTTCCTGGTGGTGGCCTAGGCGGGGCAACATCTACTCTTTCCTTTTCCTGGTGGTGGCATAGGCGAGGCAAGATCTGCTCTTTCCTTTTCCTGGGGGTGGCATTGGCGGGACAACATCTGCTCTTTCCTTTTCCTGGGGGTGGCATAGGCGGGGCAACACCTGCTCTTTCCTTTTCCTGGGGGTGGCATAGGCGGGGCAACACCTGCTCTTTCCTTTTCCTGGTGGTGGCATAGATGGGGCAACACCTGCTCTTTCCTTTTCCTGGGGGTGGCATAGGCGAGGCAAGATCTGCTCTTTCCTTTTCCTGGTGGTGGCATTGGCGGGACAACATCTGCTCTTTCCTTTTCCTGGGGGTGGCATAGGCGGGGCAAGATCTGCTCTTTCCTTTTCCTGGTGGTGGCATAGATGGGGCAACACCTGCTCTTTCCTTTTCCTGGGGGTGGCATAGACGGGGCGACATCTGCTCTTTCCTTTTCCTGGTGGTGGCATAGGCGGGGCAAGATCTGCTCTTTCCTTTTCCTGGTGGTGGCATTGGCGGGACAACATCTGCTCTTTCCTTTTCCTGGTGGTGGCCTAGGCGAGGCAACATCTGCTCTTTCCTTTTCCTGGTGGTGGCCTAGACGGGGCAACATCTGCTCTTTCCTTTTCCTGGTGGTGGCCTAGGCGAGGCAACATCTGCTCTTTCCTTTTCCTGGTGGTGGCCTAGGCGAGGCAACATCTGCTCTTTCCTTTTCCTGGTGGTGGCCTAGGCGAGGCAAGATCTGCTCTTTCCTTTTCCTGGTGGTGGCCTAGGCGGGGCGACATCTGCTCTTTCCTTTTCCTGGGGGTGGTATAGGCGGGGCGACATCTGCTCTTTCCTTTTCCTGGTGGTGGCATAGGCGAGGCAAGATCTGCTCTTTCCTTTTCCTGGTGGTGGCATTGGCGGGACAACATCTGCTCTTTCCTTTTCCTGGGGGTGGCATTGGCAGGACAACATCTGCTCTTTCCTTTTCCTGGGGGTGGCATTGGCGGGACAACATCTGCTCTTTCCTTTTCCTGGGGGTGGCATTGGCGGGACAACATCTGCTCTTTCCTTTTCCTGGGGGTGGCCTAGGCGGGGCAACACCTGCTCTTTTCTTTTCCTGGGGGTGGCATAGGCGGGGCAAGATCTGCTCTTTCCTTTTCCTGGGGGTGGCCTAGGCGGGACAACATCTGCTCTTTCCTTTTCCTGGTGGTGGCATAGGCGGGGCAAGATCTGCTCTTTCCTTTTCCTGGTGGTGGCATAGGCGGGGCAAGATCTGCTCTTTCCTTTTCCTGGTGGTGGCATAGATGGGGCAACACCTGCTCTTTCCTTTTCCTGGTGGTGGCATAGGCGGGGCAAGATCTGCTCTTTCCTTTTCCTGGTGGTGGCATAGACGGGGCAACATCTGCTCTTTCCTTTTCCTGGTGGTGGCATTGGCGGGACAACATCTGCTCTTTCCTTTTCCTGGTGGTGGCATTGGCGGGACAACATCTGCTCTTTCCTTTTCCTGGGGGTGGCCTAGGCGAGGCAACATCTGCTCTTTCCTTTTCCTGGGGGTGGTATAGGCGGGGCAAGATCTGCTCTTTCCTTTTCCTGGTGGTGGCCTAGGCGAGGCAACATCTGCTCTTTCCTTTTCCTGGTGGTGGCCTAGGCGAGGCGACATCTGCTCTTTCCTTTTCCTGGTGGTGGCATAGGCGGGGCAAGATCTGCTCTTTCCTTTTCCTGGTGGTGGCATAGATGGGGCAACACCTGCTCTTTCCTTTTCCTGGTGGTGGCATAGGCGGGGCAAGATCTGCTCTTTCCTTTTCCTGGGGGTGGCATAGGCGGGGCAAGATCTGCTCTTTCCTTTTCCTGGTGGTGGCATAGGCGGGGCAAGATCTGCTCTTTCCTTTTCCTGGGGGTGGCATAGGCGGGGCAAGATCTGCTCTTTCCTTTTCCTGGTGGTGGCATTGGCGGGACAACATCTGCTCTTTCCTTTTCCTGGTGGTGGCATTGGCGGGACAACATTTGCTCTTTCCTTTTCCTGGTGGTGGCATAGGCGGGGCAAGATCTGCTCTTTCCTTTTCCTGGTGGTGGCATAGATGGGGCAACACCTGCTCTTTCCTTTTCCTGGGGGTGGCATAGACGAGGCGACATCTGCTCTTTCCTTTTCCTGGGGGTGGCATAGCCGGGGCAAGATCTGCTCTTTCCTTTTCCTGGGGGTGGCATAGGCGGGGCAAGATCTGTTCTTTCCTTTTCCTGGGGGTGGCATAGGCGGGGCAAGATCTGCTCTTTCCTTTTCCTGGGGGTGGCATAGGCGGGGCAAGATCTGCTCTTTCCTTTTCCTGGTGGTGGCCTAGGCGGGGCAACATCTGCTCTTTCCTTTTCCTGGTGGTGGCATTGGCGGGGCAACATCTGCTCTTTCCTTTTCCTGGTGGTGGCATTGGCGGGGCAACATCTGCTCTTTCCTTTTCCTGGTGGTGGCATTGGCGGGGCGACATCTGCTCTTTCCTTTTCCTGGTGGTGGCATTGGCGGGGCGACATCTGCTCTTTCCTTTTCCTGGTGGTGGCCTAGGCGGGGCAACATCTGCTCTTTCCTTTTCCTGGGGGTGGCATAGGCGGGGCAAGATCTGCTCTTTCCTTTTCCTGGTGGTGGCATTGGCGGGGCGACATCTGCTCTTTCCTTTTCCTGGTGGTGGCATTGGCGGGGCGACATCTGCTCTTTCCTTTTCCTGGTGGTGGTATAGGCGGGGCAACATCTGCTCTTTCCTTTTCCTGGTGGTGGCCTAGGCGAGGCGACATCTGCTCTTTCCTTTTCCTGGTGGTGGCCTAGGCGAGGCAAGATCTGCTCTTTCCTTTTCCTGGTGGTGGCATTGGCGGGGCGACATCTGCTCTTTCCTTTTCCTGGTGGTGGCCTAGGCGGGGCAACATCTGCTCTTTCCTTTTCCTGGGGGTGGCATAGGTGGGGCAAGATCTGCTCTTTCCTTTTCCTGGTGGTGGCATTGGCGGGGCGACATCTGCTCTTTCCTTTTCCTGGTGGTGGCATTGGCGGGGCGACATCTGCTCTTTCCTTTTCCTGGTGGTGGCCTAGGCGGGGCAAGATCTGCTCTTTCCTTTTCCTGGTGGTGGCATTGGCGGGGCGACATCTGCTCTTTCCTTTTCCTGGTGGTGGCCTAGGCGGGGCAACATCTGCTCTTTCCTTTTCCTGGGGGTGGCATAGGCGGGGCAAGATCTGCTCTTTCCTTTTCCTGGTGGTGGCATTGGCGGGGCAACATCTGCTCTTTCCTTTTCCTGGTGGTGGCATAGGCGGGGCAAGATCTGCTCTTTCCTTTTCCTGGGGGTGGTATAGGCGGGGCAACATCTGCTCTTTCCTTTTCCTGGTGGTGGCATAGGCGGGGCAACATCTGCTCTTTCCTTTTCCTGGGGGTGGCATTGGCGGGACAACATCTGCTCTTTCCTCTTCCTGGGGGTGGCATGTCCCCTCACACCATGCACCTTATGCGCTCTCACCGGCTCCCAAAGATCTCATTTTCCAGGCCAGTTAGCAAAGACAGCGAGCACCAGCTTGGTTGCATCATCTGTCTTTCTCACAGGCTCCGCCCAGTGACTTCTGCAGGGGCTTCAAGCATGTGAGTGGGGGGGGGGGGGGCTAGTAAATGTGAAAAAAAAAATCCTAGCCCCCAGCAAGCTCCCCTGCCTGACTGATTAATCTCCAGCACGTCACTGGCAGTTAACACCCATTTTCTGTAAATGTGCTGGAGACGAGTTTGTGACATAAATGGACCAACAGCCTGGCACAGTTGGAAAAGGAAGGTAGCAGCCATTTTGGGGCTTCCTCTCCTAGTATCTCAGCCATGCTGCTGCCTGGATGCATGATCCGCCATTTTAATTCTAAAATTCACTAATGCAGGAGTTAGAAAAAGGTAAATGAATCTGAATGTGCAGCAATCTAAATTGCCCTGGGGAGGGGGGCATCTGAGCACTGTTTGTTGGGCTGGTCTGATAGGAGTCATTTTTGACCGTTGGTCCACTTCGACTCATTACATAGCAGTCTCCAATTCCTGAGGTGAAAGATCAGAAGCTTTCATAAAAGAATGTTGCTGAGCTACTACTAGGTCTATGCCCCACACTGTCCATAAGCACTACCGTGGAGACCTTTTATCAGACAAATAAGCCCTGGTAGAAATGAACTACAGGACGTGATGCTGCCCTTAGAATCGGAATTGCTTGCTTACCCATAAAGTGAGTCATTTTTCAGCTCTTATAAAATCAAGGTCATAGTGTGTGAATTACTGATTGCTACCTTTGATTCAACATTGGAGTCGCCAAAGAAGCATAATTTAACTTGAAGAAGCTACTAATGTTATGACCATTGTGTGTGAGAACTTTTCACAAGTAGTTCTAGTGTTGTCTTTTTAGGTGGACTAGAAGAGATGTGGAACAAGCTTAGAAGTTTGGAATAGCTTTGATGCTGATGCCACCTAGTGGCCGCAATCCTGCAAGTACACATACTAGCTGCTCCAATACAGCTATAGTACACATACTACT
The DNA here is from genome assembly GCA_027917425.1 of Gastrophryne carolinensis. Taxonomy (NCBI): domain Eukaryota; kingdom Metazoa; phylum Chordata; class Amphibia; order Anura; family Microhylidae; genus Gastrophryne; species Gastrophryne carolinensis. The sequence continues at coordinate 262,195,506 of CM051238.1, forward strand.
ACAGTTCCATCCGGCATGTTCTCCCAAAGCTTCTTAGACCAAGACGTACAGCATTCCATTTCAGGAGTTAATGAAGATGAGGAGGAGGAGGAGGAGGAGGAGGTGAGAGAGACATAATGTAGTCTAATCCTTTCACTATTACTCTGCCAATTACAGGTACTTTAAATATACCCTCAGTAATTAAATACATTTACTTTATCTTTTATTTGCCAGCAGTCTTGTTCTTAATAATTTAATAGTGATTTTACATGGTTGTCTATACATAGCATTTCTCCTCCCCCAGCTTTCAGGGCACATAACATTCTATAGCTTGTACAGTAAAATATTGCATTATCGCTAGTAGACTCGGCTGCTGCCTGCCCCTTGCTGACATTGATTTGGGTGATTTAAATAAAGAAAAGTATTTCTTTACTGGTACAGACCACCCATTTCCTTGATGGGAGCAGTACTGCGGCTGCACTGAGTAACTTGATGCTTAGCCATAGGTAGACTGACCACTCGGCCTTGACTGATGCCCTCTTACCCGCTAAAATGAAACCGGTTAGATAACATTTTTTTAAAGTATTTTGTAATCAAAAGTGGTCTAGACCAGGATATAACTGTGGGAAGATGCCAAAGTTACCAAGTCTTACTATGATTTTTTTAGCCTTCCTTCAAAAATCAAACTGGATTTTTCCAAACCAAATTACTTGTGCATCAGGAAGGGTAAGAACATCCAGACTAGCACTGAAAGTGAGAAGCTTGATGGGTAAAATAACCTGGTCTTTCTTTATGTAGTTGGGAAGATGCATGCATCTCCAAACTATCAACATACTGAGGCATTAATAGTTTGCCAAAAACAACAAAAGAACAACATAAATGCGGTCTTTTGAAGATAAATGAATCTATGACTAAGCATAGAAGGCCCAGCTCCTCAGCTGTCTGCCTATACTTAAAAAACCTGGGACACGGTTTGTGGACCGCTAGATGTATATTTTAGATAGAAAGAATCCAGTCATGTACATGCAATCAACACTTTACCTCTGAGATCCTTTACATTACCTGTTGGCACATACTAAGACACATTAAAAAGGTTTACTTTAAAAACATATAACGCATATGTATACACTGCCATCAAAATGGAGGGAGGGGGGTATTTATCTCAATGTATGCCAGTGGGGGACCCTACTATCTATAGAATAATTAATAATACTATATATATAAATAAATGCATAAAGTGTCAAGTGCTTTCAAAGTGCATCAAAATCAAGTATGATTAGGCATAACCGTGTAAATAACACTGGAAAATGAGGTAGGTGCAAATCACAAAATAAAATACACAAATTAATGGCTTACTTATCCATAAGGTGCTAAGTGCATGTTGCCACTGGGACCCCCGAAAAATGCCCTGCAACGCGTTTCGTGACGTCACGTCACTTAGGCAGAGTACGCAGCGGATAGATGCTGGCTGCCCCTATTTTATACTCCCCCCCCCCCCCCCCCCCCTTCCCCATTCCCCAGCCTCGCTTTTTAATGTGTCTTAGTATGTGATGTGGATTATTGAATAAACTTATTATGGATCACATTCATTAGAGTGCCATTGTCAGTCTCTGGTCATATCCCTCATCTTTGGGGGTTGGGGCCCCCTTTTATGTTTGTATTACACTGAAACAATGGCGCAATGAGATCTGGCCAGGGAGTGCTTTCTTAACGCCAAGGTCAGGCTTGATTTTACAGATAGAAATGGCCTGAGGTCTGAGTGCAGTGGGAACACGATTTGTGTTTGTAGTCGGCAGATATATTTGCAAAAGATGCTATGTTACTGTTACTGTTAACATAGAATGTCGTTCTTTTAGGAACATTTGGTTTTGGTGGAGTTAACAGGAATCATTGATTCTGACATTTTGGAGAAATGTAACAAGAAGTGTAAAATTTTGGTAAGTCTTTAAAAACGTATTTTTTATCCTTGCTCTATATGTATTGGTGTTGCAGAGGATATTGTGTTGTACTGTTGTGAAATATATGCCCCATTGCACGTGCATAATTACATGCTTCGTCTGTAAAAATGCTGTAGTGCAGGTGAAGGTGTATTTTTGGGAAAAAAAATTATAACAAAAAAAAAATCGATTGCACTTTGTGTGTTAAGTTAAAAAGCTGCAAAATCCTAGAGGTTGCAATTCACACCCAGAGTTTAGCTTGCTTAACACCCCCCACTGAAGCAGAGTACAGACAGTTTGGTGGGCTCATTAAACCTCCATCATCTGGATAGATACTGTAGAAACCAAAGGGATGAACAAAATCAGCATGTGTGTTGCAATGGGTGTTTCAAATAGAGAAGACTCCTTGCCACCCTGTTACTTTATTATTATTAAAGAGGAACAACAGACCTTATCTGTTCCTGTCAGATAACCCTTCCCCACTCCCACACTGCCTTTTCTGCTGTTTTCCTGGCCCCTTTCCACCCCCTCGCCACTTTAGCCAGCGCTGACTGATCGCTGTGGCTCTAGCAGCACCCATCCCTAGGTGGCTGCTTTTTAAAACTTGCACGCCGCTCTTCAAACCTTGCACACATCTCCGCCAAGTATCGTTGCATCCTATGCAAGGATACTGCACATGCGCGATATCTGAGGGGCGGTGTAGTGTATGTCGGGAAGCCGAAGGCTTCCAAGATGGCGCCACCCTACAGAAGGTGGTGAGGGAGCAGAGGGATGCTGAGCGTGATGCGATCAGATTTTTACTAGTCAAAGGCTAAACAGGTGGGGGCAGGCCAGGTTTAGGGAGTTTTTATTTACTCCAAGACCCGCCACCTTCCTCTTTAAAGGAGGGATCGCAAATGTCAAGAGAAGAGAGGATGCAAGGGCTTGGTAGTCCTCACAAGAGTACATTATGAGTACAAATTCAGTATACTGTACTCCGCAATCTGGAAGTGGAGTTAACACATTTTAAAACTTTACTAAAATGTTTAAAAAACACATTTTTCAGGTTAGGTACATTGGTTTGAACATGTGATCAGACATTTTTACATCATTATTCTAATGGCTTGATAATTGTTTGGAAATCGCACACTAAAGAATTTGCAATATTTCTGCATTGCTTATAGGGTGCTGTGGTTTCCAACCTTTTAAGAAATCCTCGCCTCATAGCAAAAATGATGTAAAAATGCCCCATCGTAAGTGCAGGTGATTTTAGGTGGGAGAAATTAGAACATATTTTTTATTTTATTATTATATATATATATTATTATTTTTATTATATTTTTTATTATTTCCCAAAGTCCAGTTATTAGAAACTCTAAGGGAAACTCTGATTTAGGATGCCCCATAGTTGGAATTGCTTTATAACCCTCGGCCTGAGCCGGGATCCAGTGCTATAGACAAATTTGACAAAGGAAGTGCATGCAGCCACATAATATCCACTGTGTGCATTCCTATCGATTGGATGGACTGTCTCACACAAGCGTGGATGTCGCCGCGCTCGTGGGATGTACCAGTTCTGACTGTGCAGCATACCCAATCGGAATGCCTCCTAGAAATCCCTTATGAAGCCATGTAAGCAACTGAAAATGCATGATTATGCTGCCTCTGCTTTTTAATGTTTTTCAATGTTTGAAGATCTTTTTAATATTTTTCAATATGTATGTTTACTGGTGATTTTTATCTTGCCCGTAGTTCTTTAAATGGAATTTAATTTCTCTTTCCATGCAGGGTATAAATACCGAAAAGCCATTTTTACAGGTTGATAAATATGTTTTTGCTGGGGAATATGAAGGTAATATTTTGAGCTGTGTATATTAAATTATACATAACTATATATGTGGTGAATCTTGTTCCTGTACAGTACAGTACATTCTATTTTAGGTATGTCGTAAGTAGAGATGAGCGAACTTTTGAAAAATTCGATTCGACTGATTCGCCGAATTTTCCGACAAAAATCGTTTCGACCCGAATAAATTCGCGACGAATCGCTATTAAAAACGGCTATTTCTGAGCCTCCTACAGCCTCAATAGGGTTGTAAACCATTCAGCCTTGCTGTAACACGCACAGGATGCGTGCTGGGTTAGTTAAATAATACTTTGAAGAAATATCACATGCAGATCAGAGGCATCGCTAATAGAATCGCAGAGCGGCACAATTGCAGAGAGTTGAAGTGGCATCACTATGAGGGGCAGAAGGAGCCCAAATATACACTGGAGTTGGCTTCAGGAGCCCAAAAATTGGATGAATCACACCCTGGAGTTGGCAGAAGTTGGCAGCAGCAGCAGCAGGAGCCCAAATATACACTGGAGTTGGCCTCAGGAGCCCAAAAATTGGATGAATCACACCCTGGAGTTGGCAGGAGTTGACAGTAGCAGCAGCAGGAGCCCAAATATACACTGGAGTTGGCCTCAGGAGCCCAAAAATTGGATGAATCACACCCTGGAGTTGGCAGAAGTTGGCAGCAGCAGCAGCAGGAGCCCAAATATACACTGGAGTTGGCCTCAGGAGCCCAAAAATTGGATGAATCACACCCTGGAGTTGGCAGGAGTTGACACCAGCAGCAGCAGGAGCCCAAATATACACTGGAGTTGGCTTCAGGAGCCCAAAAATTGGATGAATCACACCCTGGAGTTGGCAGAAGTTGGCAGCAGCAGCAGCAGGAGCCCAAATATACACTGGAGTTGGCCTCAGGAGCCCAAAAATTGGATGAATCACACCCTGGAGTTGGCAGAAGTTGGCAGCAGCAGCAGCAGGAGCCCAAATATACACTGGAGTTGGCTTCAGGAGCCCAAAAATTGGATGAATCACACCCTGGAGTTGGCAGGAGTTGACACCAGCAGCAGCAGGAGCCCAAATATACACTGGAGTTGGCTTCAGGAGCCCAAAAATTGGATGAATCACACCCTGGAGTTGGCAGAAGTTGGCAGCAGCAGCAGCAGGAGCCCAAATATACACTGGAGTTGGCCTCAGGAGCCCAAAAATTGGATGAATCACACCCTGGAGTTGGCAGGAGTTGACAGTAGCAGCAGCAGGAGCCCAAATATACACTGGAGTTGGCCTCAGGAGCCCAAAAATTGGATGAATCACACCCTGGAGTTGGCAGAAGTTGGCAGCAGCAGCAGCAGGAGCCCAAATATACACTGGAGTTGGCCTCAGGAGCCCAAAAATTGGATGAATCACACCCTGGAGTTGGCAGGAGTTGACACCAGCAGCAGCAGGAGCCCAAATATACACTGGAGTTGGCTTCAGGAGCCCAAAAATTGGATGAATCACACCCTGGAGTTGGCAGAAGTTGGCAGCAGCAGCAGCAGGAGCCCAAATATACACTGGAGTTGGCCTCAGGAGCCCAAAAATTGGATGAATCACACCCTGGAGTTGGCAGAAGTTGGCAGCAGCAGCAGCAGGAGCCCAAATATACACTGGAGTTGGCTTCAGGAGCCCAAAAATTGGATGAATCACACCCTGGAGTTGGCAGGAGTTGACACCAGCAGCAGCAGGAGCCCAAATATACACTGGAGTTGGCTTCAGGAGCCCAAAAATTGGATGAATCACACCCTGGAGTTGGCAGAAGTTGGCAGCAGCAGCAGCAGGAGCCCAAATATACACTGGAGTTGGCCTCAGGAGCCCAAAAATTGGATGAATCACACCCTGGAGTTGGCAGGAGTTGACAGTAGCAGCAGCAGGAGCCCAAATATACACTGGAGTTGGCCTCAGGAGCCCAAAAATTGGATGAATCACACCCTGGAGTTGGCAGAAGTTGGCAGCAGCAGCAGCAGGAGCCCAAATATACACTGGAGTTGGCCTCAGGAGCCCAAAAATTGGATGAATCACACCCTGGAGTTGGCAGGAGTTGACACCAGCAGCAGCAGGAGCCCAAATATACACTGGAGTTGGCTTCAGGAGCCCAAAAATTGGATGAATCACACCCTGGAGTTGGCAGAAGTTGGCAGCAGCAGGAGCCCAAATATACACTGGAGTTGGCCTCAGGAGCCCAAAAATTGGATGAATCACACCCTGGAGTTGGCAGAAGTTGGCAGCAGCAGCAGCAGGAGCCCAAATATACACTGGAGTTGGCTTCAGGAGCCCAAAAATTGGATGAATCACACCCTGGAGTTGGCAGGAGTTGACACCAGCAGCAGCAGGAGCCCAAATATACACTGGAGTTGGCTTCAGGAGCCCAAAAATTGGATGAATCACACCCTGGAGTTGGCAGAAGTTGGCAGCAGCAGCAGCAGGAGCCCAAATATACACTGGAGTTGGCCTCAGGAGCCCAAAAATTGGATGAATCACACCCTGGAGTTGGCAGGAGTTGACAGTAGCAGCCGCAGGAGCCCAAATATACACTGGAGTTGGCCTCAGGAGCCCAAAAATTGGATGAATCACACCCTGGAGTTGGCAGAAGTTGGCAGCAGCAGCAGCAGGAGCCCAAATATACACTGGAGTTGGCTTCAGGAGCCCAAAAATTGGATGAATCACACCCTGGAGTTGGCAGGAGTTGACACCAGCAGCAGCAGGAGCCCAAATATACACTGGAGTTGGCCTCAGGAGCCCAAAAATTGGATGAATCACACCCTGGAGTTGGCAGAAGTTGGCAGCAGCAGCAGCAGGAGCCCAAATATACACTGGAGTTGGCCTCAGGAGCCCAAAAATTGGATGAATCACACCCTGGAGTTGGCAGGAGTTGACAGTAGCAGCAGCAGGAGCCCAAATATACACTGGAGTTGGCCTCAGGAGCCCAAAAATTGGATGAATCACACCCTGGAGTTGGCAGAAGTTGGCAGCAGCAGCAGCAGGAGCCCAAATATACACTGGAGTTGGCCTCAGGAGCCCAAAAATTGGATGAATCACACCCTGGAGTTGGCAGGAGTTGACAGTAGCAGCAGCAGGAGCCCAAATATACACTGGAGTTGGCCTCAGGAGCCCAAAAATTGGATGAATCACACCCTGGAGTTGGCAGAAGTTGGCAGCAGCAGCAGCAGGAGCCCAAATATACACTGGAGTTGGCTTCAGGAGCCCAAAAATTGGATGAATCACACCCTGGAGTTGGCAGGAGTTGACACCAGCAGCAGCAGGAGCCCAAATATACACTGGAGTTGGCCTCAGGAGCCCAAAAATTGGATGAATCACACCCTGGAGTTGGCAGAAGTTGGCAGCAGCAGCAGCAGGAGCCCAAATATACACTGGAGTTGGCTTCAGGAGCCCAAAAATTGGATGAATCACACCCTGGAGTTGGCAGGAGTTGACACCAGCAGCAGCAGGAGCCCAAATATACACTGGAGTTGGCTTCAGGAGCCCAAAAATTGGATGAATCACACCCTGGAGTTGGCAGAAGTTGGCAGCAGCAGCAGCAGGAGCCCAAATATACACTGGAGTTGGCCTCAGGAGCCCAAAAATTGGATGAATCACACCCTGGAGTTGGCAGGAGTTGACAGTAGCAGCAGCAGGAGCCCAAATATACACTGGAGTTGGCCTCAGGAGCCCAAAAATTGGATGAATCACACCCTGGAGTTGGCAGAAGTTGGCAGCAGCAGCAGCAGGAGCCCAAATATACACTGGAGTTGGCCTCAGGAGCCCAAAAATTGGATGAATCACACCCTGGAGTTGGCAGGAGTTGACAGTAGCAGCAGCAGGAGCCCAAATATACACTGGAGTTGGCCTCAGGAGCCCAAAAATTGGATGAATCACACCCTGGAGTTGGCAGAAGTTGGCAGCAGCAGCAGCAGGAGCCCAAATATACACTGGAGTTGGCCTCAGGAGCCCAAAAATTGGATGAATCACACCCTGGAGTTGGCAGGAGTTGACAGTAGCAGCAGCAGGAGCCCAAATATACACTGGAGTTGGCCTCAGGAGCCCAAAAATTGGATGAATCACACCCTGGAGTTGGCAGAAGTTGGCAGCAGCAGCAGCAGGAGCCCAAATATACACTGGAGTTGGCCTCAGGAGCCCAAAAATTGGATGAATCACACCCTGGAGTTGGCAGGAGTTGACAGTAGCAGCAGCAGGAGCCCAAATATACACTGGAGTTGGCCTCAGGAGCCCAAAAATTGGATGAATCACACCCTGGAGTTGGCAGAAGTTGGCAGTAGCAGCAGCAGGAGCCCAAAAAATGGCCTAAAGACATAAATATGTTTTGCACCATTTGTAAAGTGTAAAACGTGGCACCATGCTGAATCTAGTCGCATGCATCAGGCATTGGTGGGTGGAAATCCTGGCTGATCCATCCCTGATTCATTTTGACAAAGGTGAGTCTCTCCACATTTTTAGTTGACAGACGAGTTCTCCTCGCCGTAACTATGGCCCCCGCCGCACTAAACACCCGCTCAGATGGCACGCTACTTGCCGGGCAGGACAGCTTTTCCAGGGCAAACTCTGCTAGTTGCGGCCACAAATCAAGTTTGGCTGCCCAGAAGTCCAGCGGATCCTCAAGGTGTGTTGGCATGGTCATGTCAAAGTATGACATGACCTGCTGGTTCAGGTCCTGCTCCAGGTCTTCCTGCTGCTCATGAGTAGCCTCACTATGCGGGTGTAGAAAGCTACTCATTAGCGACTGAAGACTGAGGCTGCTGCTGCTGATGGAGCTTCTGCTGCTGCTGCTGCCAACCCCCCCAGCGGCCATGGCAGTGGAAGGTGAGCGCAGAGGTCCCCTCGAGTCAGACCTGCGAGAGTATGGACCATGGCGCAGATAGGCATCGGCCAACTGCCTACGTAGAATGTCTTTGTAGTAGTTGAGTTTGTCCTCCCTCTCGGTGGGTTTAAAAAATGCCCCCATTTTGTGCCGGAAGCGAGGGTCCAATAAGGTGGACAGCCAGAAGTCATCCCGCCGACAGATGGAAACAATTCTGGGGTCACTACGCAAGCATGTGAGCATGCTTCGTGCCATTTGCGCAAGTGACTCGGATGGACTACCTGTCTCCATCTCCACTGCATACTGCCACGGTGTGCCCGGGTCCTCTGTCTCTCCTTCCTCAAAAACCTCTAGCTCCTCTGGCTGCTCCTGCTCCTCCTCTCCTGTCCGCTGACTAGATAAACCAGCCATTTCGCCAAGCCTAAACTGTGTTTCGCTGGGCAACTCCTCCTCCTCCTCTTCCTCCTCCTCCTCCTCCAGTTCAGCTCCAACGGGGTTCATGTGGCCGTAAGATGTAAACGCCATGTCTCCAGTGCCCTGACCAGCCATGGTTTCCAACATGTGCTGTAGTACATGAAGCAGTGGAATCACGTCGTTCATCCCGTAATCCTGCCGACTGACAAATAAAGTGGCTTCCTCAAAGGGCCTGAGCAAACGGCAGGTGTCACGTATGAGCTGCCACTGGTTGACATTGAAGTTACACAGGGGAGTCCCCCTATCTGCTTGGATCATCAGGAAATCCGTGATGGCTTTTCTCTGTTCATATAATCGGTCCAACATGTGAAGGGTGGAATTCCAACGGGTGGAAACATCGCAAATCAGACTATGTTGGGGGATACCATTCTGACGCTGTAGCTCAAGAAGGGTGTGTTTGGCGGTGTAGGAGTGGCTGAAGTGCATGCAAAGTTTCCGTGAAGTTGTTAGGATGTCCTGCAGAAGGGGGGAACACTTCAGAAACCGCTTGACAACCAGATTGAAGACGTGAGCCATGCAGGGGGCATGGGTCAGGCTTCCTTGGCGCAGCGCAGACAAAATGTTCTTCCCATTGTCGGTAACCATGATTCCCATTTTAAGTTTTCTCGGAGTAAGCCATGTTTGGATTTCCTGATGAATACATTTAAGCAGTTCCTCCCCTGTGTGACTCCGTTCGCCAAGACAAACCATGTGAAGCACTGCGTGACACCTCCGTGCCCTGCACACATGGTAGACTGGAGGGGCACTGAGACTTGAGCCTACAGTGGAGGGTGAGGAGATGGCGGAGGATGAGGAGGCCGAGTCGCACGGTGTCACAGGCCCAATGGGCAGAGAGCGCGGAGGCCGAAGCGGCGTGACCTGTCCAAGTTGCTGCTGCAAAGGGACCACATTCACCCAGTGGGCCGTAAACGACATGTACTGCCCCTGACCGTAGTTACAGCTCCAGATGTCGGCGCTGCCATGTATTTTGCTACACACCGACAGGCTCAAGGACTGGCCCACCTTCTGTTCAACAAAAGTGTGCAGCGCTGGTACTGCCTTCTTGGCAAAGAAATGACGGCTTGGGACTCTCCACCTCGGCTCGGCACAAGCCATCAGTTCTCTGAAAGGTGCAGATTCCACCACCTGAAAAGGGAGCGACTGCAGCACCAGCAACTTGGACAGGAGCACATTCAGCTTCTGCGCCGTAGGATGAGTGGGCGCATACTGCTGTCTCTTGGACATGGCTTCGCTGATGGATTGCTGGCGGGATGCATGACTTGGAGGAGGAGGAGCAGGAGCGACAGAGGATGGGTATGACGCACAGCTGCCTTCGGCTGAGGTGCTGGAGCCTTGGCTGGCAGAAATTGGGAGCTCACTTGGTGAGGAAGCAGACTGGACCACCCCTTGGGAGCCTCGGTTCTCCCAGGTCGTTTTATGGTGACGCATCATATGTTGACGCAGGGCCGTGGTGCCAACATTTGGACCCTGGCCACGCTTCACCTTTTGCCTACATATCTTGCATGTGGCCATGTTACCCTCCTGCGGATGCCTCAGGAAAAACTGCCACACTGCCGAGTAGCTACTTTTCCCACCCCCTGGCCTCACTGATTCACTGCTGCTGTTGCCAACTCCAGGAACCCCTGCTCCACTACCTCCCGATAAGGTAGACTGCCGCACAGCAGGTGCTCTACCCCGGCCCCGGCCCCGGCCGGCTCCAGCCTTTGGAATTGTGCCCCCATGCTGACTGCTACCACCTTGCTGCCTCAGCTGCTGACTCCGGGGCAACCTGCACCCCTCTTCTCCTGATGATGACGATGAAGCCCCTTCATCACCCGGCTCCCAAGTGCGATCGGCTTCATCGTCATCATCATCATCATCACCGAGTTGTGGCTGTACGTCACTGATGTTCGTGGATTCGTCAACAGTGTCTGGCGCAGGAGCTGGAACGCTCGCAGCACCCACGACACTGTCCACATCACTATTTGTCTGCCTAGCTAAAGAAGCCACCTCCATTTCTTGGCTGGGCAGTAGCTGCTGACTGTCCTCTATCTGATGGTCCTCCTCACTAAAGAGTGGAGCTGAACCCAAAGCATAGGATACGTCGCTGGGGGAGGGAACGGCGTAGGCCAGAGGCAATGGGAGGACAGGGACTGCTCTCGGGGCATGCCAACTCAGGGTTGTGTCAGAGGAACCTACCGACCCTAGACTGGGGGTCTCAGACGTAAGTTGTGAACCAATCTACCACGGCAGATGCGTTACTGGTGGAGACCCGACCGCTAGCAGATACTGGCAGATTAGGTCTCTCAGCGTGACTCCTGCTGCTACTGGCCCCCAGTCTGATGCGAGCTCTGCCTGCGGAATCTTGGCCTCTGCCACTCCTCTTTTCACTTCCAGGCACTTGTCTGCCCGACATAGTCTAACTGGCGTGGTAGTAGGTGATATTTAAAAAAACCCCGGGCAGCGGTGGGTCTATATGAAACAGAATATAATGCACACCAAAAGTGAGCAGTAACACTCAGCCTCCAACAGGCCTGCTTAGTGTAAATAAGAGAGCTGCTTAGTGTAAATAAAGAGGGGTATGCTATGTTACAGAATGGGATGCCTCAACAGAAGTGCACCTGGCAGGCAGCAGTAAGCCTATGCCCAGCAAAAGTGTCTTATAATATAAATATGATAAGAGCAAATGCTTATATGGTCTTAAACAGAGGCTGCTTTAGTCACAGAATGGGATGCCCTGGGCAGGAATGGACCTGGCAGGGTCCAGTAGTGCTTTGGCCAGCAAAAGTGTCTTTATCAGGCTAATTTCAAATATGATAAGAGCAAATGCTTATATGGTCTTAAACAGAGGCTGCTGTAGTCACAGAATGGGATGCCCCGGGCAGGAATCGACCTGGCAGGGTCCAGTAGTGCTTTGGCCAGCAAAAGTGTCTTTATCAGGCCTAATTTCAAATATGATAAGAGCAAATGCTTATATGGTCTTAAACAGAGGCTGCTGTAGTCACAGAATGGGATGCCCCGGGCAGGAATGGACCTGGCAGGGTCCAGTAGTGCTTTGGCCAGCAAAAGTGTCTTTATCAGGCCTAATTTCAAATATGATAAGAGCAAATGCTTATATGGTCTTAAACAGAGGCTGCTGTAGTCACAGAATGGGATGCCCCGGGCAGGAATGGACCTGGCAGGGTCCAGTAGTGCTTTGGCCAGCAAAAGTGTCTTTATCAGGCCTAATTTCAAATATGATAAGAGCAAATGCTTATATGGTCTTAAACAGAGGCTGCTTTAGTCACAGAATGGGATGCCCTGGGCAGGAATGGACCTGGCAGGGTCCAGTAGTGCTTTGGCCAGCAAAAGTGTCTTTATCAGGCCTAATTTCAAATATGATAAGAGCAAATGCTTATATGGTCTTAAACAGAGGCTGCTTTAGTCACAGAATGGGATGCCCCAACAGGAATCGACCTGGCAGGGTCCAGTAGTGCTTTGGCCAGCAAAAGTGTCTTTATCAGGCCTAATTTCAAATATGATAAGAGCAAATGCTTATATGGTCTTAAACAGAGGCTGCTGTAGTCACAGAATGGGATGCCCCAACAGGAATCGACCTGGCAGGGTCCAGTAGTGCTTTGGCCAGCAAAAGTGTCTTTATCAGGCCTAATTTCAAATATGATAAGAGCAAATGCTTATATGGTCTTAAACAGAGGCTGCTTTAGTCACAGAATGGGATGCCCCAACAGGAATCGACCTGGCAGGGTCCAGTAGTGCTTTGGCCAGCAAAAGTGTCTTTATCAGGCCTAATTTCAAATATGATAAGAGCAAATGCTTATATGGTCTTAAACAGAGGCTGCTGTAGTCACAGAATGGGATGCCCTGGGCAGGAATGGACCTGGCAGGGTCCAGTAGTGCTTTGGCCAGCAAAAGTGTCTTTATCAGGCCTAATTTCAAATATGATAAGAGCAAATGCTTATATGGTCTTAAACAGAGGCTGCTTTAGTCACAGAATGGGATGCCCTGGGCAGGAATGGACCTGGCAGGGTCCAGTAGTGCTTTGGCCAGCAAAAGTGTCTTTATCAGGCTAATTTCAAATATGATAAGAGCAAATGCTTATATGGTCTTAAACAGAGGCTGCTGTAGTCACAGAATGGGATGCCCTGGGCAGGAATGGACCTGGCAGGGTCCAGTAGTGCTTTGGCCAGCAAAAGTGTCTTTATCAGGCCTAATTTCAAATATGATAAGAGCAAATGCTTATATGGTCTTAAACAGAGGCTGCTGTAGTCACAGAATGGGATGCCCCGGGCAGGAATGGACCTGGCAGGGTCCAGTAGTGCTTTGGCCAGCAAAAGTGTCTTTATCAGGCCTAATTTCAAATATGATAAGAGCAAATGCTTATATGGTCTTAAACAGAGGCTGCTGTAGTCACAGAATGGGATGCCCCGGGCAGGAATGGACCTGGCAGGGTCCAGTAGTGCTTTGGCCAGCAAAAGTGTCTTTATCAGGCCTAATTTCAAATATGATAAGAGCAAATGCTTATATGGTCTTAAACAGAGGCTGCTGTAGTCACAGAATGGGATGCCCTGGGCAGGAATGGACCTGGCAGGGTCCAGTAGTGCTTTGGCCAGCAAAGGTGTCTTTATCAGGCCTAATTTCAAATATGATAAGAGCAAATGCTTATATGGTCTTAAACAGAGGCTGCTGTAGTCACAGAATGGGATGCCCCGGGCAGGAATGGACCTGGCAGGGTCCAGTAGTGCTTTGGCCAGCAAAAGTGTCTTTATCAGGCCTAATTTCAAATATGATAAGAGCAAATGCTTATATGGTCTTAAACAGAGGCTGCTGTAGTCACAGAATGGGATGCCCTGGGCAGGAATGGACCTGGCAGGGTCCAGTAGTGCTTTGGCCAGCAAAAGTGTCTTTATCAGGCCTAATTTCAAATATGATAAGAGCAAATGCTTATATGGTCTTAAACAGAGGCTGCTGTAGTCACAGAATGGGATGCCCCGGGCAGGAATGGACCTGGCAGGGTCCAGTAGTGCTTTGGCCAGCAAAAGTGTCTTTATCAGGCCTAATTTCAAATATGATAAGAGCAAATGCTTATATGGTCTTAAACAGAGGCTGCTGTAGTCACAGAATGGGATGCCCCGGGCAGGAATGGACCTGGCAGGGTCCAGTAGTGCTTTGGCCAGCAAAAGTGTCTTTATCAGGCCTAATTTCAAATATGATAAGAGCAAATGCTTATATGGTCTTAAACAGAGGCTGCTGTAGTCACAGAATGGGATGCCCTGGGCAGGAATGGACCTGGCAGGGTCCAGTAGTGCTTTGGCCAGCAAAAGTGTCTTTATCAGGCCTAATTTCAAATATGATAAGAGCAAATGCTTATATGGTCTTAAACAGAGGCTGCTGTAGTCACAGAATGGGATGCCCCGGGCAGGAATGGACCTGGCAGGGTCCAGTAGTGCTTTGGCCAGCAAAAGTGTCTTTATCAGGCCTAATTTCAAATATGATAAGAGCAAATGCTTATATGGTCTTAAACAGAGGCTGCTGTAGTCACAGAATGGGATGCCCCGGGCAGGAATGGACCTGGCAGGGTCCAGTAGTGCTTTGGCCAGCAAAAGTGTCTTTATCAGGCCTAATTTCAAATATGATAAGAGCAAATGCTTATATGGTCTTAAACAGAGGCTGCTGTAGTCACAGAATGGGATGCCCCGGGCAGGAATGGACCTGGCAGGGTCCAGTAGTGCTTTGGCCAGCAAAAGTGTCTTTATCAGGCCTAATTTCAAATATGATAAGAGCAAATGCTTATATGGTCTTAAACAGAGGCTGCTGTAGTCACAGAATGGGATGCCCTGGGCAGGAATGGACCTGGCAGGGTCCAGTAGTGCTTTGGCCAGCAAAAGTGTCTTTATCAGGCCTAATTTCAAATATGATAAGAGCAAATGCTTATATGGTCTTAAACAGAGGCTGCTGTAGTCACAGAATGGGATGCCCCGGGCAGGAATGGACCTGGCAGGGTCCAGTAGTGCTTTGGCCAGCAAAAGTGTCTTTATCAGGCCTAATTTCAAATATGATAAGAGCAAATGCTTATATGGTCTTAAACAGAGGCTGCTGTAGTCACAGAATGGGATGCCCCGGGCAGGAATGGACCTGGCAGGGTCCAGTAGTGCTTTGGCCAGCAAAAGTGTCTTTATCAGGCCTAATTTCAAATATGATAAGAGCAAATGCTTATATGGTCTTAAACAGAGGCTGCTTTAGTCACAGAATGGGATGCCCTGGGCAGGAATGGACCTGGCAGGGTCCAGTAGTGCTTTGGCCAGCAAAAGTGTCTTTATCAGGCCTAATTTCAAATATGATAAGAGCAAATGCTTATATGGTCTTAAACAGAGGCTGCTGTAGTCACAG
Source organism: Gastrophryne carolinensis (assembly GCA_027917425.1). Taxonomy (NCBI): domain Eukaryota; kingdom Metazoa; phylum Chordata; class Amphibia; order Anura; family Microhylidae; genus Gastrophryne; species Gastrophryne carolinensis. The sequence goes on from CM051238.1 coordinate 262,210,927, forward strand.
AATGGGATGCCCTGGGCAGGAATGGACCTGGCAGGGTCCAGTAGTGCTTTGGCCAGCAAAAGTGTCTTTATCAGGCCTAATTTCAAATATGATAAGAGCAAATGCTTATATGGTCTTAAACAGAGGCTGCTGTAGTCACAGAATGGGATGCCCCGGGCAGGAATGGACCTGGCAGGGTCCAGTAGTGCTTTGGCCAGCAAAAGTGTCTTTATCAGGCCTAATTTCAAATATGATAAGAGCAAATGCTTATATGGTCTTAAACAGAGGCTGCTGTAGTCACAGAATGGGATGCCCCGGGCAGGAATGGACCTGGCAGGGTCCAGTAGTGCTTTGGCCAGCAAAAGTGTCTTTATCAGGCCTAATTTCAAATATGATAAGAGCAAATGCTTATATGGTCTTAAACAGAGGCTGCTGTAGTCACAGAATGGGATGCCCCGGGCAGGAATGGACCTGGCAGGGTCCAGTAGTGCTTTGGCCAGCAAAAGTGTCTTTATCAGGCCTAATTTCAAATATGATAAGAGCAAATGCTTATATGGTCTTAAACAGAGGCTGCTGTAGTCACAGAATGGGATGCCCCGGGCAGGAATGGACCTGGCAGGGTCCAGTAGTGCTTTGGCCAGCAAAAGTGTCTTTATCAGGCCTAATTTCAAATATGATAAGAGCAAATGCTTATATGGTCTTAAACAGAGGCTGCTGTAGTCACAGAATGGGATGCCCCGGGCAGGAATGGACCTGGCAGGGTCCAGTAGTGCTTTGGCCAGCAAAAGTGTCTTTATCAGGCCTAATTTCAAATATGATAAGAGCAAATGCTTATATGGTCTTAAACAGAGGCTGCTGTAGTCACAGAATGGGATGCCCTGGGCAGGAATGGACCTGGCAGGGTCCAGTAGTGCTTTGGCCAGCAAAAGTGTCTTTATCAGGCCTAATTTCAAATATGATAAGAGCAAATGCTTATATGGTCTTAAACAGAGGCTGCTTTAGTCACAGAATGGGATGCCCCGGGCAGGAATGGACCTGGCAGGGTCCAGTAGTGCTTTGGCCAGCAAAAGTGTCTTTATCAGGCTAATTTCAAATATGATAAGAGCAAATGCTTATATGGTCTTAAACAGAGGCTGCTGTAGTCACAGAATGGGATGCCCCGGGCAGGAATGGACCTGGCAGGGTCCAGTAGTGCTTTGGCCAGCAAAAGTGTCTTTATCAGGCCTAATTTCAAATATGATAAGAGCAAATGCTTATATGGTCTTAAACAGAGGCTGCTTTAGTCACAGAATGGGATGCCCTGGGCAGGAATGGACCTGGCAGGGTCCAGTAGTGCTTTGGCCAGCAAAAGTGTCTTTATCAGGCTAATTTCAAATATGATAAGAGCAAATGCTTATATGGTCTTAAACAGAGGCTGCTGTAGTCACAGAATGGGATGCCCTGGGCAGGAATGGACCTGGCAGGGTCCAGTAGTGCTTTGGCCAGCAAAAGTGTCTTTATCAGGCCTAATTTCAAATATGATAAGAGCAAATGCTTATATGGTCTTAAACAGAGGCTGCTTTAGTCACAGAATGGGATGCCTCACAGCAGACTTAAGATCAGTTCAGTATATATGCACAGTTAGTTACTATAAGCAGCCTGAAAACGCTAACAAAGGCTGGATGAAAAAAAAAAAATCTCCCTGTCAGCCAGCTCCGTTTTTCCTACCTTTCCCTGGCTTTCTGTCTGTCTCCTGTCTGTCTCCTGTCTGTCTCCTGCCTGTCTCCTGCCTGTCCCTGTCTGTCCCTGTCTCCAGCCTGTCTAACTGCCTCAGCTACACAGCGTTCTGTCTGTCTGTCACGAATGCAATAGAGAAATGAGGAAAAGCAAGATGGCCGCCGTTAAATACCGCTGTGTGACGTCACCGGGCTTGCTGGCTGCTGATAGGCTGCATGTGACTGCCCCAGCTTGCACTGGCGCGGGATACATGTCCAGACATGTCCCGTCCGCCATCTTAGAATGCCTGTAAATGTAAATGAATGGATGTTAAAGGAAAACTTCGAGTGATCGAATCGCGGGGAAATTCGGATTCGATCCGAATCGAATTTTTCCTGAAATTCGGATCGAATCCGGGTTCGTCCGGATCGATTCGCTCATCCCTAGTCGTAAGGTAAGTGGTTGTCTAAAACGTTCACTGTAGTATGCTTACTTGCAGATACTCTGGGCACTTGTGTCATCTTTGAAGAAACTATGGACCATGGTAAATTATTTTTACTTATTATTTTATCGTTTTGAGTGTTTTTTTTCCACCTCTACACTTCACCCATCAGTTCTAGGAAAAGCAAATGCAAATCCATACCCTTGCATCTCAGAAATTCCAGATTAGAAGCGAACGGCCAGAGGCTTGTTCCTGTTAACAGTGGAGGAGGCTGCTTGTTATAGAAATGGCCTGCAGGGCCATGTACATTTAGCTATCTTTTCCCATTTGGTATTAAAGCCCCCATATCTCTTGAGCCATTTGATTGTAATGTCGCCTATGATTCACTTATGTGTATGGCTGAAAATGGGCAGTGTTTAAGCTACCAATTTCACATCGCCTAAATCTGCCGACAGCATCTAGGAAAATCCAGCACCCACCAAGTTTCAGTAAGTATTCTGGTAACATATTCCTTATTGTCTTTCATTTCTATTATGAGAATGTCTAAATAAAAGTTGTATTTAGTGCTCCATTATTCTTTAACTTTAACCAAATTGAACGGACTGTGTTTTGTGTCACTGTAGTTTTCCTCTGTGGAAATGTATAAATACTGGATGGTTATAGGGGAATGGTGTATCAGCTGAAGGCCCGGGCACAGAGCATATCATTTCCAATGGTCCTGCCTCAACTTGTGCTTTTATTAATGTTAAAATGTATATTTTTGACTCAAGACCCACTTGTTAATATAAACTAGTTACATTTTTTTGCTGTAGATGGAACAAAATTTTTGTGCTTAAGAAAATATAAAAAGTTAGCAAGTAAAGAAATCAATCATATTTATTAATTTAGGGATTGTAGTGACAGCCACAGTGACTTGGCTTTGGAATGCTAGATAAACATTTTCTCTGCAAATTCTTTCAGGAGATGGGGACAATCAGAAACCAAAACTGAAGTACAAGTGCCACACAGTAAAGAAACTAAATATGACCAGAACGTTTCTGAGTGAAAAGAAAGAAGGTGAAGGTAATGAAGGTTGGTATATGGCTTTGCACTTTTATTTCTGGGTGGACTGATGTTGTATATAGCGTGGTACTCTGCATTGATTTTACATGATGTGTATAATGTCGTTCTGTGCCTTTTATACTAGAAAAATCCTCTTTTATGGGAGCATGGTACATTTTAGATAAATATGTACCGTATTTTTCACCTGATAAGATGCACCTGCCTATAAGATGCACATAGGATTTGGAGGAGGAAAATAAATAATAAAAAGAAATATTCTGACCAAGCACACGAACCAAATAATAGGCAATGTGCATAATCCCCAATTTAGAAGCAGTGGGCAGTGTGGCACTCTTCCCCCCCCCCCCTCCCATTTGCCGTAGGCAGTGTGGCACTCCCCCCCCCCCCCCCCCCAATAGTGTGGCACCCCCCCTCCTATTTTCCATAGGCAAAAGAAAAAAAAAGTAAAACTAAAAAAAGTAAGCTCACATATACATTGCTTCCGTTCTGCTGTTCTGCTGGCCGGGCCAAGAAAAACCAGAAGATGGAGGAGCGGCTGACCCTGACCCCTCTCTGATGTCCACGGCTGCCACCGCTGCTCCTTTTTTTTCTGCTTGACACTGGAGAAGAAGCGGCAGCAGGGACAGCCCACCCCACTTTTGGGGGAAAATAAGTGCGTCTTATAGGGTGAGAAATACAGTACATGTCTCAAACAGGAGGCTCAAATTCAGCAGTGAATTCAACCTCCGAGCATCCCAAATCAGCATGCACCATATGAATCATTGTGAACCATTATGACTTTTGGTCCAGTTTAAGGACTATCACTATACCTTTTTTAATTAGCAACAGGGGCCTCCCACTGCTAAAAAGAGGGAAAAAATATTTTTACATAAATGAATGTTCGCTCTAGCAGTACATGCTCCAGCACAATGGATTGTTTCATATGCTTTCATTGAGGTAATAATTATTTGGTTGACAAGTCATGCCTTTTGCAGGGGGTAAAATTGAATGGTTTCAGGTTAAAGAAGAAAGCAGTGCTAGCTGGCCTCAAATGATCTGCAGCTTTGCACAGGAAAATGAGGAAGCAGACGAGTCCCATAGTGAGGAAGAGGACGCCGACCAGGAGCAATTGGATGAGTCCATTGATGATGATCAACAAGCAGAGCAACTTCTTGAACCAGATGTAAACCAACAGTCTACGTCTAAGGGGACGGCCACTACTGAACTGGAAGGAGAGCAAATTTTACATCCTAAGGAACAAACGGAGCTTGCAAATGAGGAGGAACAGTCTATGGATACTTGTAAGGCAGAAGGTGGTACTGACAAATCGTTGCTTACAGCAGTGCAGAAAATGGAGCTGTCATCTGAGGAAACAAAGTCTGCTTAAACTGAATCAAATGTAATGTAATTGGGCTCCTTTTAAAGGAGGTATATACACACATTTTTACACTGATTAGTGTATGTGTATGATCATGCTGGAATGAACTATAATCAGGACTGTTGGTCACATCACGACTCTTTCATTGCTGAACTGCACTAGTATGTCCAAACCATAACGCATTTACTGCCCTAAATCTGTGTGGAACTAGAAGTCGGCATTTGTTTGATGCTTTTACAATTTCTGTAATGCTTATGTACTTACCTTGCATCATCATAATGTATTTAATAGCATTTTGTGCCAAATATGGCTCTTGAGTAGCAACACAATAGTAGCGGCCTTTCTGTAAGATGTAATGTTCTATACATTGTAACCATAAACAACTGGGAACAATCTGTGTATTTGTAGATTCCTGATCATGGAAATACAGGACATGTCCTTAGCCATGTTTAGGTATTGGAAGCATCATGTGTTTTTTATAGATGAATTACATTTTTCATATTGATACTAGTTGTTAATCCACTATTTTTATATGATCTCATATTGTAAATTAAATAAGTTAATCAGTTGATATTCACTTGTGGGCCATTTTGGCTTTAGACCTACTTTTGCTGGATTGACAAAAATAATTGTAATAAAGGGAACTCTTTATTAGCCGAATATTAGCTTGAGAAAAACAAGCTCTAAAACGTTTTAATCCCCTTTTAAAGTGGACTAAAACCCTGTATTTTGAAAATTCTCTGGGTCTGCTGAATCACCTTCCCTGCGATCCTGCAGCACATGTTTGAGCTCTAATCCAACCGGCGCTGTATGCTGTGCAAATTAATGCATAGCATAGATCCGGCATAGAGAATATCCCTCCCACCCTATATGAATTGCTGAATGCGCATCAGCCTTGAGATGCCGGAGACGCAGCCTGCACTTGTGCAATTAGATAGTCGTCAATGTGAGTATATTTACAATTGCAGGGGCTTTCACACAGCAGGGCTTACCAAATGGAGATACTTCTGGGGTAGGCATGCCTCGGGTTAGGGAATTTTGCCACCATGGAGTCTTTTAATGGCCAGAGCAATCCAGTACATCATGCTTTTACTATGACATCTGCGTTGGCCACAGGTGGAGCCTGGAGTGGGATACCATGAATTGGACCAAGTGAAATGTGCTGCAGTAAAGGTAATGTAAAGATTGAGTTGTTTTTTTTTTTTTTATTTTACAGATGATACACTTTAACTTTTTGATTTCAAAAGTGTTTTATGTGACAAAGGTATTTGAATAATAACATTTCCTTAAAATAAAAGGACGAATATGTATTTTGGTCTATAACCCTTCTGCCACCCCCTGCAACTTAGCCCAATTTGAATCTCAGCTGATTAATTTTGTTCCTGTAACACTGTATCTCCATTTCCTGTTAGTGGCTGTAACCAAGGATCATTAGTAATTCTTTAGTCACCAAGTCACAGTATGGAATAGGCTTCTAAAGCGGACCCCTAGTCCAGTCACTCTCCCTAACACCCCCATGTTCTGTTACTTGCTATTACTCCAAATAAATGACATGCAGGCTCAACTGGTGAACCATATTTGTTGTGGACAGTTTCATCCGCATTAGTTATAGTCTTTTATTTTCATTCTGCACGCTCGCCGCTGCACCGCTTATACAGCGCTCCGCGGACAGCGGCGACATTCTCTCAGCTTCTTTCAGCACTGTTATTGGCCCGGCGGGGTCACGTGGGGCGCGATTTGCGATCTTCGGGGGGGGGCGCGGGCGGGCTCTGCGGCTCCACCCCTCAAGGTCCGTGCGGGCGCCATTTTGGACTGAGATTTTGCCCTGTTCTAATGTACTGTGAGCGCTGCTGGCCTTCCTGATCGTGCGGTCGTTTCCATTGGTCCGTGAGTCCCCCTGTGGGGTGGTGCTTTTCTACCATTCTCACATTATGGGTTTTTATGTGGGTTTCTCTTATGTCTTTCAGGAGGGATAAAAGTGACTGGTTTCTCCCGGCCCTCTTCCCCTTTGTAATCTCCCACCTAAGCCGTAAGGCTTCTGGCAAAAAGCGGCATTTATCTCCTGCTGTTTCCCTTTTTCCTGGGGAAAATGAGAGACATTATTCTTTCCCTGGCCTTTGCCCCTAGAAGGGGGGGGGGGGCTTTTTTCTGATTCCTCTGAGGAACAGCAGGAGATTTATGGGGGTACTGGGTCTCCTTTCGGTGCATGGTCGCCTGATGATACCGATAGGCTGCTGGCTCACGTTTTTGAAGTGCTATCTATTGCCCCTCCTGTGCCGGCTACAAAAGCAGCAGGGGGAGCTTCTCCACACTGTTAAACAACGCTTGGAGTTCCCTGCGCAGGCCCACTTTAATGATTTGGTGCTCAAGGAGTGAGAACGTCCTAGCAGGTTGCCCGCGGTGCCCAAGAGTTCAGACAAGAGGTATTCCTTCCCTGCTGATGTGGTTAAGTGCTGGTCGCATCCCCCCGAGGTGGATGCTCCCGTGCTTGGGTTGTCCAATACCTCTGTCATGCATTCCCCTGACACTTCTACTCTGAGGGATGGTGAGGACCGGCGTGTGGATCAGCTGGCCTGTCACGCATTTGCTTGTGCGGGGACTGCGCTGCGCCCTGTGTGCGCTTCTGCTATCCCGGCTATTGCTATTAAAGGCCTGCTTAAGTGCCTTTTGGATAATGCCTCGGATGCCAACAGGGAGGAGTATAGATCCCTCCTGATTTGCTATGAATTTGTTGTATATATTCTTTCTGCTATGGATGATGTGGTCAGGATGTGTGGTAGGACTTCTGCCCTTTTGGTGGCTATACGCCGTTCTGTTTGGCTGCGTCAGTGGGCTGCTGATAATTCTGCTAAGAAGGCTCTCACTGGCTTTCCCTTTACTGAGCTACGGCTCTTTGGTGAGCGTCTGGATCTGTTTGCCAAGGATGATAGGCTGCCTCAGCGCAGGAAGCAGCCGCAGCCCTTTCGGGGGGATGGTTCTTCCCTCCCCTCCTTCCGTGCTCCCAGGTCTGGCCGGGGTGCGCCTTTTGCGGGAACACGTAGAGAACCTTGGGGCCGGGGTAGAGGCCATGGTCGCTCCGGTCTCTCCTGGGGTCCCAAGTCCAAATCTTCCCCCAAGCCCCCTCAGGCATGAGGAGGCGCCCTCACCCATCCGGGTGGGGGGGGAGGCTTCGGGTCTTTGCTCACGTCTGGAGCCTACGCGTCTCAGACCAGTGGATTTAGGAGGTGGTGTCCTCCGGTTACAAGATAGAGTTTGCAGCCTGGCCGCCCCCAAGATTCATCAGATCTCAGATGGTTCAAAACCCCTTGTCAGCTCAGGGCTTGCAGCTTGCGGTCCAAAGCCTTTTGGATTTGGGGGTCATCTGCCTGGTGCCCTTCCAGGAAAGGGGCAGAGGCTTTTACTCCAATCTGTTCACGGTTCCAAAAAAGGATGGGTCCCTGAGGCCCATCCTGGATTTGAAGCATCTCAACAAGTTTGTCAGGTTGAAACTTTTTCGCATGCTCGGCGGTCAGTACCCTGTGTCCGGGCGACTTCATGACTTCGGTGGACATCAAAGATGCTTAACTTCATGTTCCTATTTTTCCAGGTCATCAGAGATTTCTTAGGTTTGCTCTGGAGGATCAGCACTACCAATTTGTGGCCTTACCATTCGGTCTTACCTCAGCCCCTCGGGTCTTCACCAAGGTGCTGGCGGGGGTGATGGCTCTGTTGCGATCTCAGGGCATTCGAATCCTTCCTTATCTGGACGACATTCTGATTGCGTCTCAGTCCTTTCATCAAGCCGAGCTGGATACCCAGATGGTGGTCTCCACACTCGAGGCATTCGGTTGGGTGATCAACTTTCCCAAGTCTTCACTGTCTCCATCCTTGGTGAGGTCCTTTTCTGGGCATGACTCTGGATACATCTCAGGTCAAGGTTTTTCTGCCTCAGCAGAAGGTGGAGAGCCTGCAGACACAGGCAAGGTTTCTACTTTCTTGCCCTCATCCCTCCATTCGGCAGGGGATGCAGTTGGTGGGCCTGATGGTGTCATGCTTCGAGGCGGTCCCCTATGCTCAGTTTCACATGAAACCTCTTCAGTTACGCCTCTTGTCAGTATGGGATCGGGACCCTGTGTCCCTGGATCAGGTATTTGCTCTGTCCTCTCTGGTCAGTCAGTCCCTCTCCTGGTGGCTGGACTCGGGGAATCTCCTAGTGGGCAGGACCTTTCTGCCCCCGTGCTGGGAGACTATCACCACAGATGCCAGTTTGACAGGTTGGGGGGGCTTTTGGAAGTCTCTGAAGTTCCAGGGTCAGTGGGGCCCTCAGGAGGCCCATGCCCCCATCAACATTCCGGAGCTATGGGCGATAAGGTTGGTTCTTTTCCAGTTGACCCCACACCTTCGGGGTCAGGCTTTTCAGATTCCCTCGGACAACCAGACTGCGGTTGCCTACATCAATCATCGGGGAGGGACTCGGAGCAAGCGAGCCCTCAAGGAAGTGTCCCTGATACTGTCCTGGGCGGAGGAGAATGTTCCCTGCATATCGGCAGTTTACATCCCGGGAGTGGAGAACCTGGAGGCAGACTCCTTGAGCAGGGGGATGTCTCGGCTGGGGGAGTGGTACCTCAGCAACAGGGTATTTCATTCCCTGTGCCACCGCTGGGGTCTGCTGGATGTGGACCTGTTTGCTTCACGTCACAATCACAAACTTCCGTTCTTTGTCTCTCTGTCACAGGATCCTCTGGCCTTTGCCATGGATGCGCTAGCAGTGCCTTGGAAGGGGTTTCGGCTCCTCTGTGTTCCCCCCCGTTTCCTCTGTTGGGCAGGGTGTTGCGCAAGGTAGCTCAGGAAGGGGTGCCAACCATTCTGGTCGTCTCCTGTTGTCCAAGAAGGCTGTGGTTCGTAGAGTGCAGTTGGCAGTAGATCAGTACGTCCTGCCCAAAGATCCAGATCTACTCACTCAGGGGCAGCTGTGCCATCCCAAGTTACAAACGCTGGCTTTGACGGCTTGGCTGCTGAAACCTCCATCTTGATGGAAAAGGGGTTGCCTGCCTCTGTTGTTGATACCATGATTAGGGCTAGAAAGAAGTCCTCGTCCTTTATCTACTACAGGGTCTGGCATTCTTACATTGCCTGGTGTGAGTCCAAGTGTTTTCTATTCCCAGGATTCTGGAATTCTTGCAACATGGTTTGGATTTGGGCCTTCAACTTGGTCATGTTTCAGCTCTGGCAATTTTTTTCCAAAGATCTTTTGCCAGTCGCCGTTTGGTTAAGACCTTTTTCCAGGGGGTTTCTCACGTGTGTCCGCCACGTAAGCCTATGTTACCAGTTTGGGATTTGAATCTGGTGTTATCTGCTCTGCAGGGTCGTCCCTTTGAGCCTCTCTGTGAGGTCGCTTTGCCCATTTTGATTCTTAAGGTAGCCTTTTTGGTGGCTATCACTTCTGTGAGGCGTGTTTCTGAGTTGGCGGCGCTTTCCATCAAACCTTATTTTGAGCAACACCAGGACAAGGTGGTGTTTCGGTTTAAGCCAGATTTCTTGCCTAAGGTTGTGTCTGCTTTTCATCTCAGTCAGGACATTGTTTTGCCTTCCTTGTGTCCTAATCCTGCTAATTCCTAGGAGCGGACTCTGCATTCCTTAGATGTGGTCAGGGTTCTCAAGTTCTACTTGGTGGCTACTGAATCTTTCAGGAGGACTGATGCTCTTTTTGTTCTTCCTTCTGGTCCTAGGAAGGGTTTGCCTCTGGCTAAATCCACTATCAGCAAGTGGATCTGTCAGGCTGTGATTCAGGCCTATTCTGCTAACGGGCAGGAACCTCCCTTCCGCCTTACTGCTCATTCCATTCGTGCTATTAGTGCCTCTTGGGCTTTTCAGCACCAGGCTTCTGTTGAACAGGTTTGTAAGGCTGCAACTTTGTCTTCTGTTCATACTTTTTTCCAAGTTTTACAAGGTTGATGTTAGGGCCTCAGCTGATGCTGCTTTTGGCCGCAAAGTTCTTCAGGCAGCAGTGGTTTGATTTGCCTGCCGTTGTTCTTGGGATCCCACTCTTCTTTACGGACACTGCTTTTGGACGTCCCAAGCATAAAGAATTTAGTGAAACAGGACGTGTTGTATACTTGGAAAAATACAATTCTGTGAGTACTCACCTGTATAATTGTTTTTGTAGTATACAGCACGTCCTGTTTCACCCCTCCCTTGTTATCATTATTCTTGGTTACCTCTGTATGGTGATTTGTTCAAATGTTGGTTGGGGGTTTCCTTTTATTTTTATTCTCCCAGCTTCTTGTCTAACTGCTTTATAACACTGGGAATTTGTGGGAGGCTCCTGTCCTTTTGTAGGGCCAGGAGGAGCCACAAGTCTTTTCTGCAGTCCACTGCGCCACCTTGTGGCAGATATCCCAAGTGTAAAGAATTTAGTGAAACAGGACGTGCTGTATACTACAAAATCAATTCTACAGGTGAGTACTCACAGAATTGTATTTTTGCCACTTGTACATAATGTACATTAATAAAAGTGCCCTTCCCCATTTTATTCATGCTCAGAAATACACCCCCAAATATATATTGGTTATTCTGTCATTTGTCAGTAATAGAAGCCCTATTTTTTTCTAATCTAAACCACAAAACCTTTTTAATTTTTCTATGAACTGGAAGACTGTTTGTGATGCAGCGGTAGCAGAGGAAAGAGGGATTATTGTTTCCCATCAGTGTTATGTCTGTGTTGTTTTCAGTTTTGCCCTCAAATTTTTGCTTTCATTATTAAAATCTCATGGTATCCATTATTAAAATGGCAAACGTGGGAAAATGCTTGCTGGCAACAGAACCCTTTATATTCGTGGGGAATGTTCTAGTATCTTGGAGCAAGAGATGCACAGAATATCTGTCCACCTGTCTCTGTTTAGCTTAACACAGAGGATGTCAAAATGTTTTATCCTGCCATCTTTCAAACAGTTAGTAGTGATCTGTGACATTGCATGGTGATTAAAGAGGAAAAATCAATAGGATTATTCCTTTATAATGGCATCCTGATTTGGGATGTCCTCTTGTGAAAACAAGAATCACCATGGCAATCCCATGGCACATTTGCGGTAAGCCAGCCATTAAGCAACTTGTGCTCTATTCCATCTGTGCTGATGTCAGAGCAGCTTAGTAAAGCTGAATGGAGCAATGATCCTGGCTGCTCCCACACTTGCCTGCGCCAGCCATTCATAAATGTCTGGTGCGAGTATGCACATAAGTCGAGGGATGCCAGGGGTGCCGCCCGTGCATCCCTGTCAAGGTGATTTTACCCATCAGGATGTCTAAAACTGGAATGTCTAGGACTGAGGTTCAGCTGTCCCTGGAGTATACTCCCATCAAAGGGAGCCCTTCTCCCAATCCATTTTGAGGACCTGCTCAGTCTCATGTACATGATCTTGGGATCCCTTCTAGGTCACCAGCTAATTTACCACACAACACAATGTGATTCACATATACGCACTTTATCATGACCTTGGGCACTGCAACACAAACTATATACAACAACCCTGCACCAAATACTAAACACAGAAACAACAAGAAATATATAGAAAATCAAATCCCGAGCCCATCAAACCAGACATGAAATATATATACAGAAGTGATGGCACACCGCAACGCCAATACAATATATACAAGAGTATGGGCAGGGAAACTGGACAGCAGGAAGGAGTAGACGTAGAGCTGGATTGGGCTGGGCACAGTACTGAAAGCTACACTGGAACAGGAACAAGAACATCAGTGCTATCAGTTTTTCACTTTTTTTTTTTCTTTGTGTTGGATTGCTATGAAGTTTTATTCACTTACATTGTTTCTTTAACCCTTTAACCGCCAGACTACCTTGAGATTTTGTCACCCTTTGTTGCCAGACCATTTTGCACTATTTTGCGCTCCCCTTGTTCAACTGTGATTTTTGAAGGGATTTCCAGGGATTTCCCAGAAAAGTGATATATTGTCTAAGCTTTAACATGAAATGTCTTGTTTGTCATTTTTTAGGTGTATTCTCAATATTTTTGGATGAAATATGTGCAAAAAAAACCCCCAAAAAACAATTTTTTACAATTTGTAGTGTTTTTTGTAATAAAAAATGTAAGTTTGTCAATAAAATCTTATTGCACGTGAAACCCCAATTTCTCCCGGTTACAGTGATACCACATATGTATAGGTAGACACCCTTTCCTGCCCAGGAGACTCCCCCAAACTGAAACAACTCTTTAGGAGATTTTCAGATAAAATACAACTATGCTACGTGCTAAGCGCACCTTGCAGTTTTTCAAGAAAAACAACCCTTTACATTTGAAATACCCCCAACAAACTATATATTCTCTGGAAGTACACACCTCAGGCTTTCTAGGCGTACCAGGCTTGTTGACATGGGTGCAGTTTTCTGGAAGTAATCCCTCAATATATTCTTTGGTTGCACAGGGTTTCTCTAAAAAAGTATAAAAAAGCAGAATCAAAACCACATTTTCCTAAAAAAACTATATGCAAACAAGAAAAAAACTGAAAATCTGAAAAAGCAACATGCCCCGAACAGAACAATACCCAGCATGCATAGCTACTGTCAAGGGAAGAGTTGCCAAACACACCAAAGTAAAGCATGTGCGTAACGGTAATTTTACTTCAAAATTTCAGCTCTGCATACAAAGTGCGCACCTTGTGCTTTTTCTACCAAAACAACCCTTTACATTTAGAATATCCCCCATAAACCATATATTCCCTGAAAGTACACATTTTAAGCTTTCTAAGCGTACCCAGCTTGTTGTCGTGGGCTCATCTTTCTGGAAGTAATCCCTTGAAGAATTCTTAGGTTGCACAGGGTTTCACAAAAAAAATTATAAAAAAGCAGAATAAAAAACACCTTTTCCTAAAATATCAATATGCAAATAAGAAAAAACAAGCTAAATCTGAAAGCGCAAGGTCCCCCGAGCAGAACAATACCCAACATGCATAGGTACTATTAACCCTTTTAATTGCCAGCCTACTTGAACTTTTGTCGCCCTCAGTTGGTCATTTTTCCCCATTTTGCGGCATGTTTAACCGTGATTTTTGTCGGAATTTCTTGGAAAATATATATATATTTTTTTGCAGCAGAATTTAGGCTTTAACATTAAATGTCTTGTTTGTAATTTTTCTACTGTTTTTTAAATATTTTTGCGTAAAAAAAAACAAAAAAATAAATAAAATAATATATATATATATATATATATATATACAATTGTCTCCTTTATTTTAAATAAAACATTTTTTAGTAATAAAAACCATATTGCATGTGATAGCCCCATTTCTCCCGATTACAACGGTACCACATATGTATCAATAGCCCCTCATTCTTGCCCAGGAGACCCCCCAAACTGAAAAGAGCATTTTATAACATTTACAAATAAAATACTACTATCCACACTATAAACATAAGGGGTTAATTTAAAATTACATAGGGACCCCCTCCCGGGGGGGGACCCCAATTTTTTTTGAGAATTTTTGGCTAAGCCTAACCCCAAAAATTAAAAAAATAGTGGGCCCCCCTGGGAGGGGGTCCCTATGTCATTTTCTTTTTAATTTTAATTCTTTAACATTTTTTTTTTTTTTAATTTTTTCTTTTTAATCCCAGGGGGTGGGGGGACCCCATTTTTGGGGGGAATTCTAAGGGTTAGGGTTAGCCTAACCCTAACCCGTAAAGTGGACCAACACCCAGGATTTTCACTATCCTGGGTTTTGATCCACTTCCGCGGGGGTGCCCCGCTGCGTAAAACCCCCGAGAAAGGTATAAAAAACTCACCTCAGCCCGCTCCTACGGCGCATGCGCGAGCGCTCGTCCAATCAGAGCGCTCAGAGCCGCTGTGGTATGCAAGGACAAGGGACGGACAACCACAGCAGCTCTGAGCGCGCTGGCAGCCGCATCTCGCGCTTCCCTCTAACAGGGAGCGTGCCCGCATCGGCGATTCACAAACGACCGGAACGTGTGCGCGCCCTGATAGAGAGAAGCGGGAGATGCGGCCCGCGCATGCACCGTTGGAACAGGGATAAGGTAAGGCGATTGGGGCGTCCTGGGGGTTTCACACAGTGGGGCATCCCGATTTCGGATGCCCCGCAGGGAGGGATCTGATCCGGGCCGATCAGCCTGGGTGTTGGTCCACTTAAAAAAAAAAAAAAAGTAGAGGGGGGACCCCATTTTTGGGGGGAATTTTAAGGGTTAGGGTTAGGCTAACCCTAACCGTTTAAACATTTTTTTAAAAATCACGTAGGGACCCTCATTTTTTTTTGGAATTTTAAGGGTTAGGGTTAGCCTAACCCTAACCCTAACCCTTAAAATTAAAAAAAAAATGACGTAGGGTCCCCCCTACCCGTCATAACCAGCCCGGGACCAGCTATGGGGGCTTGTAGGCACAGAGTGGGGGGGCCAGCTTTTGTGGCCCCCCCCACCCTGCAGCCTACGAGCCCACATAGTCTATGTGGGCCCGGGCTCTTCTGCCCCCCCCCTCGGCTTTGGGGAGGCAGGTAATTGGGGGGCCAGGGGTTAATGGCAAGTCACCCGCTAGGGCAGGTGACTTGTCAGACCCCAGCCTTGTGAACTGGTACAGGGGTCTCATGGACCCCTTACCAGTTCACAAAGGGTTAACAGAAAAAAAAAAACACGGACACAAAATTTTTATTTATTAAAAAAAAAAAAAAAAAAATTTACTCTTTACTTACCTTCGATCGTCAGCTCCTGTGTCCCTCGCTGATCTGCTGTCAGATGGCGGTGATCGGCATCCAGAGAAGGAGGAGACAGGAGATCAGAGGATCTCCTGTCACCTCCTTCCAGGGCACCGATCACCGGCATCTGACAGCTAACAGAGCTGTAGCCGGTGATCGGGACTGGGAATGACGTCATTAGCCCCACCCCCAAAAGGGGCGGGGCTTAGCGTCAAGATGGCTCTCTCCTGAAGATCGGAATGACCTGGGGGGGGATCGGAGGCCCCCCAGGTGAAGAGGAGGGTCGGCGGGAGCCAGCGCACACAGAGGTAAGTAAATGTCATTTTTTTTTTTTTTTTTATTTTACAGGAAAAGCCGGAGGCAGCTGAAATGGGGGGGGGGGCACCCTATTCCGGGCCCTCCCCTGCAGCCAGAGGAGGTCCGGTGAACGATCGGAGACCAGCATTTTGAAGAGGAGACCCGGCTGAATCAAACGAGGGGTCAGGTAAGTGCCTTTTTTAAAAACTTTTTTTACTATTAGTGGGGAAAGTCAGGCACGTAAAATTTACGTGGCTGGCAGTTAACTGCAGGAGAGGCAGCCACGTAAATTTTACGTGGCTGGCGTTTAAAGGGTTAATGAACATATATCTGCTGCAAAAATTGCATATACTATCCTAAATGACATGACCTTACAATATCATTATTACAAACCTAGAGCAAAATATGATCTGTATTCACCTTATTGCACACATGAAGCCAAAACTTTCCTGATCTAATCATCCGGTCACTTATCTTACACCAATGTGCACCAATCCCAGGGCAGCGCTATCTAATGTACATTTTTGTAAAGTATGTAGTATATCAGAATTGTATTTATGGGATTACAGTGTGATGAATTTATCACAAAGGACAATTCCAATGATGAATTGGCCTCATAGGATTAGTTGCCAACCTCTGAACTGATTACAGTGAGTGACCATCCAAGAAAAAAAATAAAGGGGTACTTTCTATTGTCCCTCACAGCTGATCTGTCTGACTCCGTTGATCAGCAAGTCACATCCTCTCCATTCATTACAGTGGAGTTTCAGGCCTGGGCATACCTACTACACACCTACTACACTGCAATGAACGGAGAGCAAGTGGCAGTACTCCTGTGACTGATGGCAGGGGCGTGAGGCTAACTGGCAATCAATGCTGACCCCTGTTCAGGCCCTGGGTGGTGCAGGATATGATTCTGTGAGTTGCTGATCACTGGAGTTGGCAGAACAGCTGCAGAGGCCAAAAGGTCAGTGCCCTTTTTGTTTTGTTTTTTTTTTTAATGGAAGAAAAGTGTTGTCAGATTGTTCTCTATTAACATATAACACCTGTAAACATGCTAATAAATGTTTCATGGTCATCATTATGGTAATGATGTAGTTTCACCACAGGGTGTCAGAAGTGGATTTGCATCTGGTATTTATAAACCAACTGTGAGCATTGCTGTGATGCTACAGCTTAACTGGGCCACCATCTGGATGTTTGAAATATTTTCAACCCTATTTTGTTTAAAAGGAAAACAAAAAAAACTTGGTCAAAGCAGGGTTTAAATGTACATGGCCAACGATTTAACTGATAGCTCTGGGTTAGGTATGTACCGCACCAAAATTTCTCTTACCACGCTTCCCTGATAATAATGCTATATTAAATCTTGCTCCAAAATAGGTGCTAGGGCTTATTTTCAGGGTACCTCTGGTGAAGCCGGGCAGGGGTGGTGGTACATCTGAAGACTTCATCCGCCATGTGCACAGAGCCAGCTGCCAATAGGGAGGTGTGGCTGTGTCCCCAATGTGGTGGTGGTCCTGTAAAATCAGGATGGTGGCAGCAATACAGCAGCTCCGGTAAGACACGAGCTGTCTGGCAATGAGGGGATGCAGGCCCCTGGAAAATTAAGATGGCGGCGGCAGCAGCAGCACAGGAGCTCTAATACAGTACATGCATGGAGCCAGCTTGTAGTTGGGAGATTGGGCCATATGCCCGGCAGCAGGCTGGGGTAGAGCCAGCAAGATCAGGCATTTCACTCCTGACAGACAAGCTTACCTGTGTGACTTAATGTGCCCTCACCTTTACAGCCTCTCCCATTTCTTTGCTGAAGCCCAGCAGCTGGATTATGAAGTGTAACTAGGGCTTATTTTTGGGGTAGGGCTTATATTTCACATATTATCATGAAATAAATTCCTACTATTTGGGGGGAAACACTGTATAGGTCATACAAGAAACGTAATAAAAATGGGCTCATACATTTACTTCAATACATTTAATTAACAATGGTAAGCATTGTACATCTTATAGTCTTGAGTACCATAATAAATACATTTGGCAGTTCCGGGGGATGGGCTTGGCCTATGTATGTCTATTAAAAACTAAGGGCATCAGGACTTTCCATGCACTGAGGTTCACATTGTTCTCAGTGAGTGGCGGCAGTTACCAAATCAGATACCAAAATACCCTGCATCTGACTGGATTTTGTAGCAAGAAAAAAGGTGTAATACTGCACACTTACTTATAGACCTTTCTCATCACCCCATCTCAGCTCCATCCATTCCTGTCCCCCAACTTTTCCCCATCTATCCTATCCTCATCCATCCCTGTCCCCCTAATCTCTGCCCCATCCATCCCTGTCCCCTCAGCTCTGCCCCATCCATCCCTGTCCCCTCAGCTCTGCCCCATCCATTCCTGTCCCCTCAGCTCTGCCCCATCCATCCCTGTCCCCTCAGCTCTGCCCCATCCATCCCTGTCCCCCTCAGCTCTGCCCCATCCATTCCTGTCCCCTCAGCTCTGCCCCATCCATCCCTGTCCCCTCAGCTCTGCCCCATCCATTTCTGTCCCCTCAGCTCTGCCTCATCCATTCCTGTCCCCTCAGCTCTGCCTCATCCATCCCTGTCCCTTCAACTCTGCCCCATCCATCCCTGCCCCCTCAGCTCTGCCCCATCCATCCCTGTCCCCTCAGCTCTGCCCCATCCATCCCTGTCCCCTCAGCTCTGCCCCATCCATTTCTGTCCCCTCAGCTCTGCCTCATCCATTCCTGTCCCCTCAGCTCTGCCTCATACATCCCTCTCCCCCTCAGCTCTGCCCCATCCATCCCTGTCCCCCTCAGCTCTGCCCCATCCATTTCTGTCCCCTCAGCTCTGCCCCATCCATTTCTGTCCCCTCAGCTCTGCCTCATCCATCCCTGTCCCCTCAGCTCTGCCCCATCCATCCCTGTCCCCTCAGCTCTGCCCCATCCATCCCTGTCCCCCTCAGCTCTGCCCCATCCATTTCTGTCCCCTCAGCTCTGCCCCATCCATCCCTGTCCCCTCAGCTCTGCCCCATCCATCCCTGTCCCCCTCAGCTCTGCCCCATCCATCCCTGTCCCCCTCAGCTCTGCCCCATCCATCCCTGTCCCCCTCAGCTCTGTCCCATCCATCCCTGTCCCCCTAAGCTCTGCCCCATCCATCCCTGTCTCCCTAAGCTCTGCCCCATCCATCCCTGTCCCCTCAGCTCTGCCCCATCCATCCCTGTCCCCCTTAGCACTGTCCCATCCATCCCTGTCCCCCTAAGCTCTGCCCCATCCATCCCTGTCCCCCTCAGCTCTGCCCCATCCATCCCTGTCCCCCTTAGCACTGTCCCATCCATCCCTGTCCCCCTTAGCTCTGCCCCATCCATCCCTGTCCCCCTTAGCTCTGCCCCATCCATCCCTGTCCCCCTCAGCTCTGCCCCATCCATCCTTGTCCCCCTTAGCGCTGCCGCATCCATCCCTGTCCCCCTCAGCTCTGCCCCATCCATCCCTGTCCCCCTCAGCTCTGCCCCATCCATCCCTGTCCCCCTCAGCTCTGCCCCATCCATCCCTGTCCCCCTCAGCGATGCCCCATCCATCCCTGTCCCCCTCAGCTCTGCCCCATCCATCCCTGTCCCCATTAGCGCTGCCCCATCCATCCCTGTCCCCCTTAGCGCTGCCCCATCCATCCCTGTCCCCCTCAGCTCTGCCCCATCCATCCCTGTCCCCCTCAGCTCTGCCCCATCCATCCCTGTCCCCCTCAGCTCTGCCCCATCCATCCCTGTCCCCCTCAGCTCTGCCCCATCCATCCCTGTCCCCCTCAGCTCTGCCCCATCCATCCCTGTCCCCCTCAGCTCTGCCCCATCCATCCCTGTCCCCCTCAGCGCTGCCCCATCCATCCCTGTCCCCCTCAGCGCTGCCCCATCCATCCCTGTCCCCCTTAGCGCTGCCCCATCCATCCCTGTCCCCCTCAGCTCTTCCCCATCCATCCCTGTCCCCCTCAGCTCTGCTCCATCCATCCCTGCCCCCCTCAGCTCTGCCCCATCCATCCCTGTCCCCCTCAGCTCTGCCCCATCCATCCCTGTCCCCCTTAGCACTGCCCCATCCATCCCTGTCCCCCTCAGCTCTGCCCCATCCATCCCTGCCCCCCTCAGCTCTGCCCCATCCATCCCTGTCTCCCTCAGCTCTGCCCCATCCATCCCTGTCCCCCTAAGCTCTGCCCCATCCATCCCTGTCTCCCTAAGCTCTGCCCCATCCATCCCTGTCCCCCCAGCTCTGCCCCATCCATCCCTGTCCCCCTAAGCTCTGCCCCATCCATCCCTGTCCCCTCGGCTCTGCCCCATCCATCCCTGTCCCCCTCAGCTCTGCCCCATCCATCCCTGTCCCGCTTAGCACTGCCCCATCCATCCCTGTCCCCCTCAGCTCTGCCCCATCCATCCCTGTCCCCCTCAGCTCTGCCCCATCCATCCCTGTCCCCCTTAGCGCTGCCCCATCCATCCCTGTCCCCCTCAGCTCTGCCCCATCCATCCCTGTCCCCCTCAGCTCTGCCCCATCCATCCCTGTCCCCCTCAGCTCTGCCCCATCCATCCCTGTCCCCCTCAGCTCTGCCCCATCCATCCCTGTCCCCCTTAGCGCTGCCCCATCCATCCCTGTCCCCCTTAGCGCTGCCCCATCCATCCCTGTCCCCCTCAGCTCTGCCCCATCCATCCCTGTCCCCCTCAGCTCTGCCCCATCCATCCCTGTCCCCCTCAGCTCTGCCCCATCCATCCCTGTCCCCCTCAGCTCTGCCCCTGTCCCCCTCAGCTCTGCCCCATCCATCCCTGTCCCCCTCAGCTCTGCCCCATCCATCCCTGTCCCCCTCAGCGCTGCCCCATCCATCCCTGTCCCCCTCAGCGCTGCCCCATCCATCCCTGTCCCCCTCAGCTCTGCCCCATCCATCCCTGTCCCCCTCAGCTCTGCCCCATCCATCCCTGTCCCCCTTAGCACTGCCCCATCCATCCCTGTCCCCCTTAGCTCTGCCCCATCCATCCCTGTCCCCCTCAGCTCTGCCCCATCCATCCCTGTCCCCCTCAGCTCTGCCCCATCCATCCCTGCCCCCCTAAGCACTGCCCCATCCATCCCTGTCCCCCTCAGCTCTGCCCCATCCATCCCTGTCCCCCTTAGCACTGCCCCATCCATCCCTGTCCCCCTCAGCTCTGCCCCATCCATCCCTGTCCCCCTAAGCTCTGCCCCATCCATCCCTGTCCCCTCGGCTCTGCCCCAACCATCCCTGTCCCCCTCAGCTCTGCCCCATCCATCCCTGTCCCCCTCAGCTCTGCCCCATCCATCCCTGTCCCCCTTAGCACTGCCCCATCCATCCCTGTCCCCCTTAGCACTGCCCCATCCATCCCTGTCCCCCTCAGCTCTGCCCCACCCATCCCTGTCCCCCTTAGCGCTGCCCCATCCATCCCTGTCCCCCTCAGCTCTGCCCCATCCATCCCTGTCCCCCTCAGCTCTGCCCCATCCATCCCTGTCCCCCTCAGCTCTGCCCCATCCATCCCTGTCCCCCTTAGCGCTGCCCCATCCATCCCTGTCCCCCTTAGCGCTGCCTCATCCATCCCTGTCCCCCTTAGCGCTGCCCCATCCATCCCTGTCCCCCTCAGCTCTGCCCCATCCATCCCTGTCCCCCTCAGCTCTGCCCCATCCATCCCTGTCCCCCTCAGCTCTGCCCCATCCATCCCTGTCCCCCTCAGCTCTGCCCCATCCATCCCTGTTCCCCTCAGCGCTGCCCCATCCATCCCTGTCCCCCTCAGCGCTGCCCCATCCATCCCTGTCCCCCTTAGCGCTGCCCCATCCATCCCTGTCCCCCTCAGCTCTGCCCCATCCATCCCTGTCCCCCTCAGCTCTGCCCCATCCATCCCTGTCCCCCTCAGCTCTGCCCCATCCATCCCTGTCCCCCTCAGCTCTGCCCCATCCATCCCTGTCCCCCTCAGCTCTGCCCCATCCATCCCTGCCCCCCTTAGCACTACCCCATCCATCCCTGTCCCCCTCAGCTCGGCCCCATCCATCCCTGCCCCCCTCAGCTCTGCCCCATCCATCCCTGCCCCCCTCAGCTCTGCCCCATCCATCCCTGTCCCCCTCAGCTCTGCCCCATCCATCCCTGCCCCCCTCAGCTCTGCCCCATCCATCCCTGTTCCCCTCAGCTCTGCCCCACCCATCCCTGTCCCCCTTAGCGCTGCCCCATCCATCCCTGTCCCCCTTAGCGCTGCCCCATCCATCCCTGTCCCCCTTAGCGCTGCCCCATCCATCCCTGTCCCCCTCAGCTCTGCCCCATCCATCCCTGTCCCCCTCAGCTCTGCCCCATCCATCCCTGTCCCCCTCAGCTCTGCCCCATCCATCCCTGTCCCCCTCAGCTCTGCCCCATCCATCCCTGTCCCCCTCAGCTCTGCCCCATCCATCCCTGCCCCCCTCAGCTCTGCCCCATCCATCCCTGTCCCCCTTAGCACTGCCCCATCCATCCCTGTCCCCCTCAGCTCTGCCCCATCCATCCCTGCCCCCCTCAGCTTTGCCCCATCCATCCCTGCCCCCCTCAGCTCTGCCCCATCCATCCCTGCCCCCCTCAGCTCTGCCCCATCCATCCCTGCCCCCCTCAGCTCTGCCCCATCCATCCCTGCCCCCCTCAGCTCTGCCCCATCCATCCCTGTCCCCCTCAGCTCTGCCCCATCCATCCCTGCCCCCCTAAGCTCTGCCCCATCCATCCCTGTCCCCCCAGCTCTGCCCCATCCATCCCTGCCCCCCTAAGCTCTGCCCCATCCATCCCTGTCCCCTCGGCTCTGCCCCAACCATCCCTGTCCCCCTCAGCTCTGCCCCATCCATCCCTGTCCCCCTCAGCTCTGCCCCATCCATCCCTGTCCCCCTCAGCACTGCCCCATCCATCCCTGTCCCCCTTAGCACTGCCCCATCCATCCCTGTCCCCCTCAGCTCTGCCCCATCCATCCCTGTCCCCCTTAGTGCTGCCCCATCCATCCCTGTCCCCCTCAGCTCTGCCCCATCCATCCCTGTCCCCCTCAGCTCTGCCCCATCCATCCCTGTCCCCTCAGCTCTGCCCCATCCCTGTCCCCTCAGCGCTGCCCCATCCATCCCTGTCCCCCTCAGCTCTGCCCCATCCATCCCTGTCCCCCTCAGCTCTGCCCCATCCATTCCTGTCCTGTCCAGTTTTGCCCATCCAATCCCCAGCCTTCCAGCTTTGCCAATCCATTACTCTTTCTTCCAGCTCTGCATCTATCCTCCCCCAGCTCTGTCCTTCTAGTTCTGCCCGTTCTTCCCTTTGCCCAGTTCTCTCTCCATCCCTTCCTGTTCTGTCTATCCATCCCTCTTCCTTACAGCTTTCCTCCCATTCATCCCTCTCCCCTGAGTACTACATATCCATCCTTATTACCAGACCTTATTGCCAGTAATATTTTGGGCCCTATTCCACCCCTGTACATGGCCTGCACAGAATGCAAGGGAAGGGGTAAAGCAGTGTGCTGTGTGTGGAACTGTGTGTGGTGCTGTGTGGAGCAATAAAAGAAAAAAAGCTCCTGTTTTTTCCCAGTGCCCAATCTCGGGGGCAGGTGCAAGCAGCCGTTTTTAGTTTTGCCTGAGGAATCCATAGCCCCTCCCCCAGTGTGCTGATTTCTAACTATCCACTATCCAAAAAAAATAAAAAGTTTCAGCATCATGTAGAATATGTGCTAAAATGTGGAAATGCTCTCAACAATGGAATGAATACCACCCATAATGAGCTGCAACTATTAAAAATATCTCTCAAAGTGAGCCAGTATTTATAAAGATAAAACATGGATACCTATCCCAAATCTTACTGAATTATCCCCACAATGGATAAAATCATCTATATTTTCTCTTTCACTAAGTTTTGCAAAATCACTATGTCTGTACAATACTTTAAAAGGGGTTGAAACGTCAATTATGAGCTGCAGTGGTATTTCATTTAGTGTGTGGTGGCTGCTTTCATGAATGAATGCTGCCAGCACTGAATTTGGGAGTGGGGGCAGTTGGGAAATCAAAGTGCTTCCAGGGCATCCCCACAGATGTCTGTGCAAAACAGCTGAACATTAAAGTTCTGATACTGCCTGAAACTGTCTGTCCCACTCTTTACAAGTTTATTGTACACAAACAAGCCAACAAACAATGATGCACAAAAGTAACTCAAGATAGGTAACATCTAAACTAACAAGCTCGGTCTAGAATTAAATATTCATTACAACAGAGACAACATTAGTAACAATATTTAAAAAGTAAAAAAAGGTTGTTTTTTACGATTGGCATCTCTAGACCTTGCCACTAATTACAAGCCTGCAGCTTGTTTCTACTGGATGCCCAATCCTCTGGAGAACCTGCATAGCAACATCAGAGGGAGCAAGCTGACATATAAGGAGTAGGAATGAGAAATTGTTTTCAAGGCTGCCAGCTAAACACACACACAAGCTGTTGCCTCAAGAATATCCACTCTGTTCTAAAGCTTCTACAAACTCTAACCCTTATATCCATATTTACAGCTGCAGTATTGCTAGAATAGTTCTAGTTCAGAACAGGAGTAGCCTGATTCTAAGGTTGGGTCTCAGATGAGCCAATGCACCACTTGTGATTTATAAAACGGTTCTGTCCATGGCAGTATCTCTTCTACATTTTAATTTGTATTAGTAAAAAGAAAAGTGCGAGACTTAATGGGACAGTCCTGGTATGAACAAAAATAAGCTCCCCCCCAACTGTTCTTTTCTTCTGTAGTGTAAAACTTACTGGATGCTGAGATCACGCTCCCTGCCATCCAGTGCCGTCAATAAGGTGCAGGGCAACGTCTGCTTCCTTCAAGACAGGAAATGGACATGAGCCCACTCCATTCACTATAATAGAAGGGGCGTGCCATGCCTCTCACATCTCCTCTATTGCAATGAATTGAATGGCTGTGTGGAGGGCCAGACTGCTTTTTTGAAGGAGGCGGCCAGTTTCCTGAACCTTGTTTGTGAATGGAGACTGGCACGGAGGGCAATTTATCAACATTTGGTAAGTTTTTACACACAACAGCAGGATGGACCGGCTGCAGATGACGATGTTAGTATATATAATATAGTATATATTCTGTGGTTTCAGCATGTGGTGTTGCTGAGGCAGAAGTAACCAGCTGTATGTAATAGCCCCAAACAAGTTTGGAGGAATTTGACCAAAATAAATTAAACCTCTAACCAATGCTAGCACACACCCAGAAATTGTTTTAGTCTAGACATTTAAAGGGTATGTCCACTTTCAATTGAATTTTTGAATAAATATTTTGCATGGCTAAATTATGTCTTAAAGATTTGAGTGGATCTAGTATTTCTAAAACTTTGCAAATGTGTGTTTTATGGAAGCAGTTTTCATTAACTGCAATCTGTTGCTATTGGTAACATACACCAAGTGCAGACTTGCTGTACATTGCCAACAGCAACAGATTGCAGATAGTTGCACAGAACACTGCTGCTGGGCATGTGTAAGGTTGAGTGAGCTCCCTAACCTCAGCAGCGGCCATAGCAGCAGTGTTCTGTGTGTACAGGGCTCACTTCTCTTCACTTCACTTCCACACATTTGCTAACATAGAAAAAATAAAGGCAACCTCAGCTAGGCAGCTTGAGCACATCCTTTTGGCACAACAAAATATACACCTTTTAAAATAACATTGAAAATTTAAATATAGAGATCTGTCCAAATGATTTTGGAAGCCTGCAGTTTGGCTAAATTTCGAGACACCACAACTCAACACCAGGGGCATAACTATAGGGGGTGGGACCACACTGGTGTCCAGAAGGTCGGGGGCATCATTGTTGCTTCTCTACCTTATTATATATATCGGCTGGAAGGAGTTTGATATGCTTAACGTCCCTTTACAGGCAAGCACAATAAACAATACATACTCACCTATGGTATCACACAGCTGAATCACACAATGCTGGTACTGCATCAGCGATCCCTGGGTCTGCTTTAAGCTTGCCATCACACCTCAGGCTAGGTCTTAAACCATATGTACCTGAATTGGTGTACATGAATGGAATAAAAGTGAAACATGATTTACAGATCAGTATTTAAAATCTACTTTTATTTGGGGCTCCCCTAGGGTGGATTCCACACATCTTGGGGTGGGGGGGTGAGCTGTGCCATAGGGGAGCAGTTTTTCTGTATGTCACACTTTTTATCTATTTGGCAGTTTGCAATCCTGCTGTCAGGTTCCACTTACCCGGTCCAGCGGCGTTCCCGCTGCGCGGCCTCCCGCCCGGCGGCGAGCGGCGGCTCCGTCCCTGCTGGCGTGTGCGCGCCTTCTCTCCCTCCAGCCGGAGGCCCCGGCTTCCTCACACGTGCTCGCGTGCGTGCGAGCACGTTCCGTTTATGCCCTCCGCCGGCGCTGCTCCCAGCGCGGCCGCTGGAGGAAACTTAATTAAAGGGCCGGATGGGGTTGGGGGGAGTGCTCTGCTGCAACAGGGCCAATGAGCCCTTGACTTTGGGGCTGAGCGCCCCTGGGGTTGTATGTGGGCCAATGAGCCCAGGGTAGGGAGGTTGTGCCTTCATCCCTCGTCCTGACCAATCCCTAACCAGTTCCTAGGTGCACCAATCACACACCCATTCCCCCCATCCCCAATCTTGTCTGTGCCTATATTAGGTTCACTCCGTCAGTCACCCAGCGCCTGTGATAGCGCCTTGTACCTAGTATTGACCTCTGTGTATTTGTTATTGATCCTGCTGCCGACCTCCGCCTGAACCGACCATTCTTGATCTGAAACCCCGTTGCCGACCACCGCCTGAACCGACCATTCTTGTTCTGAACTCCTGTTGCCGACCTCTGCTTAGAAACTTGACCACGAATTGCCTAATCCTTCTGTACCGCCACGATCTCTGTCTTCCTGTTGTCGACCTCTGGACTGTCTCAGGACTTCCGCTACTAACGCTCTAGCCATTTGGTTCTCCTGATCTCCTATTAATAAGCTCGCATCCTTTGAGCCATTGAAGTCCTGGGGGCAACCGATCCCGGGCAGGCGTATTCTGCGTCCCGGCAAGCAGGGGCTCCTACAGGTGAAGCTGGCTGCGGAGATTGGGGGTTGAGGGCTTATCTGGAGGGCTGGAGTTACCCCGAGCGTGACACCTGCTTTGTTTTGGATTTGTTATTTTGGGGCTTGATATTGCCCTATCTTTTTCACAGAACATTGCTATATCCAACTTATAAAGTTCTCCTGATGATTTCCATTGGTTTGGGATATCTACTGTATACTTTTCCCACATGGTGTAAATTTATATTACTTATGGTGTATGAATTTTTTAATACGCTTTAATTTGCAATCTAACCTTTTTGTGTGGTGTGCATCCTTCATAGAAATTTTTTTGCTTGGTATATAGTGGGGCTTAGTGTAGTGGAAGCCCTGAAATAGATTGCACCTATGGTTGAATATAGCTTTCTTAATAGGTGTGCTACTACCTTTTAATTTCTAACCTACAGTACATACAAGCATGCAACGACTAGGCAAGATAAAATTGAAGAAAAGCATTTTACAGTAAGTACACTAAAATCCACATTTTTGTAACAGATTTACCTAGGATAACTTTTGCTGTATCACTAGTTTATCCTAATCTATGATACATTTGTTCATAACATGGAGAGAAAGGAGATAAAGAGACCTTGTGTGACCTTAAAAACCTCGTTTTTGAATGTGAATTTCAGACATGCACAACAGGTTCTTCAGCTAATTACGGGTTTTTATATTTTCCAGTGAGATCTTACGGTGAAGAATCAAATGTACTGAAACACTATTTGGCTCAGGTATAGGATCAGTAAAGTAGAATTGTAAATGCAATACAAATATTTTAAGAGATGGTCAGATATTGATGGTACTACAGTTCAAGAGGAACAAATGTGTAACCACTAGTGAAATGAGCAGATTCTTTAGCTCAAAATGGTTTATATACACAATGTTTCATATAAATATAGTTACAATAAAGTTAATTGTAGTTCGCAGTATACTCGCATGTTTGTCCCTAAGGGTGCAGCTTACCTTATTGGTGCCAGGAAGCCTGAAAGAATGATGGGACTTGTTCCTCAAGTCTTTTTCACTGTCCACCACTGAGCAGTAAAGGTTTTTACATCTATAAGAAGGTCTAAATGCTGTTGGTAAACTAGAGTCATATTCACACTGGTAAACTAGAGTCATATTCATACATCTGAATGGATCAGGTCAGCACCTAGTCTATGTATGGTTCATGGCAAGAACCCCTAACCTTTCTTACCATGAGAGTCAAATTCAGCATGGAAAGATGGCTGCAAGCCACATTCTACAGGAACGGGTCATAGAAACTATATAATTCTTGATAAACAGGAAACAACCACAAACTGTTCCAAATGACAGGACAGTAAAATACTTGACACATTTTAGTCAGCACATATTTATTGTGCATAGTGATTCCCCCAGCCCCCAAGATATAAAATAGCAGAATCAGGCATGCTTCCATTCTCCAAGCTCCCCAGGACTATGATACACATATCCCATGATACAGGTGGGAAGAATCCATCCAGTATTCTGCATTTGGTGAGCCAGTCTTCCCTATGTCAGCAAAATGGGACATTTAGGTTTTCCCAGAGTTTTTGGAAGGACAGAGAGCCTCAAAGTGGGACTGTCCCACCAAAAGTGGGACATCTGTTCAATCTAAGCATGGTTGGGATTTTTTTTTATTTTATGATGAAAGACTGTTCGTCCACTTTAAAGCTATGCAGCTGTTTACTCCCATTGCATTAAGTTGTCTTCATAGTGTGCTCTTACTTTCACTATTATACATATCCTTGATTTCTACTGTGATTGCCGATCACTGGGCAGTGTGTATGTGATTGGACTATGCTTCTACATATACTCAATTTAGACTTCTAAATATACAAGCTGTTACAATCTGTTAAAGGGGTATGATGGAATTTCAGTTTACCATTTCATGACAGTAGGGCACCAAAAAAGGGTAAGTCACAGATTTCCCAGGTTACATAGCTTTAGAAAGGCCGGGGGATGCAGTCTGACATGAGCAGGTATCTCATGATTACTTCCATGCATACATAACTAGGGGCTGTTTTCTGCAGTACATTCAAGACCTGCTTTTCAGAAACAATTGCAGCTGTTTAAAGGTAGAGGGTGTGGTGGCTCTACGCCTTTTTAATGTATTTCTAAAGTTGTGCATAGAGACGTCAAGGAAGGTTATTTAATCCTTTAAGTGCCAACCTATATGGAGATTTTGTCACCCTTTGTTGCCAGATCATTTTTTACTATTTTGTGCTACACATGTTCAATTGTGATTTTTGAGGGAATTTCCCAGGAAAATAATATATTGTTTTCTTCAGAAAAAGTCTGGGCTTTAACATTTTTACAATTTGTAGTGTTTTTGTAATGAAAAAAGTAAGTTTGTCAATAAAACCTTATTGCGCGTGAAATCCAAATTTCTCCCGGTGACAGCGGTACCACATATGTATTGGTAGACACCCTTTCCTGTCCAGGAGACTCCCCCAGATTTTCAGATAAAATACAACTATGCAATGCGCACCTTGCAGTTTTTCAAGAAAAACAACTCTTTGCATTTGAAATACCCCCAACAAACTCACCTCATGCTTTCTAGATGTACCAAGCTTGCCGATGTAGGCACAGTTTTCTGAAAGTAATGCCTCATTGAATTCTTTGGTTGCACAGTTTCCCTAAAAAGGAATATAGAATCAAACTCAAATTTTCCTAAAAAAAAAACAGTGTGCAAACAAGAAAAAACAAGTTCAATCTGAAAAAGTGAGGTCCTATAAATAATACCTAACATGCATAGGTACTCCCAAGGGAAGAGTTGCTGAACACCCCAAAGTGAAACATGTGCGTAAAGGTAATTTTACTTGAAAATTTTAGCACGCCTTGCACTTTTTCTACCAAAACAGCCTTTACATTCAGAATACACCCAAACAAACCATATATTCCCAGAAAGTACACACGTTAAGCTTTCTAAGCTTACCCAGCTTGTTGTAGTGGGCTCATCACTTTAGAAGTAATTTCTCGAAGAATTCTTAGGTTGCACAGGGTTTCCCTAAAACAAATTATAAAAAAGCAGAATAAAAACACATTTTCCTAAGAAAATATGAAAACAAGAAAAAGCAAAGTATATCTGAAAGCGCAAGGTCCCACGAGCATAATACCCAACATGCATAGCTACTTTTAACCCTTTTAATTGCCAGCCTACTTGAGATTTTGTCACCCTCTGTTGGCAGTTCATTTTTCACCATTTTGTGCTGTTTAACTGTGATATATATACCGGTATATATATATATATATATATATATATATATATATATATATATATATATATATATATATATATATTATTTTTGGCAGAGTTTAGGCTTTAACATGAAATGTCTTGTTTCTAATTTTTCTACTGTTTTTAAAAATATTTTTGAATAAAAAAACATTAAAATTTTTTTTTTTAGAAAATTGCCTCCTTTATTTTAAATAAAACATTTATTTTATTAAAGAAAATCATATTGCATGTGAATGCCCCATTTTTCCTGATTACAACGGTACCACATATGTATCTTTAGCCCCCTACATTCTTGCCCAGGACACCCCCCCCCCAGACTGAAAAGAGCACTTTATAACATTTGCAAGTAAAATACAACTACTATCCACACTATAAAGGGTTAAACAAAAAAAAATGGCATAGGGTCCGCCTTCCAGGGGGGAGTGGGCATTTTTATGGGGAATTTTAAGGCTTAAAAATCCACTAAAAATGCCAGAGACCAACTATGCAGGGCTTGTAGGAACAGGGCGCTGGGGCCAGCTTTGGTGACCCCACCCACCCTGCCGGTGGGTCTCATGGATCCCTTATCAGTTCACAAAGGGTTAATTTTAAAAAAAAACTGACACAGAGAGGAGTGGTATCACAGATATATCAACTACTGGAAGGAGGACAGGAACCAGACCCCCCCTTCCATAGGGAGTGGGAGAAAGACCTGGATAGGATGTTCACGGATGAGAAATGGGAGAAAATATATACGTTAACTCATAAATCATCTATTTCTGTCCATGTACAGGAAACCAACTATAAATACTTGTCAAGATGGTATTACACCCCCCAAAAAATTACCCTTTTTTTATCCAAGATGCCTCGTCCACCTGCTGGAGATGTACAACTGAAGAGGGATCACTCTTCCACATTTTCTGGACCTGTTCAAAGATCAAACTGTTTTGGAACAGTGTTACCAGAATGATGGGGGAAGTTACCGGCTCACAGATCCCATGTTGCCCGGCCCTTATGTTGCTTGACTATTCCTCGTGCAGTATCCCAAACTATAAAAAGTCAATACTACGACACTTGATTAATGCGGAAAAAGTCCTGATCCCTAGACTATGGAAGACGGAATCCACACCCACAGTGGGAGACTGGATTCAGGAAGTTAACAAGATCAGGGAGATGGAGGAACTGACCGCTACTGTACAGGATAGAGAGGAAAAATGCTGGTTGGAATGGACTCCTTGGTACTTATACAAAGATTCTGTGATCTTCCCCCGCTGTCGCCAAACGCCGGTGTCGTCCTCGAGCCTCTCTGGACGTGATTGTCCTGCTTCTGTTCCGCCGCTCCCCCTTCCTCTCCCGGACCTGTGATCCGGGCTCCAGTGATGAGCTGGCCTCTTCCCTCCCTCCCTCCCTCCCCTCCCTTTTCCCTCCTCTCCTCCCTTTTTGTTTGTTTGTTTTTTGTACCCTTTCTCAAGGGAAAACTTCTCCTCGTGTTGTCCTGTTCTCTTTGTCCAGATGGTGATAATGCTACGATCCGACCTACCCCTGGAAGCACTTAAGGGTAATTGAAACCCAGAGGATCCCCATATCTAGATCCGGTCCACTTTATCATTTGACCCCGCCCCATACTAGCGCTCGAGTTGGAGCGCTGAAGACCAGTCGGGGGGAGGTGGTGGGAGACCACACCCCCCTTTGGTTGGGATAAGGGGTGGCCTGCCTGACTGCTTTGGCTCCCTGAATGCCCTCTAGCTTAAAGGGGTGGGAGAATACGTGTGTAAAAGAGGACTCAACTACGATAACAGGGGGAAGGAGATAT
The DNA here is from genome assembly GCA_027917425.1 of Gastrophryne carolinensis. Classification (NCBI taxonomy): domain Eukaryota; kingdom Metazoa; phylum Chordata; class Amphibia; order Anura; family Microhylidae; genus Gastrophryne; species Gastrophryne carolinensis. Next base: position 262,242,542 of record CM051238.1, read on the forward strand.
TTAAGATGCTTGTCATGTTTACGAGATTTTCTGAGTATGCTGTAATATGTTTATGAGACATGTGGATTTCTCACACTGGACTGTATTCGTGACTTCTCTGTCTGTAATGTTTGTATTTAAAAATTGAAAACATCTAAAGTTTAAACAAAAAACTGACACAGGAAAAAAATTGTTTTTATTTTTTTTTTAATACTTACCTTCCATCCATCCCAGAGCACTGTGTCCTACGCTGATCACTTGGCTTCCTGCTGCTGCTGGAAGCCTTTTATAGCTGCTGGGTGACAGATAAAACACAGGCAGTGAACATGTGACCTTGTACAAATTACCCATTGATTGGATTAACAATATTAAGCTCCAAATTGTTATCAGATGAGCAAGATTCTTTTGCCTCCATCGTAGTTGCAGTTCCAAAAATAAATGATTTTTCTTTTTTTATATCTAAAACCACATATGATTGAGTATGTGTTTTTTGCTTCTATTAATATAAGGCTTTTATACAATCCTTTTTTCTAGGGATTGGTTTTAGTCTGTGGATATACCGTACATGAAACAGTGCTTGCAACAGCTATAGACCCCAGGATATGTTAGGCTAAGTTTGATGCTCAGTTTTGGAAGTACCTAGTTGGGATGCCCTGGGGGTATTCTTCGAAAGGCCACCATTTTGCAGACAACATTTCACATCTTAATGTTTTAATCTAAATTTCAAGTCTGTCCTATTAAGAAAATGCTTCCCTTATTGACCAAAATGAAGATACAGCCTGCAGCTCACCTTTATAGTGTGGCCTAGATTGATTTAAGATTGCTGTGTGTGCAAAATATATAGAGGCCCTGGTGGTCAGGTTGTATGGGGCCAATAAAAGTCTAAGAGCCAAAATATGGGATTGGTAGGTTATGTATTCTAAGTATACAGCACGTCCTGTTCCAGAAGATATTCCTTACTCTTGGGTTATACATCCAATAGATAGCGCTGGACTGCAGAGACAGAAAAGTGGCTCCTCCCGGCCCCATATATACCAGGGACCTCCCACAAATTCCCCAGTTCTTCTCTGCAGTCTGGGCTGCGATGACTAGAAGATGACTCTCTCTACTCGCAGGTGAGCGGGGCTATTAGCCTGCGGCCCTGTAGGTTTATTCGCACCCGTTTCCTTTTACTGCCTCCCAGCTTAGGCTGCACTGGTTCGGGTGAAGGTAGGCAGCACCGCTGTCAGGTGCTAAGGAGCGCTGCTCCAACCGCAGTCCCCCACCAAAGGGTAGGAGGTACAGGTCCATGGTGAGCCTTATGGCATGCCCCTCGCTGTTTGTCCCCACAGTTGGCTCCCTTTAGGCTGGCCGTCGCTTCCCCTTCGCTCTCCCTGGTAGATCTCGGGGGGGGGGGGGGGGTGTGCACTCTTGACTATATAGTTGTGTGATGATCCCTTTTGATTTGATTGCACTGGTTATTTTTGCAACCGCCGCTGCGCCATCATTGGCTGGCCTTGTCAGGTGGGACGTGTTCTGCATCACTGTCTCCGCAGCCCGCCCCTCGAGGTATATGCGGGTGCCATTTTAGCTCTCTGCTGTGTGTGTCTGGCGTTTCTCTATCGTGGTCCGTAAGTGCCCCTGCGGGCTGATTTATTTTGTGTTTCTCTGTCTTGCATATTGCTTATGGGATCTTCTTGCTTATGTCTTGCAGGCGGGTCAAACTTGTGGTTTCTCCCGGTCCAATCCCCTCTATTTAGTGTTAACTCTTATTGGAGGGCTATTGTATTCCCTTACCTCCCACTTCCCTAGCGGGTTATTGGGGCATCCCGGGTTACTATTATTAGCGTCAATCCCTATTGGCCTGTTGTGCCGTGATAATCATCATATGGAGGCTTCTCAGGATAATGTGTTCGGGGTTCCTTCGGGACAAGCCCGGCTGTGTGTGGCGTGTGGGGTATCCCCTGTCAGTGACGACGTCAGGATTTGTGTACCCTGCGCCCAGCAGACGCTTACGCTTCGGCTGGGCCTAGTGCTGCGCCCCCTCTGGCTTTGCCTATCCCCCCATGCTTACACCTGTTTCCTCACGTGTGTTAAACATAACATTTTCTAATAACCTCCATGTTTAGAATGTGAGCAGTTGGCAATGTGTCTTTGCAAACTTTACGAGTTGGATTTGATATCTGAAAAGAAAAGTTATTGGTCTTTAATTTCATTATTTTCTTTGATGACCAATTATATTAGGACGACAACATTCATTAGAGAGAGTGGATGTTCACAGGCATTTTTTGCTAATTTGTAGGCACATCAGGCTATCTATTTCAGCCAAACATTTATATGCTGTGTTCAGGCAAAGAACGAGTCTGTGTTAGGCACAAACTATGACTTTGTTATCTTCATGTGACCTTATCATAACCTTGGGCAAACCCTTTTTTTTCCAAAGATCCACACAGTAAGCATTTTTGTTCTTGCAATTCTCTCATTTTCTTTAAGTGAAGCATTTGAAACGTAATTAGATGTTATATAGGCCATTTTACTTTAGGGCATTTCCAATTAATAGAAAGAGAAAATGGAACAAGGGCGGTTCCCAATTATGAAAATGTGTTTTACAAGTCTTACACTAGCAAATAATACATATGCAAGAAATCTTGTAAGATGCTTCTTTCCCAGCAAAAGCAAATTTACTCCCATTGAAGTGCATTAAAGAAAATAAAAAGTGCACCTATTAAGGAGACACAGTTCATTTTGGTTTATTTTAAAACATTTATTTATGGTAGTGGGGGGGGTCCCACTTTAAAACCGTTGTCTTCCATTTTAATTAGTAGCCAAACAGTTTACTATGGGGTGCACCACTATATCATATATAAATGTGCTCACTCCTCAACTATATCCAACCAATTCCATGGGAGTGGCCGTGAAAGAACACACACCTCCCTCCCTCTGAGGAGCACCAAGAAATATATCCAACAAATCTATATATCCAAAATTTTTATTAAGACGTATACTCACATAAAAATACACAAAATACACTGGACACAAGACAATTAAAACCAAATGGCAGGTCCCTATTATTATTGCTCTCAGTATATCTTAGCCAACCCAAAACATGGGTAAATCACTGTAAATCTTCTGTGATGCGCATAATACCCCAATAATATATAGAATAAACCATGGGCAATCCTATAACTATACATAAAGTGCAGGAGTCTGTGTAAGCTGGGATGCAGTATCCCTGCCCACACTCACCCCCGTACCTGTGCCGGCACTCAAGCGGACCCAAAGGGGTCCCTATATCTAACCCTATTGTACTGAACGATACTAATGACCAATAAAGGCTCTGATAATGTATGCTAAACTCCTAATGAACAATCCCTGTGCTACGCATCTGCCAATAAAAGTGCTAGTGCTTTGATCTGTACACACATGAATCTGAATACAATCTAAATATATCAATAACCTAGCACAGGGATTGTTCATTAGGGGTTTAGCATACATTATCAGAGCCTTTATTGGTCATTAGTATCGTTCAGTACAATAGGGTTAGATATAGGGACCCCTTTGGGTCCGCTTGAGTGCCGGCACAGGTACGGGGGTGAGTGTGGGCAGGGATACTGCATCCCAGCTTACACAGACTCCTGCACTTTATGTATAGTTATAGGATTGCCCATGGTTTATTCTATATATTATTGGGGTATTATGCGCATCACAGAAGATTTACAGTGATTTACCCATGTTTTGGGTTGGCTAAGATATACTGAGAGCAATAATAATAGGGACCTGCCATTTGGTTTTAATTGTCTTGTGTCCAGTGTATTTTGTGTATTTTTATGTGAGTATACGTCTTAATAAAAATTTTGGATATATAGATTTGTTGGATATATTTCTTGGTGCTCCTCAGAGGGAGGGAGGTGTGTGTTCTTTCACTGCCACTCCCATGGAATTGGTTGGCCATTTTAATTAGTAGGTGATTAATGGAGTCACCCTACCCAAGATGTTTAGGATCAGGCTTGTATAATATTGTGTTACAGTGAAAAGTAAAAACAGCTTCATCATCATGTCACAGCAATTCTCATCTACCACTGAAACTTTTTGTATAGGGCTTTAAAGGAATACTACAAAGACTTGCTAATCAAATTGAAAGTCAACAGTTAAATATTGAATTTATGTCAGTAGTCCATAACTTGAGGAACATTCTGGTATTGCAACCAGAACATTGGGGGGAAAAAAACCCGGGATAACAATAATTGAGTTACAATTCTTAGTAGCTGTAAATCTATTTTGTGGTGGGGGGTTTTCAAGAAGAAACTAAAATGTGATGAGCAAAAATATGGGATTCCAGTAATACCCCTCTAGTCCCTGTGACACCCATTAATTTTTGTAAGTAACTTTTTTAGACCACTGACAGCAGAACATTAAATTATGAACCTCCTTTATCAAGCATTAGCATAAGTCAGTGTCACTCAGCGCCAATATTTTAGCTTCATTTGCACTCGTCCAACTTATCACAGTGCCATATAGTTTGTGGTGAGCGTCGCTCTTCTCAAAGCTGTGCTGGTTTATAGTGCCATGTAGGTTTAGATCTCATAATGCACAATGGGCAGAAATGTACTGAAATGTTTCTTGCTTAGTAATGTTGTACAGAACTTGCATTGGTGACTTGTCAATAATTTAAATGCAGGAGGGGATGCTGACAAATGTAGTTTTATTATTTTCTTGAACCAAAACCCTTACAACAAACAGTCGTCATGTGCAGGGCCTGTGCCAGCACAGGGCAAACCTGGGCAATTACCAGGGCCCCTGGCATCTTCAGGGGCCCACTCAGGCTCACACTTGACTATGTTATTATTTAACAGTGGCCCCGAACAATCAAATGCAGGGTATTGTGTGCAGACCCCCTTAAGGCTGGCTTCAGCAACAGGGGATGATCATCAACAATGGAGAAGGTGGCATGGAATGGAGGGCAACTGATGGAAGTTCAGAAGGTGGCCAGAACCATGTGACAACTGACAGCAATGTCTTTCGTGGCAGCGGAGCAAGCAGTAAGGGATGAAGGGTGCTTGGTGGCAGTAGAGCAATGCAACAAGAACTAGAGGATGATTGGTAGCTATAGGGAAGAAATAAGGACTGGAGGGCCATCAGCAGCAGAAGATGACACACTTGTGGCAGTGGAGCTGAAGAAGGGGACATCCCATGACACACTACTTTGGGGCCCACTAAGACACTCTTGCCCAAGGACCCCACAAACCTGGAGCTGGCCCTGCTCATGTGCATCCCTTCCCAGGGACATAAAAATGAATTTACCTTATTGTAGGCCGCCTGCAAAAAGGAAGTTCTGTTGGGTTTCCTCTTACTGTGCATTGTCAGTTACGTTGATTTCAGGTAGCAGCATTGCTGGAATATGAAGCTCCAAAATGGCCGCTACCAGGCCAAAAATCTGTGAGGTGGCATTTCAGCTTTGAGCGGGTACAGGAGCAAATGTAAGTGCTGACAGTGATTCAGTATCATGCATGCAGATAGGGCAAGGGAGGCACGGGGAGTTTTCTTTCCAAATGTGCCAGGCTGTTGGTCTGTTAAGGCTTATTCCTCTTACCAATGTGTACTTTGGAGCACAACTAAAACGCAGCCTAAACGCACTGTAAATTTTGCCCCCTTTGGTTGCAGCAGTAATATCCTGTAACTGTAATGAAGAAACGATGGCCAGCGCCTGTTAAATACAGTGCCAATCTTTTTAGGATGCCAAAAATGATTAAATACTGTGTGCAGCACCTAAATGGCACTCAGTGGCGGGGTGGTGACACTGGCCGGCCAATACCTAGTGTCCCAATCCAAGCAGATTATTTAGCAGGCATTGTGACTTGCAGCGCCATTATGTACAAATAACAGTGGCAAAATAGAAATAGATACAGGCACTCCAAAGCAGACACATATGCCTGTAATGGTGCTAAACACACACTTTATAAATAAGGCCCTATATATCCCCAATAGGTTCAGTGACGAGTTTTAATTTGGTTCAAACCTTTCCTCACTAAATGCTATAGGGTCCTGGTGCAAGTATAAAGATAGGAGAATCTTTGATCCCAAGAACTTCTTCTTGATCAACCTCTTGATCTATTCAACCAATAAAAAACTGGATGAAATATTACTTGTTATGGTTTTGGATAAGCAGCTGGAGTCTTGGACAGCAGATCCACAATACATGGTATTTGTGGTATTTGATACAGCTGTTAAATATCAGGGGGTAGTCCCTATAGGGGGTGGTCCTTGTAAGTCAGTTTTTGGTATATTTGTTATATTGTGATATTTTGGTAAATTAGAATATGTATGTGTCCTCATATGGCCATCAACTTCAAAAGCCTGTTTTTCAAAGTCTTATCTTGTTCTGCCCTTATCCTCCGGCATCTTGTGTTGATGAAGATGCAAGTTCTTGGTCACACTTATCCTAACATAACCTTATTACTGCTGATTAATTTGTACAAGATTGTATCTACACCTGTTCCTTCTGAGATGAAGCATCTCACAAGTATTTTCTAATGGATGGCTAAATGATCTCTTAGGTGTTATGTTGTGTTTCACAGATTGACTTATATGTCATCAGTATAAAGGAAACATTGTGATTCTTTGTTGTAGTATACACACAAGTAAATTTAAAGAGACGAAGACGTAACCACTAATACTTACCTGGCACACCCCAATCCAGTGGCCAATCACTGTGACTGATGGTAGTAGGGGATGATGTTTGTCATGGTACTCGCTGCTAAGCAGAGGCACCGCGGAACTCAATCTCCTCAACCCAATTCCTAGCAGTACGGAGTGCCAATGTACGGTACATGGGGGTATCTCAATTCCCACTTTGGAGTAAGGTAAAGTCATCATTTTTGACTGGACTTCATCTTTAAAGTGGACCATAACCCAGGGATGTTACAATCCTGGGTTTTGTTCATTCCCCCTGGGACAACCCGGGTTGGGATGCCACACTGTGTCAAACATGCTCCTTACCTTTTCTCAATCCCATGACACAATCAGCTTCCAATTAATGTGCAGCTGGAGAAGCTGCATGGAATCTTAGCCACGCACACAATTGGTGCACAGCATCACTCGCATCATTTGTCAGCCATACAGTTTGCAGCCATGGCCACACACAGCCGGAAACGTATGCGAGTGATGCCGCCACCGGCCGTGCATGCGCCGTGGGCCCGTTGGCGAGGTAAACATATCGGGTTACTGGGGCAGGTTTACACAGCAGGGCATCCCAATTTGGGATGCAACTGGGAGAGGGAATCAGGTGACCTTGGAGTCTCAGGGCCATTTTGGTCCACTTTAAAGCAAACCAACACCCGTTTGTAAGAAAATGGGTGCTAGTACCCATGTACTAGGCTCAAAAGGGCATCCCAATTGCCAGGAACACCCCACCTCAAAGGCCAGTTTCATTTACCCATGCCATGCGCCCCCAGGGAAACTGGCACCTGCCACTGAAAATGCAAGTAAGCCTAGAACACAAGTACCAACACGCATTTTCTTAAAAAGCATATTTCCGGGACCTGTAGAGGCCAGGGAGCTGCCCACATGTACTTTAAATATAAAAAAATTGAAACTTATAGATGAAAAAATGGGACAGGGGCGTGACCAGGTCCACTCGCTTAGACGAATTCCTAGACGAAGGGGCAGGATCAGATCCGAGTTCGCTGATTGGACGAGAGGCTGCACATCACACAGCGGGGCATGCCTGATTGGGGTGCCCTGGGGCAAGGACCAAAACCCAGGATAGGCAAAATATTTTGGTCCCATTCATTATCCGGCTTTCACCTGACTAACTGCACCTCAGTCTTCACCACACAGCCAACCCACATAACAGTCTGCATAGTAACGCTCTGACCAATTTGATAAGTGCTAGCATTTAATTAATTTGATTTTATATTATTAATTTACATCACATCAACCTGTTATACCTGCACTGCTGGGGATTGTGCTGGTTTAATGTGTCACTATTGTTTCATAAATTGAACATGGAGAGTGGAGACATGGGCCTCGATTCAATAAAGGTAGAAAAAAATTCTCATGGTAGTAATAGATTCAAGTCATGAGAAAAAAGCCTGAGAATGTCACTGTTGCTGAATCACTAGATAAAAAGACAATGAAAGTCAATGGCACTTTTTTACTCCTAAGAAAAGTAGAGAACTGTTTACTCCTTTCTACACTGTAGTAAAAGCTGCCATTGACTTTCATTGTCTTTTTTTCTAGTGATTCAGTAACAGTGACATTCTCAGGCTTTTTTCTCATGAATTGAATTTTTTACTACCATGAGAATTTTTTCTACCTTTCTTGAATCGAGGCCATGGAGTTAATAGTGTCCTGTTACAACTTTGCAATGGACTTTTAGAACCTATTAGTAAGCATTCTAGGACAACTTGCCAGTAACCTCTTAAAGCGGACTTCCAGTCAAAAAATCAAAGCTTAGTAAATTGTTCTCCTAAATCCCCGCCTCTGGCAATCAGTGCCCATGCAAATTTCACACAGCAGGGAATCTGTTTAAAATGTATTGCTGGAGTATGCTGGGACAGCTTGTCTCTGGTGTGGTGCATCTTTGTGAATAACTTGTGGCCTGTTCTGAATTATGATGTCCACAACAGTATTGCAGCCAGTGCCACCCAAATTGGATTCCCAAGCCGATCGATTCCCTCCCCCAGGGCATCCAAAATCGGAATGCCCCGCTGTGTGAAACCCCCCCAGGTTGCCCATACACTTACCTTGTTTCTTGGTCCAATAGCACATGTGTGAGTCGCGGCCACATCCCCACTATCCCTCTAGCAGGGCACGTGCCCACGCCAAGCTTTTGTGAATGGCCGGCGTGGGCACGCTCCCTGTTAGAGGGTAGCAGAGGATGTGGCTGTCAGCACACTCAGAGCCACTGCTCTTAGACGAAGCTCTAGACGACGTGACATCAACTGCTCCGAGTGTGCTTGACGAGCGGCTTGACTAAAAGCTGAATGGGGAAGTGATTTACCTCACTAAGAGGACAGAGGAGGAATAACAGCACTCCAGCACTTTGACTTGCCAAACACTTTAACTTTGAAACATTCAAATCAGGGTGGGGTGACCTAAAGTCTTTTATTGCTTTAAAAATGAATAATCATTGCCTGAATCATTGCCTCAATGAATCTTAGAAAAGAAATGCTAGAAGAGACTGCTTAGTCATTTCTTGACTTATCACATGAAACCACATACAGAATGGGACTTGAAATAACTTTGCGTGGTCTTTCCACTTACTTAATACTTTATATAGACATTTGAATGGGAGATTGGAAACGTGTTATTGAGCTTTGACGTATTGCATAAGCGGCATCTAAAGACAAAGCCTCAAATTCTCCACAACTAGGCTACTGCAGCATAATGCATCCTTCAGTGACATGTGTCAATTGCTCCCTATTGCCACAATGGGGGCCATGGCAGGACAAAGCATGGCAGAAAGTCTATTGGAGGCCTCCCGTAAGCAACTAGATCAATCGTGTCAACAATAGTGGAGGCCCTGGGACACAAGCCCTTGTTCACCCACACCTAAATCCACCCCTGCTGGGGTAGATCCTTTTACACAGCTTGTTGGAATGTCTATTGCTTTTGTCGCCTGACATGATCACTCCTTTCTTCAGACCCCTGTTTGTCTTTGCTCTTCCAAGTCATAATCTCCTCATCTGTCAGAAATTAGTTTGGAAGGGTGTGCTTATGTGTAGTTTTTTCCTGGCGCTGACTCGGCTGGCCATAACCTCTATCTTAACTGCTGCCTGCACAGAGTTTTGCCTAACCTTGTCTCTTTTTGTGCTGGATAACGTGGGGGTGTATAAATAGTAGTGATGGAGCTCCCACCCCCTTTACTGAGTTTGAATTGCCATGAGCGCACACACACACACACACACACACACACACACACACACACACACAGATTCAGCCATACTGTATCTCTCACTGTTCTAAAGGGAGGCAGGCAGCTTCCCAGATGAGTAGCTCTGAAATATTTGATTGGATTGCATGTCCAAACTTTGGGCACTTAAAAATAGGAGTAGGGACACCACCAAAAGGGGCACCTTGGGGGTGTGGCCGGGCATGGGAGGGTGAAGAAGCTTCTGAGAGAGCTCTCTCCGACCGCCTGAGATTTTGTCTTCTTTTTGGGGCCCCTACTGAGGCGGAAGGGGGTGAAGACAGCTATACCCCCACAGACGAAAAAAATAAGCTCGTACCTGGCGCAGGGTCGGGCTGGTGACTCCGGAAAGACGGCAGGCAAGATGGCCGCATCAGGCAGTGGGAGCGCGACCCGCGGCGTCCCTGCCGCCGAGAAGACTGTACAGAGGCTCCGGGAGGCGGCTGCACCCGAAGCAGGAGACGCTGGGCAGATGCAGACGGCAGCGCGGGAGGGACGAGTCCGGTCCCAGCGGAGCGGAGTTACGAGGAGGCCTCCGGCGCGGAGCGACTTGGCAGCCTGCACGGGGAGAAGGAGGAAGGTGCGGCGGTGGCGGCGGCTGCCGGACCCGCCGAACAGAGGAAGCGGTCCCCCCGCGGGGACGAAGTCGGAGGGGGGTGGCCCGAGGCTGGGCGCTCTGCCCGCATGGAGGGAGAAGCGGAGGAGGGGCCCGCAGCGGTGAATGATGGTGGGATCAACCAGGTCGCAGAGCGGGCCGCAGCACACTCAGTGCGGCTGTGCTCCGGCTCCCTGGGTGCACTAAGAGCAGGGGCAGACAGCATGGGCGCGGGGGAAAGGGAGACCCCCCGTGAAGTAAAGTGGTGCAACCTCCCCCAGAAAATCCAGCCTCACTATGGGGGGAAACACCTTGCAGTGAAGGGCAGAGGGGGCATTCTAATAAAGTGCATGATGGTGGGCTAGTCCTGAGAGGCCTAAAGGACAGTGTATCCCCCCTGCTGGCAGCAAGGCATCATGGGGAACAGCTCCCTGCTCCCTGGATATGGGGAAGACTCCCTCTCATCAACAGCCCAGCCTGGTCGGGATGCCCCAGGGATGTCCCCTCCTAGCCCGAACTCCAGGGCGCTGCTAATTTCATCATTAAGCCCGGATCGAGACTGGTTTACCCCGGAGTGTCCCGTCCCGCCCAGCGGTCCCCTCCCTGGCAAACCAGAGGCAGTTCACCGGGCTCCACGTGGCAAGATCGCTGGGAGGTGTCCTTGGAGGGGCCGGGCAGCTGGTCGCCCGGGCCTCACGTCCCGCAAACAGTTGGCCAGGTGGGAAGCGCCACAGGGCCTCCAACTCAGCAGGTCAAGGCCCTATACAGTGGCTCCCTCTCTAGTGTGCAAATGTCACCCACACCGCCTCTGGCGTCAACAACGCGAGCCGCTGTCGCCTCGGACGGCAAGCCGGCCCGCTGTAGCGGAGGAGCCGACGCGCCCGGGATATCCATACCTCGAGCCCTCGAGTCCCACGACCCGGTTTTGGCAACTATAAGGGCAGAGCTGAGAGCTCTCCCCACCAAGGACGATTTGGAAATCTTTATCTCACGAGTGGAGAACACATTTAAGAAGGACATATCGGACTTGCAGAACTCGGTCGAGGGCTTAGACTCCAAAGTTTCAGGGCTGGAGCAATCACATCTCACGGCAGTACAAAGAATTGAGGCTCTGGAAAAAAGCATGGCCCTGCAGCGTTCCATTTCTCAAGTGGCAGTTCTGCATCTGGATGACCTTGAGAATAGGAGCCGTCGGAACAACATCAGATTTAGGGGCCTGCCAGAGGCGACGGGGCAAGATCAATTGCTGAATACAGTGATTGGCATCTTCAATGAGATCTTAAACCGCCCTCCCAACTCTGAACTAACTATGGATCGTCTGCACAGGTCGCTAGGCCCTCGGCCCGCGGACCCTAATCGCCCACGAGACGTCATATGCCGTTTACACTATTACTCAGTGAAGGAAGAGATCCTTCGAAAAGCGTGGGACAGAGTACAGATCTGTTTTGACGGGGCGATGCTGCAGGTCTTTCTGGATGTTTCGAGACGCTAACTGCAAATGAGACGGCTTTTGAAACCCTTGCTGGGAAAAATTCTAGAATGCGGAGCGACCTATCGATGGGGATACCCCTTCCATCTTCTAGTGCGCAAAAATCAGAGGGTCTGCACCTTAAGGTCCCCTGCTGGCCTCCGGGAACTGTTCACCTTCTTAGACTTGCCACCATTTGAAGTTCCAGATTGGCTCGACCCCACCGTGTCCCTCCCCCCAATGGGGACCCAGGGGGGGGCAACCCTGGAGTGTTCGACGGGCAAGAGACAGTAGCCACCCACAAAGGAGAAACCCCAGAAGAGCTCCGGGTCCCTCCCAGCCCAGGGACAACGAGACCTAATACGGGACCGGCTCCCATTTTGATATCCTTTGCTTAGCCGTATTCTTTAACTGCAGTGCCATCATTTGATTTCTTTAGTATATGGAGGAGAGAGAGTTTTTGATCTGCCCGCGGGCGCGGTCCGGTCGGCCCGTGATGCTACCTTGGGTGGCTGCAGGCGCGCCGGGCGACGGCACCTAGACGGGTTGTTTCACGTCTTATCTTTTATCCTGTTCTTCATACATTCATAATGTGGGTGGGTGATGCCCTATAGTCACAGTGCCCCGCATAGGTGGATTTGGCCGGCGTGGAACTAGATGTCTGCCTCGACGGTCGGCGGGAGGGATCTCTCGCACCCCTCTGGTCCATCTCGCTTCCACAGTAGGCCTAGTCCCCCTCCGTCCCGACTTGCTCGGGTAGGGTGGGGCTCAAGTTTGGGAAACACAAAGTTAATTTCCTGCTTAGTTTTTTGTTTTTTACGTTTGCATCTTCTCAGGTGCGTTTTTGTGTCAGTGTCTTGTGTTTAAGCTCTACTGTTGTTTTACCTGTCCTTCCCTCCCCTCTCTTCTCTCCTTCTCTCTTTCCTTCCCCAGTTTCCCCTTCTCACCCAGTCCTTTGCAACCCCGCACCCTCTGGGGGTTGTCCCCACCCGCTTTGTGTAGAATAAACGGAGTGTCACGCTTGGGGTAACTCCAGCCCTTTGATAAGCCCACAACCCCCAATCTCCGCAGCCAGCTTCACCTGTAGGAGCCCCCGCTTGCCGGGACGCAGAATACGCCTACCCGAGATCGGTTGCCCCCAGGACTTAATGGCTCAAAGGATGTGAGCTTATATGTAGGAGATCTGGAGAACCAATAGCTAGAGCGTTGGCAGAGGAAGTCCAGAGACAGGCCAGAGGTCGACTGCGGGAAGACAGAGGTCGTAACGGCATCAGGCAACTCGTAGTCTGGATACAGGCAGGGGTCGGCAACAGGGGTTCAGGATCGAGAGTGGTCGGTACAATCAAGGTCGGCAACAGGAGTTCAGATCAAGAGTGGTCGGTACAATCAAGGTCGGCAACAGGAGTGTCACGGTCAGCTTACCTGTGCCGCGTTCCAGCGGTGTCCCTGTTGCCCCGCCATCCAGGCGCCGGTCGCGCCGGGCGGCTGCTCGCGTGGCTGCGGGCGCGCCCCCTCCTTCTCCTTCTGCCGGCGTATCCGGCATCAGCACACGTGCTCGCGCGGGTGCGCGAGCACGTTCCCTCTATGCCCTCCGGCGGCGCTGCTCTCAGCGCGGCCGCCGGAGGAAGTGAATAATTAATTCAGAGGGGCACGCCCCCTTTTCAGTTAAAGGGCCGATGAGCCCAGCTGGGCAGCACGCCCTCGGTTGTGTTTTGGGCCAATGAGCCCAATAGGGGTTGCTGGGCTGTACGCCCTATGTCCAATCAGGTGCTGGGTCTTGTAAACACCAATCACACACCCAGCCCTAATCATATCCGTTCCCTATAAAGGTTTACCCCACCAGTTGCTCAGTGCCTGTGATAGCGCCTAGACCCTTGTAGTTGTTCATCCCTGATTTCGATCTCCACTCCTGTTGCCGACCCTTGCTTGCCTTTGACCATCCTCGATCTCCATTCCAGTTGCCGACCTTTGCCTGTTTGACCATCCTCGATCTCCACTCCTGTTGCCGACCCTTGCTTGCCTTTGACCATCCTCGATCTCCATTCCAGTTGCCGACCTTTGCCTGTTTGACCATCCTCGATCTCCACTCCTGCTGCCGACCCTTGCCTGTCCTTGGACTTCCACCTTACGCTCATATACTGGCTACCCGATTCCACTTCCAGCCGCGGGCTCTCCAGTCCTCTGTACCGTAAGATTTCATCCTTTGAGCCATAAAGTCCTGGGGGCAACCGATCCCGAGCAGGCGTGTTCTGCGTCTCGGCAAGCGGGGGCTCCTATAGGAGATTGAGGTTGAGGTCCTTACCAAGAGAGCTGTAGTAGTCCAAGTGGTAAATTGTGGTTCCTGGAGCGTGATAAGGAGTTCAGATCGAGAGTGGTCAGTACAATCAAGGTCGGCAACAGGAGTTCAGATCGAGAGTGGTCGGTACAATCAAGGTCGGCAACAGGAGTTCAGATCGGCTACAATTCACAAGGAAGACTAGGTTCTAGGCGCTATCACAGGCACTGAACATAGAAACAATGACGCTTATATAGGGTAAAACCAGGATGGGAAAACAGGAAGGTGTGCGTGATTGGTGCGACTTTGATCAACTAGCTGATAGGTTCAGCAGGGCGAATAGCCCACAAGTCCCCTTTGGGCTCATTGGCCCTTTAACTGCAGGGGGCGTAGTTCCCCCCAACTGAGCCCATAGGCTCTATAACCCCTTCCTCCTGGCGGACGCACTGGCAACAGCGCCGCCGGAGGGCATATGAAGAACGTGCTCGCGAGCACGCGGGCGAACGGAGCCCTGGGGACGAGGAAGGAGAGCGGCCGTGCGTGAGGCCGCCGCCGCTCGGCGCGGCCGCCGTGCGGAAGTAGCTGCGGCCGGCCGCCCGGAGACGGCGCTGGAACGGGGACCCGGTAAGTGTCTTCTGACACGGAGATTGGGCCCTCTATCAGCGCTTTGTCATGTCTAAGGTAAAATGCACTTCCTTAAATGTTAAGGGCCTCAACTCTCCCATCAAGAGATCCTCTGTTCTGAGAGAATTGAAATGCCTGAACACACAGATCGCCTTCTTGCGGGAGACCCATCTTAGAGTTGGGAGAACCCACAACCTCACTAATCGATCCTTCAAAACCCAATACCTTTTCCCCTCCCCAGACTCTAAATCCAGGGGGGTGGCAATCATCCTGGCGGGATCCTTGCCAAGGAGTCACAGCGAGACCCTCCAAGACCCAGAGGGTAGGTTTCTCTTTGTTAAGGGTACCCTATTTTCGCTTAAGATTACGTTGGCGACATGTTATTACCCAAACTCCAACCAGCATAAATTTCTACATTCCACCCTGGGCAAATTGAACACGTTCTCGGAGGGGGTTCTCCTGCTGGGAGGCGATTTCAATTTGGTTCTTGACCCGGGTTTGGACACCTCCAGAGGGTCCTCACAGATCCCTTTCTCTAGCTTGAAGAGACTTAAAGCTCTGCTTCTCTAAAACCAGTTGATGGATGTCTGGCGCACACTTAGCCCGAGGGGGAGAGATTATACGTTCTTCTCTGCCCCGCATAACTCATACTCGTGCATTGACTGGTTCCTGGTCCCACACAGATTTCTGCACTTAGTTGTCGGCACGGAAATTGGTCAGATAACCTTATCGGACCACGCCCCAGTTTCCCTGACTATCTCCATCCCCGACACTCCGCTCCTCAGGGGACAGTGGAGGCTCAACAATTCCCTCCTCCAGGACCAGGGAGTCCAGGCTGACATCAAAAAAGCCATTGACGAATTCTTTGTTTTAAATTACGAGGAGGGTATCTCACGGATGTCTCTGTGGGAGGCCCACAAATGCGTGATAAGAGGCCTGTTAATTAAACACGGGGCCCGCCTTAAAAAGGAAAGAAGCAGCCAAATTGACCGCCTAACCCAGGAAATCTTTAAAGTAGAAACTATACATAAGCAATCACAGGATGGGGCACTGGGGGCTAAGCTTGTAAGTTTAAGGGAATCTCTCAGAGATATTTGTTTCACCGAAGCAAAAAGTGCAGCAGTCAGATGCCGCAGATTCTTTTATGAACACAGCAACAAATGTGGCAGGGCCCTTGCCAGGGCTCTGAAAACACAGCATTTCAGAGCCCTTGCCAGGGCTCTGAAAACACAGCATAATAGGAACTTCATTCCCTGTATTCTGGACCATAGGGGCAACAAGCACCATATAACAGCCAATATAGCAAATGCGTTCAGGGAGTATTATGAAACCTGTATAACCTGCCTCAGGATAATTCCTCCACACATCTAAACAGCATAGCTGCTTACATCCGGGAATCAGGCCTCCCTCAGCTCAATCAAGAGGCAATAAATGATGTGGATATTGGGACAGACGAGTAACTAAGGGCCATTAAGAATACAAAGCCAGGGAAGGCGCCGGGACCAGACGGCTTCAACCTGTAGTATTATTAGGAATTTGCCGAGTCCCTGGGCCCTCAATTCATAGCGTCTTTTAGTTCCCTAAAGGATGGCCGCCCCCCACCCAAAGACACGCTGCGAGCGGCTATCACGGTCATCCCAAAGCCAGGCAAGGACCCAACACAGTGTGGTAGTTACAGGCCCATTTCCCTATTGAATTGTCATCTAAAATGATTTAATAAAATTATTGCGGATAGAATCGCCCCTTATATACCCTCCCTTATTCACTGGGACCAAGTGGGCTTCATTCCCTCCAGAGAGGGGAGGGACAACACCACTAGGGTCATTAACCTGATACACCGGGGACATGCGGGGGGGTGGCTTCGATGCTTCTCTCGACGGACGCCGAGAAGGCCTTTGATAGGGTTAGCTGGGATTTTTTGCTCGCAACCCTCAAACATATTGCCCTGAGTGAAAACCTGATCCATTGGATTACGGCCTCCTACTCATGCCCCTCGGTGTCCTTTGTGGTGAATGGGCTTTCCTCAAAATCATTTAACCTATCAAATGGCACACGGCAGGGTTGCCCGCTCTCACCCCTGATTTTTATTCTTACGTTAGAGCCTTTTTTGCGCACTGTGAGGAAGAACCTGGATATCGCGGGAATGCGGTCTGGACGATTGGAGCATAATGTGGCGGCATATGCCGACGACCTGATATTTTTTATCTCCAAGCCCGAAACTACACTGCCCATATAGATCGCTGAGCTCCGGACCTTCCAAACTGTGTCAAATTACAAGGTGAACTATCAAAAATCCTCCGCCCTCAACTTTAACATCCCCCCAAAAAGAGTGAAGCTGGTCTTGGAGAATTTCCCATTTACCGTATTTTTCGCCCTATAAGACGCACTTATTTTTCCCCAAAAGTGGGGGGAAAATGTCCGTGCCTCTTATCGGGCGAATGTAAAAAAAAAAAAAAAATATTAAAAAAAAACTCACCCGTTCCCGGCGCTCCCGCGTTGCCCGTCACACTGAGAAAGGCCAAAGGAGCGGCGGGCTGTGTCCCGGCCCCGCCGCTGCGATCGCTGTCTTTTCCTCCATCTGCTGCCTCTTCCTGTCAGGTCACACGCGAGCACCCAGGTCAGCGCAGCAGGTGGGCGTGGCCTGCACTGACTCGGTGCAGGCCACGCCCACCCGCTGCTCTGACCTGGGTGTTCGCGTGTGGCAAGGAAGAGGCAGCAGATGGAGGAGCGGGCGGGCTGTGTCCTGGCCCTGCCGCTGCTATTGCTGCCTGAAAAGACAGCGATCGCAGCGGCGGGGCCGGGACACAGCCCGCCGCTGCTTCTTACGGCCGGCTCCGTAAATCGGGTGGGCGTGGCCTGCGCCGACGCTGATGCGGCGCAGGCCACGCCCACCCGATTCACGGAGCCAGCCGCTTGTCAGCGGAGAGGTGAGTTATACTTTTTTTTTTTTATTATACCGACTATGAGGGGACGGGGGATGCCGACTACCAATGGGGGGAGGGAGGATGCTGACTGCCAATGGGGGGAGGGAGGATGCCACACTGACAATGGGGGGAGGGAGGATGCCACACTGACAATGGGGGGAGAGGGGGATGCCACACTGACAATGGGGGGAGGGGGGATGCCATACTGACAATGGGGGGAGAGGGGGATGCCATACTGACAATGGGGGGAGAGGGGGATGCCATACTGACAATGGGGGGAGAGGGGGATGCCATACTGACAATGGGGGGAGAGGGGGATGCCACACTGACAATGGGGGGAGAGGGGGATGCCACACTGACAATGGGGGGAGAGGGGGATGCCACACTGACAATGGGGGAAGGGGGGATGCCATACTGACAATGGGGGAAGGGGGGATGCCATACTGACAATAGTGGGAAAGGGGGATGCCACACTGACAATGGGGGAAGGGGGGATGCCACACTGACAATGGGGGAAGGGGGGATGCCATACTGACAATGGGGGAGAGGGGGATGCCACACTGACAATGGGGGAAGGGGGGATGCCATACTGACAATGGGGGGAGAGGGGGATGCCACACTGACAATGGGGGGAGATGGGGATGCCACACTGACAATGGGGGGAGAGGGGGATGCCACACTGACAATGGGGGGAGAGGGGGATGCCACACTGACAATGGGGGAAGGGGGGATGCCATACTGACAATGGGGGAAGGGGGGATGCCATACTGACAATGGGGGAAGGGGGGATGCCATACTGACAATGGTGGGAAAGGGGGATGCCACACTGACAATGGGGGAAGGGGGGATGCCACACTGACAATGGGGGAAGGGGGATGCCATACTGACAATGTGGGAGAGGGGGATGCCATACTGATAATGGGGGGAGAGGGGGATGCCACACTGACAATGGGGGAAGGGGGGATGCCATACTGACAATGGGGGGAGAGGGGGATGCCACACTGACAATGGGGGAAGGGGGGATGCCATACTGACAATGGGGGGAGAGGGGGATGCCATACTGACAATGGGGGGAGAGGGGGATGCCACACTGACAATGGGGGGAGAGGGGGATGCCACACTGACAATGGGGGGAGAGGGGATGCCATACTGACAATTGGGGGAGAGGGGGATGCCACACTGCCAATAGGGGGAGAGGGGATGCCACACTGCCAATGGGGGGAGAGGGGGATGCCACACTGACAATGGGGGGAGAGGGGATGCCACACTGCCAATGGGAGGAGAGGGGGATGCCACACTGCCAATGGGAATAGGGGGAGAGGGATGCCACAAAGCCTATGGGAATGGGGGGAGGGGGATGCCACACTGCCAATGGGAATGGGGGGAGGGGGATGCCACACTGCCTATGGGAATGGGAGGGCACTGCCTATATGGGGAATAGGAGGGGGCAATGCCACACTGCTTATGATAATGAGGTGCACACTGCCTATATGGGAATTGGAGGGGGATGCCACACTGGGTATATGGGGAATGGGAGGGGGGAGAATGCCACACTGCCTATATAGGAAATGGAATGGGGGCATCCCACACGGCCTATGGGAATGGGAGGGGGGATGCCACACTGTCTGTAATGGTGCGTTTTTGGTTTAAAATATTTTTTTTCAAATTTTCCTACCCCAAATCCTAGGTGCGTCTTATAGGCTTATAGGGCGAAAAATACGGTAAATGGGAACAGGAGGCGGTGACATATCTTTGAACAAGGATTCCAGCTCACCCCCAGAGAATTTACAGCCTGAACTTCCCCTCGTTGTTGAGGAGGGGGCTTTTTCATGGTTTGGCAGGGCGAACATTATTAAAATCAATATTTTGCCCAGAGTTCTGTACCTTTTTCAGGCCTTACCTGTGGAAGTCCCCCACACATTCTTTTTTTTTTTTTTTAAACATACTCAAGAGATACAATAAACATTTCACAAACATAGTACAAACATAGTACAGACGTGAACCGGTCCTTACATGGTTTTACAGGATAACATACTTTTATCGATTAGCTTCCGAGAGGGCAGGTGACAGTGCAAAATTAACTAGATCCTCTAAGTGAAAATCAAATTCAAACGTGGAATAGGTAATAAGCATTTCTAAATTGGCTTTATACCGTCTCTCGGCCTTCTGCCTATGTGGGGGGGGGAAACCTCAGCTCCTTGGGGAGCCAACTCCCCTTTAATCTGGTTTGTGTCCTTCCACCATTTCCCCCTCTGGGGACGCCCCCTCCAACCCGGTCCAATACATATAAATAACACACAAGACATTAAACACGAGACAATAACCGCCCAGGAGCAGACGGTTCCTGGATGACTTACGGGGAGACCAGACAAACCAATGGTTAGGACCCGAGTGGTCCAATAGGGTGCCCCCACACATTCTTTAAACGCCTTTCTGGGATTTGTGCGAGGTTTGTTTGGGCAGGGAGGTCGCATCGCATGGCGGCTTCTCTTATGGCACTTCCGAATAAATGGGGGGGCCTGGGCCTCCCTGAGTGGCGGTCATACCACGCAGCATCGCATTTAGTCCGGGTGATAGACTGGTGTCGACATTCCTCTCAGAAGCAGTGGACGCATATTGAACGAGAGTCTTCCCAGGCTTACCTCCCGGGCCTACCCTGGGTCCCGCTAGACCGAGTCTCTTCATTAAATAAACATCCCACAATAGGCCCCACAAGGAGGGTGCTGAGCAGGGTTTTCCCGAAACTAGACATCTCCCCCTCGCTCTCCCCGATGTCCCCCGGTGCTGGGCCATCCGGATTTTCCGGTGAGCCAGGCTGATGGAACTTTTCGTTCCTGGATAAAACAAAACTGTTTCAGGATCATGCATATGCAGAACGGGAGGGAGTGGCTCAGGGCCGAGAATCTGGCGGCTAGGCTAGCCCTGCGGCCCCTTAGTGCGTGGCAGGCGTATCAGTTGACGCACTACCAGAAGAGTATTGACCTCACGGTGGAGACTTCTAGATCATTGACTCCCTTTGAGCGAGCCTGCACTGAGTCAGGACACTTTAGAGGAGCCCTGTCATACACGTACTCACTCCTGGTTGGACCTCCGGAATCTTTTGTACATCCCTGTGTGGTGGGCTGGGAGAGGGAGCTAAATAGGAAATTCTCGGAGGAACGCTGTTTCAGCTGGCCCATACCTCCTCAATCTTGAGTAGATACCAGGAAACCGCGTACAAAATCCTGACACGGTGGTACTATGTAGCGGCTAAATTGTCTAGGATGTTTCCCTCTTCCTCCCCTCAGTGCTGGAGGTGTGCACAAGCCAGGGGCACTATGATCCACATCTTCTGGGAGTGCGGGGATCTCGGAGGGTTTTGGGATAGCGTGAGGAGGATAGTGTTGAGCCTAACGGAGATTGACTTGGGGGATGAACCGGCGGCATACCTTCCCAATCTGGCCCCTACCTCAATTCGGAGGAGGAGCAAATCCTTGCTGGCCCCGCTCCTAAATGCCGCCAAGATGTGTATACCCGCATGCTGGAAGTCGACTGCCCCCCCCCCGACAACAGCAATGTGGTTATCAAGGGTCAGAGACATTTGCAGAATGGAGGAGTTAACGGCCTTGTTGAAGGGGAACTTCGAGAAGCACAGAGATACTTGGAGCACATGGGGCCGGTTCACTTTTTCGGCAGAATACCTAGACTTCCTGAAAAAATAGTTAGACATTGGCGAGCGGTTGGGTCCCCCCCTCCCCCCTGCTTCACTCCTCTTCCCCCTCTCCACCCTACCCCTTTCTCCCCCCCCCTTTCCCCCCCCCCCTTTTTCCCTTGTCCCCCTGTGTCTCTTTCCCCTCTAAAATGTGTTTCGTAGTTGTTGTTTTCTATGTTCCTTTAAAATAAAATGGGAGGAGGCAGGAAGTGCGGACCCAAATGTTTATTCATAATAGTGGTCACAACATCGATGGTGGGTTATAGGGTGGCGGCTTTACTGCTGCAACTCTTCACTGAAAAGGACAGAGGAACGATGAAAGGCTTAATCCATTCCGGGAACAAAGTTGAGTGTTCCCCTGCTTTACGGGTTATTTCTGTACTGGGGAACTTCCCCCCGTCATCAGCTGCCTCTGTTCTGTTTTATCTTTTTTTTTTGATTTACTTCATTACCTGTAAGATCGAGAATGCTGTACTTTGTTGCATTTTGTCTGTACCGTATAATTAAAAAAAAAAGGGGGCACCTTGACGTGGTGTTAGGTTTAATACATGCAATTGCAATTGTATGCAAACTAAGGCCCCTATTTTCTGTACAGTATTCATATGCATGTTTGCTAAATATTGTATATTGATGATAGGGTTAAACTGGGCTGTAAATTGGTTCCAAGGCCCTGAATAATTTTGTATAAATATTAGTGATGGAGCAACTCCAGACCCCTTTACTCGATAACATGGGCATGCATTGCCCCATCTGCGTGCATGATACTAAATCATTGTCAGCACTTCCATTTGCATCCACTCAAAGCTGAAACACCGCCTCAATGATTTTCTCCTGGAGAACCCAAGAGTCTTCTTCTTTTCCCAGCATTCCAGCTGTGCTGCTGCCTTGATTAACCAACATAACTCACAAAGCCAGCAGGAAACACAGCAGCACTTCCTCTTTGCAGGCCACTGACAGATCCATAGAGGGGGGTGACAGGTTCTAACCAGGAGCAGGAAACACAAGCGGGAGTTTTTTTTCAGTTTGAGTGTATACTCGACCACTCTTTCCCTTGGCTGTGTTTATATGGATTTTTAATATTATCTATTTTTGCTATACAGCTCCTTTAAGGGACTACATACAGGATTATGTGACTATGCATATTATTAGAGAGAACCAGCACCGCTTTAAGCTTTAATATTTCTTATTAAAATTGCTTTAATGTTTCTTATTATAAATAAAGACAATTATAATAACAAAAAATTACAAGCACACTGTGTCATTGTTTATTTCACTTGTTAAATGACCTTTTAAAAGACTTAAATCTGAATTATCATTCTTGTCATCTGCTTTTATTTTTATATATACCGTATTTTGTTGTCATATAAGACGCACATTTTATCTAAAAGTGTAAAAGTGTGTGGGGGGTGTTGTTGTATCTTACTGGGGGAATGTAAAAAAAAAAAGGTATATTTACATGTCTTGCACCTGTGCCACAGCCACTGGAAGGCCAGCCAAGCAGTGGCCGGACGGGCAGGGTAAATGAACGCTGCCTGCTGTCCCTGCTTCCGGTGACACCAGAGCGTGGACAGTGTTCATGTAAGTATACCCTTTTTTTCAGGGGGGTTGGGGTGATTCTACCATATTTCTTATGGGAATTGGAGAGGGGAATGCCACACTGAATAACGGGCTGGGGGGGGATGCCACGCTGCTTATATGGGGATTGGGATGGGGGGTGCCACACTACCTAGGGGGAATGGGAGGGGGGATGCCTCACCGGGACGTATTCCAATCTTCTAAAATGATTAAATCCTAGCTGGTAGAAATGTTGCAGTACCCTCCCTCGCACCTCATCTCCCCTCCCCTCCCTCCAATACCATCTCATACCCCCCCATCATCTCTATCGTCAACTTCTTGCGTACGTACCTTTTCTCTTCTTCCAACCTTCTCTTTCCAGGTTTCTCTCTACTCTTTCCCATAAGAAAAACCGAACTAGGGGTATAGCGCTGGCAGCTGGTCAAGAGAGGGTATGGGTAATGCACAGCCATGGGTTCTACCGTAAAAAAAAAAATATTTCAATCCTTAATATGATCTCTTCCTGTCAGCGAGTTATTATATACTCCTAGGAATCTTCTATATGGCAAGTTTTTTCCACCTACCAATATATTTTGGGCACCTCTTGTATACATTGCATGCTGAACACATTGGAAATGTTTAGATGTGTATTTATACTGTGCTGTGCTCTGGTTTAATAAAAAGACTATTAAAAAATGTTTCCTCAGCCTTTGTATGTTTTCTTAGTCTGGTCCAGTAGGTTACACAATCATGGGGAATACTGCTGACTTGACAGTTGTCCTGGAGAAAAGAGGGTGATCCACAAAAGGTCATTTGGCTGTTTGCATGGTGTTGTATCTAAGCATAATAATAGAAATAGATCATCCAGTGTGTAATGAATCTACAAACGAGTTTCACTTTTTGAATTGAATTACAGAAAAAATAAATCAACCTTTCCATGATATTATATTTCTAATTTATTGAGATGCACCTGTAGGACTTTTTTCAATAGTCCCATGTAGGTCCATTTTTGTGGGGGCAAAGGTTTTATTAAAGCCACCCTTAATCCTAATAAGCACCAGTATAGTCTTATGTTTTTACAATCCTAAAGTGACAAAATCTTCAAACGGACCCTTGTGGCATCTCCTGATATCTCTGGCATACATCCTTGCACCTGCAGACTTTCAAGTCTGATGGGTTTGGCTAGCATGCATAGGAGATATGCTATTGGGTGTTGCATGGGATTGAAACCTTAAAGTGAGCATACAGCCACTGGTGTACATAAAGGAGAGGCAGCGAAGGCAGCTGCTATCGGGCCCATGGCAGAAAGTGGCCCAGCAGAAATAGCTGCCTGCATTGTACACAACTCCTATGGGTGTTTCCTTGTGTGTTGCCCTACTCATCTTCTGCTGCCCTCTCTCATTCAAACTTTCACAGTGGACTGCAGGTCTTGTGCATGTGATTGGAGTGCTCCATGGCCAGTCAAATAACTCTGTACCTTGTGTGAATAAG
Source organism: Gastrophryne carolinensis (assembly GCA_027917425.1). Lineage (NCBI taxonomy): Eukaryota > Metazoa > Chordata > Amphibia > Anura > Microhylidae > Gastrophryne > Gastrophryne carolinensis. The sequence goes on from CM051238.1 coordinate 262,267,032, forward strand.
CTATCACACAGAGCCCAAAGCTCTTGATTGACCATGGAGCAATGGTTGCCACAGCTGCTGGTGGGCTGGGTTGCTGGGTGGGCAGATAGCGGTGTAAGGGAGGTTGAGGCATTAGGCAGCACTGTGGTGGCCAGTGCATGTAGTGGGAGGTAGGGGGAGTAGTGGGTGTGGCTGCGCAATGCCAGTTTGCATATTTGCTCTCATGCAGGATCCCTGGTCATCATGCGAGGCAGACCTGAATGGCTGTCACAGATTCAAGAGAAATGGGATGCCAGCAGGTGCTGCAGCAATGACAAGAGTGCTACAACACCCACCAGCATCCCCATTCCCTCTACCCTGCATGCACCCAGTTGCAGCCATTCAGGTCTACCTGGTATGGCGAGCAAGTAGAGTGTGGATACTACCAGATGACTGTGCATGTGCAGTAGGGAATCAGGAATTCAGGGACGGTAGTTTTTAAGTGTATTGCAGCAGCTGTATCTGCAACATAAGACTGCCTAGGGTCGAAGGAAACCTCAAATCCTAAGTGATCCATATCTGTATCATAATCCATAGTCATAATTTATATCTGGCCCCACCAGGGGCCAAATTATACAGTCAGTGTTCTGTTCCAGCTCGCATGTGCCAATACAGATCACTCAAATTCATGAATTGTTTAAAGAGACCTTAAAGTAACCCCCCCCCCCTCACTTTAGCGCTCAGTGAGTGCTGGGGGATTGAACAAAATAATAACTCGTCTACATTTTGTGATTTTGTCCCTTTAAAGACTGCCACAGACCACATTTTAGAGTCCATTGTATTATATCCTTTTCATTGCATAAGGGAAGACGGTTCTCCCCTTTTCTTCCAATCACATACAAAAGAAAACATTTCGATCAAGCCACACTTGATGGGATAGTTTAAGTAGGAGCACTTACCAAATGAGCACAAGCCACAGGGAACCACACTAAAATGGCAAGTACCATGCATTTGCTGATTCTGTACATTTCATTAGGATTTAACTGGCATGTCAAGGATTTACCTAACATCTGACTTCCACTTTCAGAGCAGATGGGCTGGTAAATAAAGCATGACAACTAATTTACTAATGAAAGTGAAGCTGATAATCCACTATTTCAGTATTCATCTGTAGCACAAGGTTAAGTACTGTATGGTGACATTTAAGATGAATATACACTACAAGGAGTTTTCTAGTTGGTGACTATAGTGAGCTACAACATTGGGGGTTAGTAGCTAGATGGAGGCATATACCACAGGCACCTTGTAGTTTCTGTCTTTGTTATAGACCTTTTCACTGCTCAGGAGAGGTGCTTCTGAAGCAAAGGACCTTTATCCCACTGCATTTTATGTTATATTTAAATGCATTGGTTTGTTCCCTTTGTTAATTACACACATAAATATAGATAATATATAAGAGAAATGTAACTTTTCAATGTAATAACCCATGACTTCAACACTCGTATTCCACTTCACCTCCAGTGACCAAATGCCCTCAAAATAGAAGGAGAATTCTTGCTGCTACAGGAATCCTATTACTGCCTTCAGGGTACAAAAGAGAAAATAATACCTTGAACTTTAGGTTGGATGGTTTAGCACCATAAAGCTGCATTCCATGTTAGCAACCTGTGGTGCATTTTCACGAAGCAGCAGCACTGACCAACTTCCCACATCATTTCTCTTTAATTACCTCATGTATTACCTTCATTGGTTAAACATATGTGTCTGACTTTGACCTGACAGTCTTCCAAAATCATGGACGCCACTTTACAGCACATTTTCTCTGAAGATGCTTCAACAGGTCACCCTGAATGGGGATCATCCTCAATTAATTCCCTACTTCACTTAAACTGCTTTACCAAAATATTTACTAGGTAGAAGGAAGGTGCACCATCACCATATACAGCGATGATCCTTTCATGGATTTCTTAAGGCTTCTTTTCTTCCATTGTAGGAATTTAATCACCGAATGAAGGCTTTAAATTCATCTCTTTCTTTGTAGACCTGCAATGTACTACGCTTGCCTTACTGTTACTTCCAATACTTTCATCTGACTAAACTGCCTCAGTATGTGTTGCATGTCCGAACATGTCTCGACCTGCAGAGGCAAGCTCAGCTCTTTAACACTGACAGAACATACTGGCGTAGAAGAACACCACATATACCTGTATTTTTTGCCCTATAAGATACATCTAGGATTTGCCATTTGCCCATTTCCCATAGGCTGATGCTCCCGCACTGCTGGCCGTGCTGCTGCATGGAACCGGAAGTCCAGTGGATCCCGGAGAGGTGGGAGGGGAAGGAAAACTGCTTCCTGCCTGCTGTCCTTGCCGCCTCCAGCGCCGCTGCTTCTGTGCGTCGCTTGCACACGCAAACATCCAGGTCAGTGCAGCAGGGTAGTCATGGCCTGCGATCTTCTGGCCTCCTGGTGTCTGTGGCAGCCCTGCCAGCAGTGCGGGAGCATCGGTTATATATATATATATATATATATATATATATATATATATAATGTATTTTTATTCCCAGACACATTTCACTCAATGCTATAGTAGGTATCGCTATGTATGTGACAAATAAACTATGATTGGATTTCATTTGATACTAGTTTAAACACAGACATACATTTTGCAGTCTACACCTGCGTCTCAGTGAAATAAATAGGAAGGTCATGCTAATTATTTGGTAAAGCATGGTGCAGCAGCAGTGTGCCTTGTGGTGTGAATCGCAACCTTCATCTCGGTGAGACTTTTAGTTTCAGTGCACGTTCCGTTTTTTCCATGGGGCTTATTTAAAGGTGAGGGAGAGTAAGAGGTTAAAGTATTTTGAAAAAAACAATGCCCTATAGGTCATGTTCCCTCTGAGCAGAGGAAGTAGCAAGGAAGCTGGGCAATGCCCGATGAAAGGTGGCCAATTGATGTCAGTGGGTGCATCCCTCAGTACAGCCAGTGGGGGCATCCCTCAGGACAGCACGCGCACCTTACAGAGAACACTGCCTATAGGCCATGCAGAATAATGAATAAATAGGGCCATGTTGTTGCCAAATTCCTAAAAAAATATCTCATTGGAAAAATAATGTATCTCATCTGTAAAAATGCTTCATCTTAGGTACGGTGATTTTTGGTGAAAAACTGGAACAAACATTTTTTGATTGCACTTTTCCATGCCTTAAAATTAGAAAGCTTCCCAAGCTGCAGGTTGCAATTCACACTGCATGGCACACTGGTGGTGCACCCTGCTTTACCAAATAATTAGCATTACCCTCATAGAGTGATTTCTTTCAGTCACATTCAGTCTCCATTTACTTACACAAAACTGGTTGGGGCAAGGCTGTGTAGCCTGCTAGGTGGCTGCCCATAGCGATAGGTTTGGGAACAGCAGCATTTGGGACTGGCAGCTGAGCAATCTGGGCTGCAGACAATCTTTAAAGTGGACCAAAACCCACCCTGGAGTCTATGAGACTCCAGGGCAGGCATACTCACTCCCCCCGGTGCACCCTCATCAGGGATGCCCCACTGTGTGAAACCCCCCAGGTCGTCCCATTCACTTACATCCCGCTATCCCTCTAGCGGGCACGCTCCCTGTTAGAGGCAAGTGGGGGATGCTGCCGTCAAAACTGCTGCCCCGCATTGTGGGGCCGGGAAGAGGTGAGCTGGTCTTGGGGGGTTTCACAGAGTGGGGCACCCCGGGGGAAAGGACCAAAACCAAGGATAGTCAAAATCCTGGGTTTTGGTCCTCTTTAACAGAAAGTGCCTGACAAATGCCAACAAGATATTTAAGTGTTTTACCACTTGGGGCGGGCTTATAATTTCTGGGGCCCCATGCAAAGTTGTGTCTGGGGGCCCTAATCAAATGCATTTTGATATAACAAAATACAATAATAAAGAAGAACAAATGATTGAGAGAAGCAGCTTTCTTTCTCATGAAGCCCCGGCTGACAACATCACCAGTATTACACGCCAGCCACTTCCATTGTTCACTTAGAAGTGTTCTTAGAAGCGTTCTGGGGGCCCCCTGAGATATGGGGGGCCACATGCAATTGCATGGGTTGTGTAGTGGCAAAGCACGCCACTGGGAAAATGCTAGAGCTCTCTCATATCCCCTCTCAGAAGTTTCTTTTTTCTCACAAACTGTTCGTGCTTTTAACTAATAAAACACATTTGACAAGGGCTAACTCATCTTTCACCACTATATATATATATATATATATATATATATATATATATATATAAATAAATATATATTGTGGAGATTAGCTCTGGTAGGCGACCGGGTGTCAGCAGTATAGAGGTGGAGGCAAACAGTTCAAAGTAAAGTCTGTGTTTATTTCACACAAAAATCCACAAAAGCATATGTCCATACAGGTTACATCACCTTTTCAGGAAACCGCAGCATAAATGATTCAGTCAGGCAAACAGCTTTTAGTCCTTGAACAAAGGTTCTGTTCACAGTCAAATATGTCTCAGGTCCGCATGAAACAGCTACCACAGGAGATTTCAGCCAGGCTCACAGAGTCTCACTCCCATGTGAGCTCTAGACAAAGGACAGGCCACAGCTGATTCCCCAGGCTATTTAAACAGCCCGCAAAACCCGGACCTGGGTAGTGGGATGGAGTCCCACCCTGCTCTACTCCATCCCAGTAAAGCCGTCCCAGGTTAGCCTTTCGGCTATTCTAAAGCAACAGCAGCAAACTGCCACCAGCAGCTGATGCTGGAAATCAGACTACACGGCTTTACTGCACCAATGCCAGGTACATTGGTGCTACATACCTGCCGTCAATGACGGCCCCTTGCACCTTACCACATACCCCCCCCTTTGTTCAACCCTGAGGGGGTGGACACATGCCAAACAATGTGCTCGGGACAGGGCATCCGCGTTACCCAATAATCGTCCCGCTCTGTGCTCAACTGTGAACTTGAAGTTTTGTAGTGACAAGAACCATCGGGTGACCCTGGCATTCCTGTCCTTAGCCTGGCACATCCACTTGAGGGGAGAGTGGTCCGTAATCAGCCGGAACCTTCTCCCCAGCAAGTAGTAGCGAAGAGACTCCAGGGCCCATTTAATGGCCAAACACTCCCTCTCCACTATACTATACCGGGTCTCAACGGGGTGCTCCTCCCCATTGACTTCCTGAGACAGTACAGCACCGAGACCTACCTCGGAGGCATCGGTCTGCACTATGAACTCCCTCTTAAAGTCGGGTGTCACCAACACCGGAGACCCACACAGGGCAGACTTCAAAGCGGAGAACGCTTTTTCGGCCTGTTCATTCCACTTCACCATGACAGACTTGCGTCCCTTTAACAGGTCTGTCAATGGTGCCGCTAGGGTGGCAAAATTGGGAATGAACCGCATATAATATCCCACCAACCCCAGAAATGACTTTACTTGGCGGGTGGTGTTAGGACGTGGCCAGTTACGGATGGCTTCTAGTTTGTTGACCTGGGGCTTGACCACTCCTCGCCCAATCACATAGCCCAGGTATTTTGTCTCTTCTAGGCCTAAAGCACATTTTTTCGGGTTTGCCGTCAACCCAGCCTTCCTGAGGGAATCCACTACGGCCTGGACTTTGGGTAGGTGACTTTCCCAATCCGTGCTATGGATAATTATATCGTCCAGATATGCCGAAGCATACCGACGATGTGGCCTGAGGACAATATCCATTAACCTTTGGAACGTAGCGGGAGCGCCGTGTAACCCAAAGGGTAATACCTTGTATTGGAACAGTCCCTCTGGTGTGATAAAGGCTGTTTTCTCCTTGGCAGCCTCAGTCAAGGGCACCTGCAAGTACCCTTTTGTGAGGTCCAAAACCGAAAAGTACCTGGCTTGGCCTAGTTTCTCAATGAGTTCATCTACCCGGGGCATAGGGTAGGCATCAAACTTGGAAACTTCATTAAGTTTGCGGAAATCGTTACAGAACCGCAACGTACCATCGGGCTTGGGAATCAAGACTATGGGGCTGGCCCACTCACTCTTTGATTCTTCAATCACATCTAACCGGAGCATTTGCTGCACTTCCTCCGCGATAGCTTGTCGCCGGGACTCAGGTACCCGGTAAGGCCTCAACCGGATCTTGACCTGAGGTTCCGTGACAACATCATGTTGGATGACCGAAGTGCGCCCAGGGAGTTCTGAAAACACGTCTGTGTTTCTGCTAATAAACTCCCTGGCTTCCTGAGTCTGTTTAGAGGAGAGGTTGTCGCTAGTTTTCACCTCGACTACTGCTTCTCTAATAACAGACCGAGGGATGGGAAGCTCCACCCCCACCATACCTGGTCGGGGACTGTCACCCCCAGGGGTCTCCCTGTCTTTCCATAGTTTCAGCAGGTTTACATGGTACACCTGCTCTGGCTTCCTCCGCCCAGGCTGATGTACCTTGTAAGTCACTTCCCCAACTTTTTCAATGACCTCATAGGGACCCTGCCACCTAGCTAGAAATTTACTGTCCACCGTGGGTACCAGAACCACAACTCTGTCACCGGGGTTAAAGTTCCGTACCCTGGCTTGCCGATTATAAATCCTGCTTTGGGCCCGCTGCGCTGCCTCCATGTGTTCTCTGACAAGCGGCAAGACGGTCTCTATCCGTTCCTGTAGGTGAGTCACGTACTCTACCACACTTTTGTGGGGTGTGGGTTGCTGTTCCCAGGCCTCCTTGGCTATATCCAACAGGCCCCGTGGATGTCGACCGTATAAGAGTTCGAAGGGCGAGAACCCCGTAGAGGCCTGGGGCACCTCTCGCACTGCGAACATCAGATAGGGCAGCAGCAAGTCCCAAATCTTCCCATCCTTGGCGACCACCCTTTTTAACATGGTCTTTAAAGTTTGATTAAACCGTTCTACTAGGCCGTCTGTTTGCGGGTGGTAAACGGATGTCCGCAACTGTTTCACCTGCAGCAGTTTACAGAGCTCTTTCATTACTTTCGACATAAACGGGGTACCTTGATTGGTCAGGACCTCTTTAGGCAGACCTACTCTGGAAAACATTTCCATAAGCTCCTTAGCAATGAGCTTGGCAGAGGTGTGACGCAGGGGCACTGCCTCAGGGTACCGCGTGGCATAATCCAAGATCACCAGAATATGTTGGTGCCCTCTAGCGGACTTTGGCACTGGACCCACTAGATCCATGGCAATCCGCTCAAAGGGTACCTCAATAACTGGGAGAGGAACTAAGGGACCACGGTAATGAGGCTGAGGGCTGGTCATCTGACATGTTGGGCAGGACTCACAATATCTCTCCACCTCCTTGTACACACTGGGCCAGTAGAATCGTTGTAAAACGCGGTCCAGAGTTTTCTGCTGGCCTAGGTGTCCACCCAGAACATGTTGGTGGGCCAAATCCAACACCAACTTGCGATATGGATTGGGTACCACCAATTGTTCCACCACCTCTTCACGTACCTTGTTTACTCGGTACAACATTTCCTGGTGAACCACAAAGCGAGGAAACTGTAACTCCGCCCCTGGCTGTTGTGGTTCACCTTCCACCTCAAGAACATTCTCCCAGGCCCGAGACAGGGTCGGGTCCTGGTGTTGAGCGGTACCAAAGTTAATTGTGGAGACATGGAGATCTGCCAACTCTGGACCTGTTGCCAACTCTTCCACATCTCCAACCATAACATTTAGTGGGGTTGACTCCCCCTCTTCCATTTTAGGGACGGGCACCTCTTCCACGGTGCCTCCTGATTCCGGTTCCCAGGGCACCGGGGTCTCCCCTGAGTAGGGCCAGTCTATTGGGGACACACCCGCCTCGCGGGTTTCCGGAACTGCCAACTTGGCCCACAGTGACCTGAACCCTGGAAAGTCTCTCCCAATAATCAGTTCATACGGGAGTTTAGCGGCGACAGCGACTTCATGTTTCCAGCTGCCGGAGACGGTGGTGAGAGACACTTGTGCTGTGGCATAGTCTCTCAAGTCCCCATGAATGCACAAAACCCCGGTTTTCCGCCCAGTGTACTCATCGGGCAGTACTAAGGCGGGTCTTGCCAGGGTAACCATACTCCCCGAGTCCAAACGGGCCACAGCCAGGGTGTCTCCCACTTTCACCTGACAGAGGTGACTTTGCCCCACAAGCTCAGGGACACCGGCAGCACACAGCCTCCTGGCATACATGGAAGGGCGGTAACCAAAGTTCACGTCCATGGGCTCCCCCTGGTGGGGACAATTGGCTCTGATATGTCCCGGCTCCTTACATCCCCAACACAACACTTGGGCAGGGACTTTGGGGGGTAGGTCCTGAGAGGGTTTAGGGGACGCCACTCGCCTGAGCTGGGGCGGGGACCTCCGGGGTTTCCCCGAATCCCTCCTCATGGAGCCGCCTTGCAAGTTCCTGGTGGCCTCATATCGCTCCACTAGGTCCACCATCCCTAGTGCGTTGTCAGGGGATACCTGGCCAACCCAGTGCTGAAGAGGGTGCGGTAAAGCCCTCCAAAAAATGTCCGCCAGCAAGCGGTCCAACATGGCAGTGGGGCTTAACAACTCCGGCTGCAGCCATTTTTGCAGCAGGTGCAGCAGTTTATAGTACTGGGGCCGGGCGTGCTCTGCCGACTGGTAGCTCCACTGATGCACCCGCTGAGCCCGAACCCACACATTCACCCCCAGTCTGGCCAGTATCTCACCCTTCAGAGTCGGGTAGTCAGCGGCTTGGTCCTCTGGGAGATCAAACAACACCTGCTGGGGTCCAGATGCCAAAAATGGAGCGATGACATCAGCCCACTGGTCATGCGGCAACTTCTCCCTTGCAGCCACCTTTTCAAACACCGCCAGGTAAGTCTCAACGTCATCTGAAGGGGTCATTTTTGTGAGCGCCGAGCGGACAGCTTTCCGGGCATCAGGAATACTTTTGGGTGCACCTGCAGCTTGCTGCGCCATCATATGTTGCAAAAACAGCTGGTTGGTCTCCTGCTGCTGCTTGTTGGCCTCCTGCTGCTGCAGATTCGCCTCCAAGAGCGCTTTCACGACCGCCTCCATTTTGTCTGCAGTCCCAGGTAGCAGCCTGGCAGGTTTAATATAGGACATGCACAACAAAAAAAACTTTTTCGTCGGTTGCTCCTAGCAACGGCCTCACTGCTGTGCCCGCATCCGACACCAAATGTGGAGATTAGCTCTGGTAGGCGACCGGGTGTCAGCAGTATAGAGGCGGAGGCAAACAGTTCAAAGTCAAGTCTGTGTTTATTTCACACAAAAATCCACAAAAGCATATGTCCATACAGGTTACCTTTTCAGGAAACCGCAGCATAAATGATTCAGTCAGGCAAACAGCTTTTAGTCCTTGAACAAAGGTTCTGTTCACAGTCAAATATGTCTCAGGTCCGCATGAAACAGCTTCCACAGGAGATTTCAGCCAGGCTCACAGAGTCTCACTCCCATGTGAGCTCTAGACCCACAGCTGATTCCCCAGGCTATTTAAACAGCCCGCAAAACCCGGACCTGGGTAGTGGGATGGAGTCCCACCCTGCTCTACTCCATCCCAGTAAAGCCGTCCCAGGTTAGCCTTTCGGCTATTCTAAAGCAACAGCAGCAAACTGCCACCAGCAGCTGATGCTGGAAATCAGACTACACGGCTTTACTGCACCAATGCCAGGTACATTGGTGCTACATACCTGCCGTCAATGACGGCCCCTTGCACCTTACCACAATATATATATATATATATATATATATATATATATATATATATGTGTAGTGGTGAAAGATGAGTTAGCCCTTGTCAAATGTGTTTTATATATATATATATATATATATATATATATATATATAAACATACCTCCAAAAAGTAGCACAATTACCCACAATACTTATCTCCCTTTCCTCATTGTGTGTATATATGGTTCTCACACATGTATAGTTATCTCCTTTATTATATTATATATTCCTTTTTTTGGTCACACTTTGTTTGTTAGTCATAAAAGAACATTTCACTGCATTTCATACTTGCATAATAGAATACATAAACAATGTAAATATATATCACAAATGCTGGTTCCACATGTGGCCCTCAGATCCATTTTATGTGGCCCCTGACATGCTGTGGGGAAAGTGGGAGGGGTAAATAGAGCTGACATGTAAGATAGTTATATAGGGATGGATTATTGAACACAGAGCCATATAGGAATGGTGCGGTGGCTTGGAGAAATGCGGTGACGTTGATTGTGCAAGAACACCCCTGGGTAAAATATTTAGCACAATATTTTAGTAAAATAGTTTTCTATAATAATAATAATAATATGATTAGCATTGGTGGAAGCTGGTTAAGATGTGGGACTGATGGGGGCGGGCTATAAAAAAGGGACCCATATAATCAGAGAGGGCAGCCAATCAGCATGTATATTGCTATCATGTGGGGATTGTTACATATGAATGTAGATGTGTGGTGGATGGACATACAAGTGGAGTTTGCGGAGACAGTGGGTATCCTGATTGTTGTAGGAAATCTTCATTATGCTATTGATATATGATATATACAGTATATTGTTATATGAAAACATTCTGAACTTTTACATTGTGGCCCGCATGCAGTTTTCAAATCATTTAAGTGGCCCACACTCATCAAACGGTTGAGCACCCCTAATATATCACTCTAGAGGGTCTGCCGACGCAACTCTGTATCCAGTGTCTTCAATACAGTTACAGATGCTATTCATTAATATATGGAGAGCATTCCACCATGTGGGAGAGCTCTCCGTTTTAGTTGATCAGCATTCAATATAGTGGGGAAAGAGCTTTTTATGCTTTCTGATTTGGAATGCCCTTGTGTGTAACCGCCCTGCCAAATTGACAATCTCTTACCTTCCTCCAAGCTATGCAGATGGCCCATATGGGGCGCCTCTGCATCACCTGCACTGTGGGCCAGGTGGCATCAAATGACTGCCAGCAGGAGCCAGGGCTTTTTCTGAGGGAGGGCGAGCAGGGTGATCAACCTAGCTGCCAAGGTTTTATGCAAATGAGTCACTGTTAGTGATGCAGGTCATTAGACAGGCTCCACATCCCTCATATTGTGCTCAGTCATGGGGGATGGACACTGTCTTTTTCTTAAGAAAGGGAACAGCATGGCACATACCAGCATGGAACAGGGTGGGTGAGGAGGGGACAGAATTTTCTTTGTTACTCACTGAGCGCTATTTTGCCCAGAAAATGTCCTGGCAGGCGAACACAGCTGTAGCGAGTGGACATGCTGGCAAGTGCATGGCATTGGCCTAGTTGCCATGCAGATGAGGCCTAATGCCTATGCTGTGGTCAAGGTAAGTGCTTTAGAGCAGGGGGTTCACACACTAAATCAGGATGGCCCTGAGGAATGTTTTTTTCCTGGCCCTGGAGTTTTTTAAACTCTAGGGCCAGGATGACAGGATTTTAAAGGATAACCCCCAAAAGTGTATGTATAATCATAGCACATAAATGGTTACACTCAAGTGTTCTGTATGCAATATTTTTGCTGTTGTGGGTTTTTTTGTTCCTTGCACTGATTGCTTAAATATGTAGACAAAATATATAAAAATAGATCAATAGAGCCGATAAATAAAAAAAAATGATACAGTAATTCCAATTGTTTTATATCTCCATTCCCAGGAGAGTCACAACAATGTTGTTGTATGGCAATGTTTCTGGGAATGCAGCCCAGAAGCCTTGTGTGCATGGCCACTGTCAGCTTCTCATCACTTGGGGGATATTCTCAGCAAGACGTAGAAAAGCCACCATTAACATTTGTATATTCAAAGCAGCCCCTGTCCAGCAGTAATGGAGCAGCCTGCTGTTATCCTCAATAAGCAGAATGAAAGCAGCATGCACACATCAGCATTAGCTGGCAGGTCTGGGCGTAGTGATAAAGGTGCCCAGAGACGCCAGGACACAGCACTGAACCATCCCGGGTAGAGCACCAGCACTGTGTCCTCTGGGTGGAGACAGCTCCTGGAGACAGACTCACGCACACTCACACAGGGAGGAAAGTGGGCAGGGAATCTGCAAGTGTGCAAATTCCCCAGCTATCAAGATGTTAAATACTCCGATCCTCTTTGACAGATACTGCACAGCTCAGAGAAGGCAGCCTTCTGTCTGCTCTGTTTGAGTTCAGCACCAAGGGCAGCCCGTCTTACAAACTTCCAGGCAGTCACACAACACATGGCAGAGCTGCACATTCCCCTGAGAAACTGGTTAGACTGCTTGTAGCAACCTGCAGAGGATGCCTAAGTGACTGTCTGCAGCAGGGATTGCTTCTACAGTTGTTCTTGCCCAGCAGCTGGCACTCACCAGCCTAGCGATGGATGGGTACAGGTATGAGGGTGATGCTCAACAAGGACTTTTTGACTACCGGCTAATTGTAGGGGATGTAAAGGACCCTCCTCTCTCTCCATCTCATTCCACCCAGAGACGTTCAGTGATAAATGGCTGCTCACCTGTGCACAGTGGGCATCTTCATGGGCATGAGACTGCGGCACAGAGGTACAGCGCTACCCGACTACAAGCTGGGTATGAACCCGAGAGGTAAGGAGAACTATAAGAGAATGATTGTTCTTTTTTAATTACCTATTTGTTAATAGCGACCTAGTGCATTAGCACTAACAAGACTGTGGCACTAGTGACCTTATTAAATATTAAGCTAAATATTAAATATTAAGAATATTCCTAAACTGCATGAGTGTCCAAAAGTTGAATGATATACCCAGTCATTACTGCCCATACTCCCAGGCTGCTGGGCCCAATACCAGCTGCTATAAATGTTTATATATATCACTATGTCAGCATAATAACCTGTAGTTAAAGGGCCCCATCTGTCCACTGTATACCCCCCCAAAATGCCCTAAAATGAGGCATCATGTTCACCCTTCCAAATTCCTTGATGTGCAGCAGCTGCAACTACTCTGGCATGTCACTGCTGAGGACCAATAGAGTTTGCTAAATGAACAGGCATGTACCGTGTATGGCACCACACATGCCCCCCATAGCGAAACCCATTGAACACTCTCACATGGGACTAGGTCATTTTATACAATTTTGGTTATTCCTTGAAATTTTGGGTCATACAGGCATTGTAAATGGAATTGCCAGCACGGTTGGGGGTTCAGCTTCCCCAAAGGCCACTTTGGGTAAAGTTAACTGGAGGTCCACAGTAATTTGAGGAGATGTCTGTTACACTTAAAAGTGTTTTTTTAGAAGTTTATGAAGTTTTTATAATCTAGTTACAACTCACCATGCAGAAAAACAGACAACTGATACGTAGCTTTGCCCCTTGCCTCTCATGGCCACTAAAATAGTATACAGCCATTTACTACCAGAACAATTAGAGCCTTGACCAAACTTTGTATACCCAACTTCCTCAATGGATCTGCACGTTTGCAACAGTTGCTGTGGCTATCTACATCTGCACCATTAACGGCAATAGAGGGTGTGTGCCAAGGCTCAGATGCCCCCTCCATTGCAATGAATGAAGTGGGCATGTACAAGGCACTGTGACTGATGCTGGGGGTATTCTTCCCAGAGGACAATAATGATTAGAAGAACAGGCCTTCACAGTGCGAGACTTGACATCGGAAACCAGTACGTTTTACACAATCAGACTAGGATAGATCAGTTTCAAGAGAGTAAAGGTGAGTACTGTGGACAGCCCCTTTAAAGCCCAAGAAATTATTTTATACATACACACATGGTACATTCTGTCACAGTCCTGATACTGCATTCTCATCTCTGAAGGTGCATTTTTTTAGCAGCAGCGGATGTCCATGGCATGCACCTCCTGCTGCTATCCAATGGGGTAGCCTCCCATGTGACTGAAAACGGGCGTACACTGAGGCTGGTTGGCAACCAAGTTGTTAGCACAAAAGCATGTGAAGAACACATGACTTTAAGGGATTGAGCTCATAGGCGGCCTTGTAGAAAATGCTATTTTTAACTTTCTTTGGTCTAAAAAATAAAGCCTTTGAAAATGACCTACAGCCAAAACTGGCTGGAGAACCCGTATACCTGGCAGTAAGGAGGCCTTACAGGAAGCCCAATATTGGGCCTGACGAACCACGTCATGCTGATGGTCATGTAAATAGCAGTCGTAAGAGTAGACATAGAAGAGATAAGTAGCGGATTTCAGCCATTGGGCTTTATGGGGGGGGGGGGGGGCAGTGCATCCAAATTGGGAATCTCCTGTGCTGGCAGGGTGAATTACAGTTTTGAATGGCGGTCCTCCATGTTTACAGAAAGAAAGCAGCATGTATATCTATTTGTATATAAAATAGACAAAATTACCAGTTTAATGCTGGCCAATCTCTGCTCAATCTGACACACTCCAGGTTACAATGACCTCCGGGATCAGCCTGCTCTGGTCCAATCAGAGCTCACTGCTGTGAATGATTTTTCTTGACAATTAGATCTAAATCCAGCCGATTGCCAGACACTTCCTCTTGGCCACCACCGGTAATTAAGATATGCTGGCAGTGGTTGCGTGCATAAACTAGAGGAGAGTCAGGGATGCTGGTAAGGCCAAATCCGGATAAGAATATATGGGCGACCAGGGAAAAAATGTAACCCAGCCCTGGAGTCTTTTAGAGTTTGGTCTGCTTTAATATAATGGACGCCAGAAATATCTACTCCCTTTGTTGGGATGAATGATCCCACTATTAAAACAGAGAGAAACCACAAATGCCCCACTAGGACAGAGGTCATCACCCGCCCTTGGGCTTACACCAAATAATCTGCTAATGCAAAGCAGAAGAGTTTAGGAGGTTAGGTATATTATATATATATATATATATATATATTATGTATGGGTTTGTATGTTCCTGTGTGCACCAAATGTTTTTGTTTAAAATACACGTCTAGCGCCCCTATGCTCCAATTACCCAATTGATCCAACACTGTAAAAGGTAACTTACCTCTATCGCCCCCCCCCCCCCCCCCCCCCAGGTTAATATCAGCTTAATTTTCCTGAGCCCTTTTGAGTAACAACTCTCAGGCAGGCTGGGACTGTTGGTAGTCTTTACCCCAGTCAGGCTGGGTTTTTTTTTGGTCTACCTAATACTTAGACAATGGCTTTGTTGTTTATTACGGGGTTGTAAAGGAGCAAGTTCATGGGACCCAGCCAAAGCTGAATATAGAGTTTCCATACAACTGAGGGGTACCCCACTGAATTAGGAATACACTGCCAAGTTTTGGGATGTAGTCCGTGTCTGCCCCATGGGAGTGGCCCAGGCTCTCCACCCTCTGATGAGTCCTGCATAAAATAAAGAGCAATCTAATGGCAGGGAGTCTTATTGACCACCAGTCTAGCCAGAGGCCTCATTACCCTGATTATCGCTTGACCATCACGCTATCACCATCGGTACCTTATATTCAGTTGGATTCTGCCCATCATAAAGGACGTTATCTGCTTCCTCAGAAAGGACTCCAAAACCTTAAGTATTATTTCCCTGTTTTATTGTATTATTGCTATCCAGTTTTATTTATATATCAGTAAGGGACATTTTTCGACACCAAATATTTAATATTGTGCAACACCTCTGTTATTTTACCTTTTCCTCTTTATTAAAACTTCCATTTTGCCAGATTTTTGGTGTTCTGCCTTATTGTTTTCCTCTTTTGGAATGTAAAAGAAACATTTGTGTTAGGATTGTGCCCCCAGACCTGTAATTTACTAATCAGCATGCTGTTTCCATGATTCTCATATTTCTGGGTCTCTGTTTTGCTACAATGGGAGTGTTTTTTATGGCCTTGAGTAAAACACAGGGACTACAAGTCCCACCAGTGTAACAGGTGAACTCCTTAGCAGCTTTGGCTAAGACTAAGCAGCCTAATGACCTATCCAGCTGAGAACCCGGCCATTAACCCTTTGCTACTAGAACACAAGACTTTTTTCCTTCCAAGCTGAAGAAGTTGAATTTCAACAGAATAGGCTAAACCAGTTACTCATACCTTAGCCAATCAGATGATTACTAAGCTGAGGAAGTCTATGATATGTACTCAAAATCACCACTTTGGTGTACATAGCTAAGTTAAACATATTGTTGCTATGGAAACTGTTTTCTTTTTAACACAGAGTTGCAAACAAATAGAAAATTAAACAAATAACAGATAAGCTTAGAACATTGAGGACATAATTTTGCCACACAATCATTTTAGTTTAAAAATGCCATTGAAAGTGGAATTACCCTTTACATATATTCATTGATTTCTAAACGTTCAGATCTTGGGGCATATATGGCCACACATCAGAATTTTGCCCCCTGTATTAAGCCCATCCTTGCAGTGAGACAACCACAAGCAGTGAGTGTACACATGCCCAGAGTGGTGGGCTGCTCTAATTACAGCTCCTGAAGTAAGGATCGTTTCTTGAAAGTTTGGAAACAACAGCACCCTATGCGGCATGCTAAAGAATTTGCCATTTTTTCTGCCCCCCCCCCCCCCCCATATTAATCATCACATGTACAGTAAAATGTAGTAAAAATAAAACAAATCAATATACAAACAGCCACATTAGGTAATATAGGAGGTTTCGTTTTATCATCACAATAGGTTCGTTGTATAATACAATTAAAAAAAGATTTGTCCATATAATTTTAGATGGTGTCCTACTTGCCATAAAATATAATGGTCCCGATCCAAGAGTTGAAAAAATTGTAATGATAGTAAAAAAATCACTTTAAGAGAAGAAAAAGCCTGAGAATTTCATTGTTGATAAATTACCAACTAGCAAAACATTGAAAGTCAATGGCACATGTTTAGTCCTGTAGTAAAAAGTGCCTTTGAATTTCATTGTTTTCCTAACTGGTGATTTAGCAACAATGAAATTCTCAGGCTTTTTAAAAAAGTGAATGTTTTACTACTATTGTAATTTTTTCAACTCTTATTGATGCCTTTGTGGGTTGTTTTCCAAGTTAGGTCATTAGTCTACTTTGTAAAGCGCTACGGAAGATGATGGCGCTATATAAATAAACAATAATAATAATAATTAGTTCAAATGTTTGATTCAGCGAAGGGGAAAGTAAGTGGATCTTTATACCTCACTAGAGAGAAGGTTTGGGGATTTAATAACTAACATATGTGCACTTTAGCATTTATAAAGTTCTGTAATATTCTTTGAATCCCATCTTATTTTAACATGTGCCTTGTTCTGAAATAGAGAATGAAATTACTCTTAATTTTGTGAGCTATTTTAAGAAATGTTTACCAAAGCAAGTCCAGTGAATCCAAAATAGCTGGCAAAAAACATACCAAAGAACAAAATTGCTTTGCAAATCTCAGTAAATCAAATATAATTCATCTCACATCCCCTCCTAATTAAAAGGATGTAATTTTTAACTAGTGTGAAAGCCCAGTGTAGATGCCACCTGACAGTTAAGGCTGTCTTGTTTACCTGCCTACTGCTTTTCCAGCGGCTGCAAGTGTGGAGATCATGATAAGTACCGTAGCCCTGCGCGTCCAGTTCTTGGCAGAGCATGAGACTAGGCTGTTGAACCTATGGAGAATAGTGGGCGCCACTCTTGAGGCTAAAATGGAGTGGCATAGAGGAATGTATTTGGGATTAGTGTGTGGGGCTTATAAGGGGACAATATTGGTAGTTATTTTTGTGATTAAATAGCAGATATCTAGATTCTTTGAAATCTTATTTATGATATTCTAAATATGTTTTGTAAAAAATGGGTGTTGTTCCAGTTTAATCTTTCACAGCTCCAGGGGCTATAATCCATACCCAATGGTGCTTATGTGAAATTAGTGCAGTTGACATAGATGACCACTGAACACCTCATCTTCGATGAGATTTGACTTCTGTTCTGGCACTGGAGATGTTAGCTGTCATTGGACTGTAACTTTGCAGCAGGGGAGCATAATAGAATAATAGAAATAGCATTAGAAATAAGAAGTATATTTGATTTACTTTGAGATTACATTTAGCAGGCTTAAAAACTCTTCAGTAGTTCCTGATCCACTAAACCACTGAAATGACAATGGATGACGAAACTTGTTGGCACTTACAGTTTTTTATGCAAGTTGCGCATTGTATATTTGTGACAACGCATAAATAATTTCTAATGTGCTGTAACATGTCTACATTAACGCTGAAAGATCACATCATATGTGACAAGGGTATGGCATAGGTGGAAGCCAGGGGACAATGCATTTTGAAATTATGAGGTAAATTGTTTCTCTAACCTCTCCTGACCCTTTTAGTACATATTTCCCTCATATTCCACTCCAGGGCGTCAGGGAATCACATACGAATGGGGTTAACTCTTGTCCCATTCGTATCCGATTCACTGACGCCCTGGAGTGGAAGAAGAGAGAAAATAATTCTACAAGTGAGAAGCACAGAATTGTATTTTCTCTCATATTACACTCCAGGCCGTCAGTGAATCAGATACGAATGGGATGAGAGTATCTGATTCACTGACGCCCTGAAGTCGAAGAAGAGAGAAAACAATTCTACAGGTGAGATTCACAGAATTGTATTTTCTTTCATATTCCCCACCAGGGCATCAGCGAATCAGATACGAATGGGATGAGAATTAACCTATTTGTATCTGATTCACTGATACCACCACCTGAAGTGGAAGAAGAGAGAAAACAGTTCTACAGGTGAGAATCACAGAATTGTAAATTAATCTTGTTTCTGGGAGATCAGTGACTCGTTTATTGTCTTGTTTCAGACGAAGATGTAGAAATGAAAAGCAGACTCAAATAATACATTTAAGCAAGAATTGCTGGAAAAACTTTGCCTTCATTCAAAGGCTGATTCTGATGGGGGCCTTGGTGCAGGCATTAAGTAGGGGCCCGCACATTGCTTATACCTTTTTGTCTCTGACATTTAGCCCAGGGATGCCAATTTTAACAGAATCAGATACAATTAGCCTACTAAACACTGAAACAACTAAAAAAATTTAAAAAATGCTTTATATCTGTACATGTTGTGAGCACGAATTGAATAAATAAGGTAGTGGGGCAACAATAGTGGCACTGCACCTCTGTATACCTTTGCTACTTTCCCCTAGATTTAACCTCTGCCTACAATAGGACTTGGAAGCGGACCTATCACCTTCAAGCTGGACCACTGGCCTACTAAGAGGCCAATTTATTACATGTGCCTTGTAGCGCCACTTGAGCATCTTCTGAGAGACGCTATTAGCACCTCAGCCGCAACACCGGCCACAGACAGAAGGCGCTGTTAGTGTTTAGCACTGTAGGCTATCCGTGGCACTGTGTCTTGTTTGTTTTTTTTCCAATGGAGATAGCGACAGGTAGCCCTGGTCGGGAGGGCCGTAAATCATTTGTATTTAACATGTAAATGAACAGCGCCAGTGCGGGTGCTGTGAAACCACGATACTCGAGCATACAGCGCCATGTACAATGCATAGAGAAGGCTTTGAATAGGGATTGTATGACATTGGGAACATAACAAATTACATGACATATAACTGGCAGGCATAAAGACGAAAAGTTAGCTGCAGATAACCTAAGCACAATAATGAATGAAAAAAAACATTCTGAACAGGCTAGGGATCCCATTCCACCAGGGATCCCATCACTTGACTGAGCAAAAAAAAAAAAAAGCTTGGTTTAACTGGGTGGTGTTCCCATCAGTTTCGACACGCTACAGGCCCCATGAGTCACACCTCTCATTTTCAAACACTGTAATCAGATTATTTTCTTCCTATCTGATTTGTTTTTTGCCTTCTTGTTTACCCTTCCCTATATACATATACAAGCAGGTCTTCCTGGGCCTGCTGTATTGTACTTACCTAGCTACCATAGGCTTTTATAACTCTGTTATGCTCTCTTATTGCTTCTGTGCTTTATAATAAGGGGTTTACTCCTCTATGGTTGGAGTTTTTAAAACAATAGCAGGAATGCCACTGTAATTTGTAATTCACATATGAAGGTGCTAATTGCCCAGGATACAGTTACCTGGCTTGATTAAATGTAAGGTTTGTCTTGCTTCACTTATCGGAATGTTATAAGCGTCTCTTCACAGAAACAAAAAATACACATGATCTTTTAATTTAGGAATGCATCTCATAACGTAGGTAGGAGGAGACAGCATATATTGTTTTGTAAAGGTAATGGTTGTGAAAGGTAATACAGTTTATTTATACGCATTGTAAGGTACAGTGAACCTTACAGTATTGTTGCAGTTCAGATTCACATTAAATTTAGCCAGGGAAAAGCAGGGAAATCTGTGTAACCAGTGTCGTACATATTATTATTATTATTATTAATAATAATAATGTTTTTTTATATAACGCCATCCTTTTCCATAGTGCTTTACAAGGTGTGATTACAGACAAGGTAAGACATATAGTACACGGAACGATACAAACTAGATGCTACGAAGTTTAAACCAAGTGTTGTGAGTACAGGAGACAATAGGAAAGAGAGCTCTGCCCTTGTGAGCTTACAGTCTAAAGGGCACATGATTCATATGGCCCAACAGCACACAAATGCACTGCCACCCCTCCATGTGTTATCATGCCCTTCCAGGGGTAATTGTAGCCAGACACAGTGGCACACTGACATCTGTGAGTAAACCCCACACTTCCACCATTCACCAACCCACTCCCCTGGAAGAGGCAAATCCTAGTCCAGGGGCAACCCCTCTGAGGAGCAAGTGTGGTGTTGCCATGATAACTAGAAATTGGTTTGGGAACGGAGGGAAACTGGCCTTTCTCTGCCTGCTGCTGGGCGTCTTCCATGTCCTCAGGTAGGCCCAGAATCAATGAAGTATATACTATAGAAGCAGGGGAAGCAGCTTGAGATTACCCCCTTCTGTCACAGGCCCAGGATCAGCTGCACCCCTGCCGCTATACTATGTACATCATTGTCTGTAACCCATCTTGGATGCCTGCATTACTTGCTATTTGCCCCCTGCATATGCAGGACTGTATTTGTGTTCAGAATGGCCAAGGAACATTTTAGTGTTTGTGCCTCCATTTGTTGAGTTAGATTGCAGTCCAGTAGTATGCAAAACAAAATCTCACACCCCTGGTTGCCCCCTCAGCGTGCATGCAGACTGCTCCCCCTTAGTGCTGGAACATAAGTGCATATCGAAATAAAAAATAACCACTCCCGCAATGTGAGCAGATCCCTCTTTCACATTTCCAAAATGGATACCCATTACACCCAAATATTAGTCCCAAACTTGAATATGCAGCATACGTGTTGATATGCACATGGATCTCCCTGTTAACAGGCATATCCCCCTCAGCCCTCAGAAATAAAGTGACCCCCCACATCTCCCGCTCATCACTAATCCCAACTCTTTCTGATGTGTGATGTGATCAAGGCCAGACTTAGACACCTCCTACCAGCTGGAACCCAGAAGTGACCAGCAACAGACATAGGCACTCCTGGAAGCTTGTTCTAAGCTGTGGGAGCACCAGCAAGTAAGACTTGTTTCTTGCTTGATCTGGGCTTGCATTTAAAATACCAAGGAAACTGGATGATTTTCTTTAAGCATTTTGGGATTCCACAACAATGTAAATTGAAGGAACTACATGTTTACCACTTTTGTCATCAGACATTTTGTCCTATTTTTATTAGTACAATGTTCCTAAGGTTTTTGGCAGTCCCATGCAATTTGAGAGCCTTTAGCTGCTTGCCAGTGCTAGCAGACATCAAGCATTTATATGAGGTTTATCAAACTATTCTTTCAATGGCATTTTTTAAAAGTTTCCATTATTGTGTGTCAAAATGATGTCTTCAAAACAAATGTCTGTTATTTTTTTACTTTCTGTTTGCAGCTCGGTGTTATAAACCAGTTTACCCTACCAGCAATGTGTTTACCTTGGAAACGTAAATCAACTGGGACATCAGATGTACCAATCACATACTTCCTCACTTCTTGCTTGCTAATCATCTGATTGGCTAAGACAGGGATGAGAGGATTAACCCATTCTGCTGAAATACAGCTATTTCAGATAGGGAGGATCACAATCATGTGCTCTAGTAACTAGAGATGAGCAAACCGGTTCGGACGAACCGGAATTCGCTCCGAATTTCAGAAAATATTCGATTCGGCACGAACCCGAATATTTTGTGGTTCGTGCCGATCAAATTTTTCCTGAAATTAAAAAAAAAAAAAATGCCGGCATGGTGGGAGCCGGCCGGTGGGCCGGTAAAGCCGGCCGGCCCGCTCCCGCCATGCCGGCATTTAAAAAAAAAAAAAAAAAAAAAAGCATTTTTGCCGGCATGGTGGGAGCGGGCCGGCCGGCTCCCACCATGCCGGCATTTAAAAAAAAAGCAAACACTTACCTGCAGGTCCGGAGCGTGGAGGCCGGCGCCGCTCTCAGCTGTCATCTGATGACGCGCCCTCAGATGACAGCTGAGAGCGGCGCCGGCCTCCACGCTCCGGACCTGCAGGTAAGTGTTTGCTTTTTTTTTAAATGTCGGCATGGTGGGAGCCGGCCGGCCCGCTCCCACCATGCCGGCAAAAATGCTTTTTTTTTTTTGTTTTTTAAATGCCGGCATGGTGGGAGCGGGCCGGCCGGCTTTACCGGCCCGCCGGCCGGCCCGCTGACAGCGGAACCGGCCGGCCCGCTCCCACCATGCCGGCATTTTTGATGGGGAACTTCGTAAAAGTTCGATTCGGCCGAACCCGAATTTCTTTGTGAAATTCGGCGAATCGGCCGAATCGAACTTTTCAAAAGTTCGCTCATCTCTACTAGTAACTAAAGAGTTACTGTCAGTTTTCACACTTGGAGGAGTCATTATGTTGCTTAGACATAGCCAAAGGACTTGTGGTTCATTGTTTTTACTCAAGGCCACTCCCACTATAGCAAAACAGAATCCCGGGAATACGAGAAACTTGGAAGCACCAGGCTGATTAAATAAATCATTAGGTATGGGGGCACAATCTTAACACAAATGATTATTTTACTTTCCAAAAAAGTAAACAATAAGGCAGAACACCAAAAATCTGCCAAAAAGGGAGTATTCCTTCACCAGAGGTTTTTTGAGCAATACTGCCCACAGTAATAAAGAAACAAACAGTACTTGACACACTTTCAGGGTATACTTCTGTATGTTCTTTGCGTTGCAATGTGCTAGCTAATTTTTTAACAGACCTAACACCTTTTCTTCCACCATAAAAGGCACAACTGAACCACAATAGTATCCCGACCTTACCCCCCTTTCCTCAATAGACTTTGTTGGGATGTGAAATGATTACTCCAGACACAGGCCAAGTATCAGAGGGATAATTCTGACTGTCATCTCCTTTTGTCTTCCCTAAGCGTGGCTCATATTGTGGGCAGGGCCTGGCATGAGTATCGTTTAGTCTTTTCCAGCCCAGCCCATGGTGTCCGTTCTCACCTATGTCTTCCTGACTGACCATCCATTTGAATAAAGAAAAGTATTCAGGAAAGTACAATTGCTGGGACAAATATCACACAGATGTTAAACACATATTCGCTGGAAGAGGAAATCGATAGAATCCCATCCAGTCAGTGATGGCACTGTGTTGTGTCACTATGTTGTGATAGTAAGAGACCTTACTATCAACAGGCTAGGATTTGGAGATAAGAACTTTAAAGTTTTTTTAAGGCCTTGGAAACAATATCAATGCAGTATGCAAAGTAGTATTAGTAGTATTAAATTGCTTTTGGAATTGTTTTAGTTGTTCCACTATATGGGCAATGTGCAAGGGTTGTTCCACAAAGTAGCAGGATCACCTGTCTGAGGAACAAGAATTATGAGGAGAGACTAGAAGACCTAAATGCAAAAGTGAACCAAAGGCCAGTTGTTCCCCCATTGCAGTCCCAAATAGGTTTGGGGTGCCTATCTACTTAAATACCCCTGGGAATTTCTAAAAAATAGGCATCTTTCACAATCCTCTGATACTTAAATGTGTGCAGCAGCCACTTAATAAACCTGTATTGACAGCAGAAGCTTTTCAGATGCAGGAGCAGATTGGGAATTCTGAGCTTTTTTGCCCAATATTCGTGCATTTCTAAGAGAATTTAAAGTGGACCAAAACTAGCCAGTGCAAAGCTAAATTAGACAATCTCCCAGCCCTTTCCCATGAAGTAGAAAAATCGCTAAATGCCAGGGGTTCCCAACCAGTAGTATTAGTACTACTGGTGCTACTTGAGCTCCCCTCTGGTGCTACTTAATATCACTGGGTGTGAAAGTGGGGAAACATGAAGCACTGCAGACCAGCTACTGCTCCAATAGGATGTGCCAGACGTCCAGGTCAACAAGCTGTAACTGTAGACAATCTTGGGATGACTGCTGGCAGAAGAGCTTGCCTTGTAGGGCCAGTATAGAACCTTCACCCTCCCGGGGAAATCTTTATTTCTATTGGTACTTGAGATAATTGCAAAATGGGAAGTGGTACTCCATAAAATATGTTGGGAAGCCCTGGTATATGCACTTACCCTGACATTGAAAATCCTGTTTTTCCTGGGCTCTTATGTCATCATAAGAGCCCAGGCACCGAGCAGACCCCATGCTGAATAATGGAAGGATATGTATTTCAACCACCTCCATTTCCTGTTCTCTTCAAATTCAGGTGCTGGGTCATAATGCAATGTGGCAGTTGCTGGTACTGACACTTAAATCTCTGGCTAGGTGAGCAAGTCTTTGGGGAAATGAACAGATCTATTGCTGCTTATGGAGAGAAGAAAGGATGTCAAAACAATCCTAAAGGTACTGCCTGTGGGGGTAGTTTTGGTCTGTACAATGATCAGTACAATGCCCTGGGGTGGAAAAAGCAGCAGTCAGGCAATAACGTATAAACAGGGGCAGGATAGTGCTCACATGACCTCATGTACAGAAAAGAAGCAGCATTTGTAACACTCATTTATAACACTCCCCCCCCCCTTGGTAAGCCCAATTTGGGCAACAACAAAAAGACCATCTGCACGAAAGCTGACGCTGGGACCTTGAGTGACAGGTCAGTCACCCAATCCTGGGCAGCAGTATGACTGTACTGGTCTGTTACTTGAGTTGTGTTATAACACCCCAAACAGGCTTAGCACAGGGGGGTGGAGGGGTGGCTGTGAGTTACAAGAAGCTTGAACTTCCTCTTTAGGTTAAAAATCACAGTAAACAAGTTATTGTATGAGCCATTATGTGCCCCCTACACCCAGGATCAGTCACATTTAGTTACCCCACTGTATATTTATAGCCTGGTGGACAGAAGTGAAAGCAAAAACTGAGGTTATAAAAAAAAGTAGCTAAACGTGATTTCTAGTTGAGCCACTAAATTAGCTGGGGCAAAAATGACAAGAGTTTTACTTAAAGATTAGTACAATAGATGTTTGGACTAGAATGGGTGTCATTCACCAGCGACACACATGCTTGGAAGAAATGCGTCCTGCCAAAAATAATTTAAAAAGCAAGACACAAAAATACCTGATGTGAACTATTGTGATGATAAGGACTGAATGGTTGTTTTGAATAAGTTTCCTGTAATATGAGCCACTGTTTCTGTTTTGAAGCAAGAGGAGATTATACTAGGTCAGACCATTTAACAGCAGGAAGGGAGTTTATATTTAGTTGGGTATGAGACCAGCAGGTGGTTTGGAACAGTTCTTAGCAGTTTCCGCTGGCTGCCTGGTTTCATTGTTTTACATCACCGCTGGTAAGAGGCAAATCGCATAATGTCAATAGAAATCATAAGGTTTTGGACAAAGAGCAGCACAATTTAAATAGGTTTAATAGTTTATCTAATATTTTCTGTATCTATTTAGTAAATTGAATAATCTGAAAAAAAACAGTTTCTATTATTACCAGTATAATAAAAACAATAGATTCATGGCCTAAACTAAGCATTTTACAGCTGTAATTATTAATAAGACTAAAAATCAGACATGAAAAACCATCAGGGACCTGGTTTACTAAGTGGGCTCGGCAGATAAAGCACCTGGCTGGCTGATGGACCTGTGCTGATGTGAAGTATAGTTAAAGGGATTGACCACCCAAAAACAAAAACGGTACTCATCTTTTGTTACACCATAGCTGATCAGTCTGACTCATGTGAAAGCTAAGATTTATATAGTAAGGGGATCCTAGAATAATCCCCAGAAAAATATCCCCATACAAAGGCCGCACTCAAAAGATAAAATTGCAATATTTTTATTATTAAATAAATTCAAGCTAATTAAAGAAAGACACCACATAACATCACATTACACAATTAAAAAACATATACACAAAAACGGGGGATCCACCATACAAGGTGACTATTATCATTTATGGCGTATAGATATATTTAATAAAAACCTGCCCGATGGGATATGAAAAATAGCTGATATGTACAAAAAGTGAATAAAGTGCTGCACCCATTTAATACGGTGCTGAAGTGCATAATGCCTATGTGCTAAAGTGTGCAAATTGGAGCAAAACTTATATATATGGCTCAGAGAAAGTGCTAAGTATACAACTCAAAAACTACAATATACCGTTAACCAGACAAGACCCACAGCTAAAATCCTTAAAGTGCTAAAGTGCAGTACAAAGCAAACATGATACTGGCCAATCAGGCAGAGTATGGATTAATGCATAGAACGCCACAGGGGCGAAGTGTCATTACGACACGCAACGCGTCGGTGGCGGCTGCGGGGGATCCCCGGGTGACAAGGTAATGTAAGTTTATTTATTTATTCATATACTTTGTTGTTAATTCTGTGGCGTTCATATCCCATCGGGCAGGTTTTTATTAAATATATCTATACGCCATAAATGATAATAGTCACCTTGTATGGTGGATCCCCCGTTTTTGTGTATATGTTTTTTAATTGTGTTGTTATGTGGTGTCTTTCTTTAATTAGCTTGAATTTATTTAATAATAAAAATATTGCAATTTTATCTTTTGAGTGCAGCCTTTGTATGGGGATATTTTTCTGGGGATTAATCTAGGATCCCCTTACTATATAAATCTCTGTTCTGTCCCCATGGGCTATAGCACCTTCAGTTTTTGATTAGGTATTTAGGCAGTGCATATCCATCTTTTGTGTATATTCATGTGAAAGCTAAATCTTATCCCGCGCCACCTTAAAGGAGCAGTATCGCAAATTTTTCTTGGTGACTTATATTTAAATGGTACTTTGAATGTAGGTAAGTGTTGGAGTAAGAATTACAAATGTAGAAAAAAATGATGTCTGTGTTGTGCAGCTGGAGACTAATAGCTAATTTTTATGTCTGCTGAGTGTCGGGCCGACATTCTGGCCTGTTCCACGCTGAGAAGAGGGGGAAACAATGTAACAAAGTATCAGCTGTTCAGTGCTGGCAGCCGTCCAGCATAAGATAACAACATTGCAACATTGCCTGGCCAGAACTTATATATCTGAAACAGAAAGAAAAGCTCTAGAAGTCATTTAGCTCATTGGTAAATTCAATGTCAGTTTGAACCAGAGAGTCATTGGTTCGAATCTCAGACTCACCAGTTTTTCTTTTGGGGGGGGGGGTTATTTTACTTCAGAATTGGATTTTTATGTTTACATCCTGTTTTTTTGCTCTAAACATTTTTTATTTTGACAGTTTTCCCTTCATGTTGACTCTGCTGCAGAATCTTTCAGTTTACCATTTTCTCTTTTCTTATTTTTCATTTTTCCATATGATCTTTCTTTCAGCTTTGTGTGTTTTGAGCAAAGCCCAACCCAGGATTTTCACTATCTGGAGTTTTTTTTTGTGCCCCTAGGGGCATCCCAACTTGGCATGCCCTGATATGTGAAATCCCCAAGTTCGCCTGTAAAAACGTACCTTTCCCTGTCCCACAGCGCATGCGCGGGCTCTCATCCATTCAGCGCTGTTTGCACGCAGATGGGGAGCCTGAGCAGTAACCTTCCTGGCCGCCCGGCCTGTCTAAATGACTATCTGCGTGAGCGCGCCAGAAAAATGGGGGGATCTGTGGTTATCCAGGGGTCCCTTCACACAGTGGGGCATCCCGATTTAGGATGCCCAAGGGGGAAGGTCAATGGCCGGGTCTTATAGACTTCAGGGTCGGCCACTCAGTGTTTTGTTCCACTTTAATACCTTTAGATTTTCCTGCACAGTTATTCAAAGAAGAATTTCAGTTATTTTCAGTCAGTTTAGTTTATTTTGTATAGATTTTACACATTTGAGTCACCTGGTCTCATAACAAAAGCAGCACCTCACACACACACAGCCGTTACCACTGATTACAGTGTCAGCCTCTGAGGTAAAGTGTTGCTAGGAGACCAGAGGGCTAAATGAAGCAGCTCACTAAATACAACCCAGCAGATCCCCCTATTCAGCAAATGGACTGAGCCATTGTAATTATACAATTTAAAAGAAAGGCAGATATTTTTTCCGTTTTCTATCGCCACATTATTTATATACATGTTAGAAGCTATTGTGTGGCAATTTAATTATTTATCTTTTTTAATGCAAATTTCGTGATACTGGTCCTTTAACTGTGTTAAGCTCCTGCTCCCACAATGAGTCACAGTGACGCTGCCACATCCTATCCATTCGCTACAAAGGAGGGGGTGTGCTGACACCACACACCCTTCATTGCAGAAAATAGAGAGGGCAAGGCAGTGCCACTGTGACTGACAGTGGGAGGTGGGGCATGAGCCTGATGCGGACTGTAGTTCAGGCCTTAGTGGCACAGAATTTGAGTGAGTTGCTAATTGCAAGAGTTTGAGTCGCTCACACTGACCAGTCGCCTACCGTTCGCTCCCATATAGCTCTGTACTGGTGTTAAAGCGACTCACACATCAAATTCATCAATGCCGGCCAGCGACTGAGGCTCTCTGTAATAGCGACTCACGGCCGATCAGAGCGACCACTAGCTGTCGCTCTTAGCGCCACTGTACAGACGCTCATCTGCCATTACCTGACACTAGTAATGAATCAGCCTGCCCCTGGACTAGTTCAAAACAAAGGGAAGGAGCAGTTTAAATGTGTGGACTGACTTGCACAATAAGCTGGGCTGCAAGCAAGCTGTGCCATTATACAGGAGAGACTTAAAGAACTTAATTTGTACAGTCTGGAGGAAAGAAGGGAGAGGGGGGACATGATTGAGACCTTTAAATATGTGAAAGGATTGAATAAGGTTCAGGAGGGAAGTGTTTTTAAGAAGAAACTTAATGATAGAACAAGGGGGCACAACCTGAAGCTAGT
The DNA here is from genome assembly GCA_027917425.1 of Gastrophryne carolinensis. Lineage (NCBI taxonomy): Eukaryota > Metazoa > Chordata > Amphibia > Anura > Microhylidae > Gastrophryne > Gastrophryne carolinensis. Next base: position 262,296,081 of record CM051238.1, read on the forward strand.
CGGGGGGGAAGATCAGGAGCAATGTTAGAAAATATTATTTTACAGAAAGAGTAGTAGATGCTTGGAACAAACTTCCAGCAGAGGTAGTTGAAGAACAGTCACTGATTTTAAACATGCCTGGGATAAGCACATCTATCCTAAGATAAAGAGTACATACAGTATACACATAAGGGCAGACTAGATGGACCGTATGGTCTCCTTCTGTCATCAACCTTCTATGTTTCTATGTGTAGATTAAAAGTATCCCTTTATACTTTTGAATGAAAAGAACTGCACACTTTAAAAGTATGTGTTATAACTTGAAAAATAATTGTGGTCACACCCACCCCAGTATCTAATACTATATGTTTTATGGGCCCTAGGTGCTGTAGTTACACCTGCCCACCCCCTGTGCCCCCCGGAACTGTTGCTTTAATTAACTTTATTCATGTAACAACCCCTAACCACTTAAATATCTGGTTTGATAACCCATCAGGTGCCTGAAGCTTTACTCACTTCCAGTGCCACCATCCATGGAGAACAAATTCCCTTGCTGATTGGATAGAGGGGTGTGTACTCAGACTGAGAGCTCTTAGTTTAGAGCTGCTATTCTGTGCATGGAGCTGACAGTGAGTATAGAAGCCAGAAGACCAATAGTATGTCAGGAACTGGTGCTGCACAGGATAGAGTTCCCTTGGGTAGAGGCGTTGTTGGAGGGGCGGGGGGGCATGTGCTCCGGGTGCAACAGCTCAGGGGGGTGCCAAAGGGAGGCCTGTGCACAGGTGGGGGGGTTCAATTTCGAATCTTTGCCCCGGGTGGCAGAAAGATTAACTATGTCTCTGCCCTGAGTGTAAAATAAGTGTGTTTTTCTTATATAGAAACCCTTTAAAGCAGAAGTCTTCCATCTATAAGCTCCCCCTGAGTCAGGATGGGGGGGTGGAAGAACAAAAAACACCTTACCTTATCCATACAATCCATTTTTGTCCATCAGCATTTTAAGACAGCCGGAACCACTACCGAACAGCACTGGATCTCAGGCCATGTAAGGGGTTTTTCTTTAACACCCAGTGCTGGCTCAGCCTTGAGTGGGAGGCCAGGGGGAGGGACTTAAAGATGACTGGATTTCCAGTTGACCAATAACCTCTCCTCCGTCCCCTGTGCGCAGTACCTGGAGCGTGCCTTGGCTATTGCGGAGCGGGAAGGTAAGATTTGCAGGCAATCGGGGGAGTGTTGCTGTCAGCCAAGCATCCAGTCCTGGAGAGCAAGGCCATCCACCATGGGGTTTAATCTGCTTTAAAGAGTTGGCCTAGAGTTTGTAGGACTCTAGGGCCAGTGGCCTCCCTCAGCAACGTTTGCCAGATGGAACGCAGAGCAGTGAAGCCCCATTCTCTGGCTTAAGGGAGTCGATACACATAATTACATTTCAGTTGTATCAAATGGTTATTCAGAACACACAGAATATTCAGGTTTATGGTTGCTGGATCACAGCATACAAGTCCCCATGTGCATACTTTATAACACTGAATACTTCATTGTAGCCTGGACAATATGAGTAATTCATATCTTTACATCTTTGCCATATCCTCATTAGAACTACAGTGTCCCAAAAGAGCGCCACATACACAGGAGGTTGGAACTTATGCAAGATCTTACTCAGGAGCTTTGCAGTTTGTTTTGTTAGTTTCCATTCCTGCTCCCAATTTACGTAAAAGCACACGATTAACAACAATTAGCGACCTCATTTGTAAGGACAAATAATATTTTCAGTGTAAAATCTCTCTGTCTCTCTTTTCTTTAAAGCTGCCCTCGTTTAAATTTCAAATAAGCTCTTCACAGATTTATAAATGAGTTTCTGTTCTCTGCTTCGAAACCATGATTTGAATCTATACCCCACATTTTCTTATGGTCACTACTCGATGACACTGATTTTGCACCACCTGATCTCAGAATCCCAGTTCACAAAGCCCCAAATGAATAGATTTTGTGCAAATGTTGTTTCCAGAGAGTTTGGAAATCAAGAAATGCTGCAACACAAGACAAATGATTTGTACACACAGCAGACTTCAGCACTTGACTATCCCCTTATTGTGACCTCATGTGGCCTATGGTTCCATGGTCAGGTTTCTTCTAGACACCTCTACTTCACAAACAGCAGGGCAAACAGGTAACCCGTGCTAGTCTATAGACAGATTTGATAGCAGTGCCATGCTGAAGTCTTTGAGGTCTTTAGTACAACCCATTGCTACTACCCAGTGCTTCCCTAAGGTGGTTGCTGTGTGCTAATTTTTTTCGGTCACTATAGACGATAAACTGCAAGTAAATAAAAATTTCAACATGCAAAAAGATTAGCATGCTGACATGAAAGAATAGCAAAAGAACGAAACAACAACCAAATAGCCATAACCGAAAACATATTGAATGAAATTAGAGACGCATGTGATTACAATCATTTGCCAATAAATAGCCAAACTAATGAATTACAAGTGGTGCTCATATATATTATTGAATGGAATCAAACTAGCACATTGTTTACTATTAGAAAAGGTCCTCCTACAGGAATCATGACATTCATAATCAGCATATATCTTGCAAATTATATGAAACATACAACACCTAAGCCTAAATATGATGAAGCTGAATTATTAGCACAATGAATATAACATCCATGGCTGCTACCAATTTGGTCAGAACTTGCTTCTCTTGAGATAAATACATAGTTTACATGAATATAACTTTAATGTTATTCAAGTTATTGAGCAATTTTCCACTTAAAGGGACAATCCAGACAATAAAGCCTGCTGATGTGCCTCTCCTTCATTCCCTGCAGCATGCTGTAAATGCCATAGCAGGTCTCCAAAGTTTGCCCCTCCTTTCATTTGCATTTTCCACAACTATGCTCCAAATGTAATGCAGGGTCACCCCTGCTCCACATAGCTCCCATCCTGAGTGAACTCAGAAAGCATGACTTTCATGGCTTGTCAGGCTTGTTCATGTTGGAAGCCAGGGCCGGCTCCAGGTTTGAGGGGGCCCTTGGGCAAGAGAGTCTTAGTGGGCCCCAAAGTTGTGTGTCACGGGATTTCCCATTTTCAGCTCAGGTGACACAAATAGGTCATTTTCTGCTGCTGATGGCCCTCCAGTCCTTATTGCATTCCCTATAGCTACCAGTTGTCCTCTAGTTCTTGTTGCATTTCTTTAATGTCCAAGCACCCTTCAGCCCTTACTGCTTGCTCTGACTTCATCATTGCCATCAGTTGTCACCTGGTTCTTGCCACCTTCAGAACTTCCATCAATTGCCCTCCATTCCATGCCACCTTCTCCATTGTTGATGATCATCCCTTGTTGCTGAGGCCAGCCATGAGCGGGTCTGCACACAATATCCTGAATTTGATTGTTTCGGGTCCACTGTTAAATAATAACATGGCCAAGTGTGAGCCTGAGTGGGCTCCTGAAAATGCCAGGGGCCCTGGCAATTTCCCAGGTTTGCCCTGTGCTTGCGCCGGCCCTGTTGGGAGCACTGGGAGAAAAGAGAAGATGTGCGTCCACATTTGGAGGTGGTCATGGAGGAATGTAATGGAAAGTAGGGTCAAGCTTTTAGACCTGCTTAAGTATCTGCAGTACACTGCAGTAAATGTAGGAGAGGTGCATGGGACAGGCTTCAGGTGAGTTATTTGCTGACATATTATTGTCATTACCTGGACATTCTCTTTAAATACTTTAACAGTATTTCTTTTCTCCTTTGGCTGAATATGGTGGGGTTGTTTGGGCATTGTAGGCTAAGGTAGAAAACAAGAAATCATATTGCTCCTTTGCTATAGCTGCACAATAGCAGCCTCTCCCTTCAAAGAATGACTTGCTAAATGTTTGTTTGTCAGAGCATGTGTTGAACACCTGCCAGGAGGGTGAGCTGACATATATAGTGCATGCTAATCGCTTCCAGCATGGGGGAATAGGGGACAGCAACCTGCTTCTCATCTTTTATGCATGCAAGCCGTATGAATGATTAAGCATGGCAGCGTGTTGTATCCATACAGTGGAGGAATCTGAACAGCAGCTGCACTAGGTTCCATTGGCTGGAGCAGAATGTGAACACTCTTATGTTTTACTTTGCTTAAGAATGCTTTTTTCTTGTCCCTGTTCAGATTTCATATTAATAACACATATTATAGTGGCTGTCGTTAGTTTAGAAATGCACATTTTCATTTAGATTTTTTCTGGCTGCAATTGCTGTACTAGCTTGGCTCCTGTTTTTAAAAGTTGAGTGATAATTTCTCATCTAACATCAATAACTATAAATCCTCATTTAAGAATTATCAGCGCCACTTATTTTTACCTCAGTGTCAAATTTAATAACTAAAAAAAAGCTTATACCGATGCGGCAGCCAGCTAGTGTCTTATTTAATGCTAGCACCAAAAAGGATGCAGCGCTGGTTAAAGCAGCGACAGATTAACCCTGCACTGTAGCCCAAGATCCCATAGAGCACAATGGGCAGAACTGGATTGAAGTGTTTAATGTTTATAATGAAACAGATATATTTGAACAGACCTTGCATTGGAACTTGTCAATAATTGAAATGCAGGACCTAGATGGTCCAATTTTTTTCTTGGGGTTATTAAAGTGGACCAAAACTTACTTAATCTATAAGATTCTCTGCCCGATCGATTCCTTCCCCCCGAGGCATCCAAAATAGGGATACCCCGCTGTGTGTTATCCCCAGGTCAACCTATACACTTGAGTTGAGTTCATAGTAGACTGTCTAACTTTCGCTTTAAACCATAACTACTTTTGGTTTGCTGGACAGTTCTATCTTCAAACCAAAGGTGTAGCGATGGGGGCTAAATTTGCCCCCAGTATGGCTAATCTTTTTGTCGGCCTTTGGGAATCAGGGTACATCTTCGATGGATCCTGGCCGCACCTTACATTGTGGCGGCGTTACATCGACGATGTTTTAGTCCTATGGGAGGGCCCTAAGGAGGAGTTGGAAAATTTCTTTAGGGGTGTGAATACTAATAATTGCAATCTACAATTTACCCCCGATATTGGACCGTTTGAGGTAAACTTTCTAGATCTCACGATCAAAATTGATGGTCCTTACTTGTTAACCTCCACATACTTTAAGGCAACGGATAGAAATGGATATGTCCCCTGGGACAGCTGTCACCATCCTAATTTGATACGGGCTATACCCAGGGGATAATTCATGCGCCTTAGGCGTAATTGTAGTGACATAGAAGTTTTTGACAGACAGGCTGCTGACCTTACACAGAGATTTACTGATAAGGGCTATGACATAAACATGGTCAATAACCAGCGTGGCGCAGTACGTGCGATGGCACGGGAGGAACTACTTAATAAACCTGAGAATAAGGTAGATAAAGGCACCAAAATGGATTTTGCCTTTATCTCTGGTTTCAATATACAATTTCGTAAAATCAAAAATGTAATGGCTAGACATTGGCATATACTTAGAGAGGATCCAATTCTGGGCCCGGTAATACCCCATAAACCTGTTTGTTTATTTAGGAGAGCACCTAACCTGAGGGACAAACTGGTAGGGAGCTTTATTGATCCCCCTAAACCTGTGTCCTTGGTAGAAGTTCCCCCAATAGGCTTCCACAGATGTGGGAGGTGTTGTGGTTGCAGAACAGCATCCGGAAAGGAAAGAGTTATGAAGATTTTTAATGACACCAGATTGGGGACACCATTCAAAATTAAAAAATTCATCACGTGTAGCTCCAAAGGAGTGGTTTACGCTATCTGGTGTCCTTGTGGCTTGACATATATTGGGAGGACCACCCGGGAGTTAAAAATTAGGCTCCGTGAGCATATCTATAATATCAAAAGGGGCTATGAGGGGCATAGTCTTTCTGCCCATTTTAAAAAAGTACATGCATCCAATCCGGGTTGTCTCTCCTTTGTGGGTCTGGATAAAATTGAACGTCACTGGAGGGGATCAGACCTGGTAAGGGAATTATCCCAATGCGAGAGTAAATGGATTTATGAACTAGACACTTTCGTCCCGGGAGGTTTGAATGTAGAATTCGACCTCAATTGCTTCATTGATGACTCCTGAGATCTAGATGGCTTTTTTAGATGCTTTTTTAGATGGTTTTATGTACCAGTTATTGTAGTATATTAGGTCTTCTCTGTGTATGTCCTTTTATGGCATTTTTATGGTATTTGGTGCTTTATATTATGTACTCTTCATTTTAGTGTAAAGCTCTTTTCACCAGCCGGATCCCCTTGCTATTTTTTATTGATGGTGTTTTATGACCCTCAGGTCCTTTTTTATATATTTTTTTAAATTTTTTATATATTTCTTTATATATAAAAAATCCTTTATAAAGTATTCGGGTTTTAACGGGTAGATTTTCAATCTTCTGCCGTGTTTTACAGAGGAGTGCTCCTGTATCTTTTTTATCTTTTTTAGGTTTGTTAATCTTTTTTAGGTTTGTTAATCTGGGCTTAAGTATAAGCGCTGACTCTAATGATCCATTGGAAGGCTGCAGAATTTAATGCGTAAGCGCTGCCCCTAATGATGAGGTGCACTGACGCTGTATTACTTTAAGGCGCCTTTAAGAATGGAGCTTTACAGGATCCTGCATATGCGTGGGTCTTTCTGATAAATTAAGATAATATGCCTAATATAAGAAATTGCTAAGTTTTTAATGTTTATGGATATATGCTGAGCCCCTCTATTAGTATTTCCTAGCGCTTTGTGTGAATACCGCTCTCTGTAATGAAGTAAGGGCGGAAGTGCTGAAGTAAACGCTGCGCTTGTGTAAAATAGTAAGGGCGGAACTGCTGCAATATGCTGCGTTGGTGGCGCATGCTCCGTACTGAGTGGCGACAGGGCGGAAGTGTGGAGATATGCCCGAGACGCCGACTGGAATATGGAGCTGTGCGCGTGCGCTGTGCGGAGCGATGACAGGGCGGCAGTGTCATAACACGCCCTGGGCCTGCACATGCGCAATAGAATCTCTTCACTAAGATACATCTGCGATACGGCGCTTGCGCCCGTTTTGTCACACTCTTATGACATCATCATATTTTTGGTTTAAAAGACCGCGCTATAGTAGTACCAAGCATTCCAGCAGAAGTCGCCTAGGCGACGAAACGCGTAGGATCGCTTGGTGTTTTCCATTGGATTTCTGGATTGGACGTTCCTTTTTGCTACCACCTATTGGATCGATGTGTATGGATTAATGAGTCGGGGACACGGCGGTGAGAATTGCTGGCAATCCCATGTATATACAACGCTGTTTTAACCTTTTAAACTTTGTGAGTGCAATTTGATTAAACTTACTGTGTGTTTTTCTGGACGTATTGCACTATTATTTCTATTGCTTTTCATGTACTGCGTGGGAAGACTGCTGCAGGACTGATTGAAAGCTGATTTAAATTGCTACCATTGGCTCCTGCAACCTTATGAGAGGGTTTATGAACATTTCACAAAAGTTACTTTTAGGACACTAGACCATCATGGTAAGAGTGTGATCACCACACATGGTGGCGGGACTCTAAAAATTCTTCTGGGATTTCAAGACTTTTTATATTTAAACTTCACGTTTTATTTAATTTTTAAAGCTCTGTGCATTTGTGTGTGTTATACACTTACCTTGTTTCCCAGTCCAATGGTGCATGTGTGAGCCACGGCTGCATCCCCGCTGTTCCTCTAGTAGGGAGCGTGTCCGTGCCAGGCATTTGTAAATGGTCAGCACGGACACACTCCCTGTTGCAGCCGTCAGCGCGCTCGGAGCCACTGGCCTTAGACGAAGGCTTAAATGATGTGACGTCAGCGGCTCCAAGCGCACTGATTGGACAAGCGGCTGCACCGTAGGGCTGAGAAGAGGTGAGAACAAGAGAATAGGGGTTTAGGTTGACCCCTAGCCTAAACCCCTATTCTCTTGTTCTTAGCTAGTGTAAAGGAGCCAATCAATCTCAACCAGCACAGCACGGTGTTACGGGTTTTCCATCCCTTCCCCTTTTCTCCCCCCCCCTTTTTTTCCCCTCCTTCCTAATATTACAGTACACAACAAGGTGGGTTGTGTCAAATGGTTCACTTGAACCAACTGTAGTAGTGTACGAGAAGAGGTGAGTTGACTTCGGCGATCTGGGGAGTTTAATGCAGCAGGGCACCCCCGATCAGGGTGCCCCAGGGGAAAGGACCTGAACACAGGATAGTCAAAATCCTGGGTTTTGGACCACTTACAGATCTAGTACCATGTGCCACTCTTGTGCGGGTGCATGCTGATCGGGAACTCCTGCTTTGCCATTCTTGGCGGGGGAGGAGTGTAGTTGCCCAGCTGGTCCAGCAGAAAACAGTTTCCTACATTGAGCTGCCAGTGGCTGTGCTTGGTGGCCTATGTGCAGTGAGCAGCCACCTGACAGCTCTGCACCCACCCAGCACTGTAGCGTTGCTGACGGCGGCTTTGCTGCTCCAGACTTTCCTTCCTGCCCTATGGTGGCTTTGCCTGCGCCCACTGCCGCCAATAGTTTTCTTGCAGGCCCTGCAGCCCATCAGGCCAAAGACTGAAAAGCCCTCTGGACCTTCTGGACCAGCCTTCTGGACCTTCTGGACCAGCCTTCTGGACCATAAACCTCCCGGGCTGGTTTGCTAATATAGATAGAGAAACAACAGGTTTCGTAAAGATCAGTTTAAAAATACAGTGGCAGACATGTCCTAAGCTTTTATCAAATCCTTTATATAAATTATATATATAAATTATATATATATATATCACTCTATATATATATATGTAATACATATTTTTGTTAAATAACAATTATTATTATGTTAATTAACATTACAAGCAAAAAAGCTTTCAGAAATCTGTAGAATAAGTTACACTAAGGTTAGCCTCACAAACTTTTAGCTCACATCCTAATTTGAGATGCCCTACATTATGTTATGGTCAAGGCTACTTACTCACTAATGTGCCAACTGCAGGGACATTAGGCAGTGAATATATTACACATTTTAATATAAATGGAATTCCACTCCTGATCGCCCTTAATACTTAAAATGTAATTGTGTTCATTCATACTTTCCTTGTATTTAGCCAAAAAACGATATATGTAAGTAATATGCAGAAAGTATATTAACATATTTATCTAGATCACTGAATCATGTCTGTATAGCTTGCTTTCTCTCACTGGCCTTCCTAAGGGTTAAATGATTTCTATGTCAATCGGCTCACACTGTCCAGTGAGAAAGATTACTTGTGTGCTTACCTTGGGATAGAACTGGGGCATGACATGCATTAATCCAAGCTGTTAGGCTAATTTTATGCAGTCCTCTGCAGAGCTTCTTGCAGAGGGCATGCGTGTGAATTGGGACACAGGGTTTTGTACCTTAATGCTATTAGGGTGAGCTTTATTGAATGGCAGGTGCATTACATGCAGTTTCATTTGGAGTAAATGAACAGCCTGTTTATCTGCATAAGTGATTCTGTGACACAGCCGTCTGTCATAGGAGTAGTTACATGATGGTGACAGCTAACATCCGTTGCAATAAAGTATCACCAGGAATAGCCTTTCTAATGGAAATTATCCTTGATCTGTTTATCAAATTTGGAGATTTCGGAGAACAATAAGGGACTAATTTATGATGTGTGTCTGTTAGACACTGTGGCTATAGCACCAGCTTCGGTACACAGGCATTCCCGTCTAATCTGGTGCTGTGCTGGGTACTAGACTAACGATAGCAGGCGTTGTGCTGAGCGCTATTCAGTTAGCTTTGATTGATGCACTGAGGTATTGGGCGGTCTATGTCAGCATCTGTTGGACCTGCCAGCTTATGCTCCCAGCATATTTATAAATTTGTCCTCTTTGGCGCTGTATTTTTAGGGCGCTGGTCGGCGTTTCGTCATTACAGTTACAAGAAATCACTGCTGGGGACACACTTTTAGTTTTAGTTGTCTGTTCCCAAATTACACACTGTTATTTAAAAGATGCCATTAGAATCAATTTCAATACAACAAAAGAAAACCTTTTGGAACATCTAGGTCCTGTGTTTCAAGTTCCAATGAAAGTTCTGTACAAAAAATTTGTTTAAAGTGGACCAAAACCCACGTCGATCGGCCCAGGAATCTTTAAGATTCCCTGGCCAATCGATTCCCTCCCCCTGGGGCATCAAAAATCCGGATGCCCCGCTGTGTGAAACCCCCCAGGTCGCCCCGTACACTTACCTTGCTTCCTGGTCCAGCGGCGCATGTGCGAGCCTCGGGCACAGCCCCGCAATCCCTCTAGCAGGGCACGTGCCTTACGCCAGGCATTTGTGAATAGCCTGCACAGGCACGCTCTCTGTTAGAGGGAAAAGAGGGGTGCAGCCACCAGCGCACACAGGGCCGCTGGCTAATCCAAGGACGAGCAGCCGCACATGCGCTGAAGGACTGGGAAAGGGTGAGTTGGTTTCAGCGGCCTGGGGGGTTTCACACAGTGGGGCACCAAGGATAAGGACCAAAACCCAGGATAGTCAAATAGTTTTGGTCAATAGTTTTGGTCCACTTTAATACTGGGACAACAGCCTGGCACAGTTGGAAAAGAAAAATCCTAAAAACTCACTTGTGTCATCTGCATGCATGATACTGAATCATTTTCAGCACTTACATTTGCATCTACATCCATTCAAAGCTAAAACACCGCCTCACCATTTTTTTAAATGGTAGCAGCCATTTTGGAGCTTCCTCTCCCAGCATCTCAGCCATGCTGCTGTCTGGATTTGCTGACATAACAGACAAACTGCTGGGTTTCCTGTTACTGTGCATTGTCTGTTATGTCACTTCCCGCAGACAGCCTGCAGATCCTGAGACACCATTTTGTTTTTGACCACAGCAGGTGTTAACAGGCATTTTTATGTGCAGCAATCTGAATTGCCCTGTGAAGGGATGCATATAAGCATTGTTTCTTGGAAGGGTGTTGGTCCGGTTTAAAGTTTATAAGGTGAGCATTAATAAAATGCATATTACCTTAAATGAGGCTGTTGATGCTCCCCTTTGTGGCCGGGTACTCCCCCTTCTAAAGATGTTCAACAAGGGGGTGTAGGGAGGGTCTCCCCCCAGATGGAGATTGTGGGCAGTTGCAGGAGAGTAGAGGGTCAGCAATGGTGGCAGCTTCGGCAGCTGTGGTGGCTGGAAATGGCAGGTGGTTGCCACTTTCCAACTGTGCTCTTATACCTCATTCCTCTATTCCTGAGAGGTCATTCTATATGATACAAACAGAGTTGAGGGGATAGAAGGAGGCTTCCTAGTGGTCAGCTACCCCAGTTACCAAACTAGATTTATTCACGCTATCGGGGTCAGAGCCTGGTGAGAAAGCTCACTTCTTTTTTCAGGAAAGAAAACTGCCATTAACTTTCATTGTCTAACGGGTGTAAATTTTCAGCCCAAAGGTAGACAACGAAAGTGAATGGTAATTTTCTCTCCTAAAAAAGAAGTGAGTTTTTTCACCAGGCTCTGGATCGACACCTGAACATGGCACGTGACTCGTGGAACAGAAGTACTCTAGGAGCACTGGGCTCCACCCTGCCAGCCTGGCTCTGATTACCATGTCACTGGGGGAAAGGTATCCACTAAAGTGTAAAGTTATTTGCCATAGACTTACAAAAGTTAATTTAGTCAAAACATGGTACAAAAAGCAGTACAACATTTTTCATGTGCTACCAAAAGATTTCTGAGTTCAAAGCGCTGTGGACCACAGCAGACTGCCAAGATGTTAACTGACTCATACAAAATATTAGGCAGGACTTGCTTTGTGGTTTGGGTGCTGGAGAGAAATCCACTATACAGCTTCAAATGTATGTATATTAACAAGCACTTGGATTGAAAACTGAGCATGGGATAATCTCCTGGGATTTAGTGTTGATTCGGATGATTGACAGCTCATGCCCTCCTACAGTCCCCTAGATGAGAATAAGATGGTGGAGCAGAGCTACAAACTGCTCTCTTCTGGAAAGGAGGAGGGTAAAAGTAACATGCAAACAGTAAGGGGGACCCTACAGTAAGCATGATTTCTTACTGAATGTAAATGTTAAATAATGGCATTACATTACTGGTAATGACCTGTTTTGTATTTAACAAATAAGCACTATTTTAGAGCAAAATAATTAAAGGGATTGTCCAGACAAAAACAGCTATACTCACCTTTTGTCCAGTAGATCTCCACCTCCTGGACCTGCTTGTTGTTAAACTTACTGAGGGATGAGAACAAGAACCCTGTTGGCCAACATGACCCCACCTCCTCTATGCCTATGAGTGGGCATTCTGCTGGGGCGTAAACTGGAAGTGACCATGGCTGCCATCTTGGACCAGACAGGATTGTCGGGACACGTGTTCCCTGCTCTCGTTAACAACTGTGTGTTTGGGTGGTGGAGCTGCGCTGGATAAAAGTTGAGTATAGCAGTTTGTTCTTTTTTTGGGCAAGGACAACCACCTCAAGAATAACAATGGTACTGTGGTGCTGAATCTTTGGCGGGATAAAAAAAGGGTTTACTTGAGCCGACCATTCACTTATGCCTGGCATGAGGACACATCTCAGATGGAGGTATGCTGGGCATGCACCCACAGCCTGCACATGTGGAGTGATATCCCAGGCTATGTAAGTATCGTCACCGGAGTTTTACACATCGGGGAATCCCAAAAGGGCACATGTGTTGAACTCAAGGGCCTAAGGCCAGATGTGGCCCTCCAAGCCTTTTTATGTGGCCCTCTGACAAGTGCTAAATGGCGGCTTCCGGACGGCACCACCTCTAAGCGGCCCGGACACTCCAAGGCTTCTAACGATGGCAGAACTTCATCATGCCTGTGGCGGTATGCTGCGCTACACTGTTGATCACGTTAGCGCCTCTAATCCTTCCTTTGGATACGCTATCTATAAAATCAGCTCTAAAAAGTGCAGATCTATGTAACATCCTGGGGGGAAAAGAGATTAGTGTCTGCAATTGGTTTGTGCCTCTCTGCATCTGTCCTGGGCAAAAAAAATCTGCATCTGTCCTGGGCAAAATAATTCAGTGTCCGCATATGTCCTGGCAAAAACATTTGGTGGCTATCCTGCGGGAAAAAATTGACCACGTTACATTTTGACTATCCATTTGAGGACATATAAATGGTTGTACTTCCATTTTGTTTTGCATTTGTTATTAACCGGCCCTTTGTAGGCGACCAGAATGCTCATGTGGCCCTCAATGAAAATTAGTTTGACACCTCTGCGATAGGGGGAATAGGCCGGACAAAATGTTAATGTTTCTCTTTAAGTATGGTTAATTTATAGTAAGTAGGAGGGTGTTAAGATTGGTATAGTGTCTATAAACCGGGATCATCTCTGGCATAGAGTTGCAAGGGAGGGGTTAATAGGTTCCTTTTTATATGTATATATGTTTTGTAGCAAAGCTCTAAATAAATAAAGATACCCATGGTGGATATGCCAAAGACAATCCAAAGTGCTGGTCATGTGATGTCTGTAACTGGCTTCTTACGTGGCATATCAAATCAGGGCCTTTGACTCCCTCTGTTGTTGATTTATTATTCTGCAATACAAGGATATCATTCCAAACTTTTTATAATTTTTAAACAAAATCTTGTACTTAACAAGAGCTTATAATACCAAAGCAGATTTCACTGCACAAAGCAAAAACACCAAAGCAGATTTGACTTTGATTCTCCATTTAAAATGTTATAATATAATTTTATATGGTGACTTTTCCTTAAATTCTAGGACTGCCTGTAGGCAGAAAGCTGGCTGTAGTCATGTAAGAATGGCATCATTAAGCATGTCTTTCATTAACATATACTCTATAGTTTCCTGAGTGTAGATATTTAATACCTAGAAAGGGGGGAGACATGAACATCTCAGGCTCTACATATCCTGTCCAATACATGCTAACCCTCCGCAGCCCAAAATCCTCCTATTTCAGTGGTCCTCATTCTTTTTACGCCAAGTACCCCCTAGCAATAAGCAGATATAGCCAAGTACCCCCAAGGAGGAGATCAATTATTAATTTTACCAAAAGAATTAGTTTAGAGGCATTGTAGCACATAGTAAAACATTATTCTTTCTTTCTTTAATGTTAAAATAATATACCAGACCTGTCAGACCCCTGTTGTTGGTGCACCTCTGAACATCGCTGTATGCACCCTGGGCACCTCTAGGTACCACAGGCTGAGAAACAGTGAGCTAGAGACTAGGTCATCTAATACATACTAGATTCAACTAGAGTCACGAATAAATATACACTGTAGGTATACAATATTATTTATTTGCAGTACCTGCACCACTATGCCAGTGTAGGGTACAGCAGGGGCATCCAAAAAATTGAGGTAGAGGAGGCAGCTGCTCTCAGGTCCATGGAAGGAGGCCCAATGAAGCACAGTATGCAATGTCAGTTTGCTATGTGCAGGGAGAGACAGGAGTCAGAGCTGTAGGTTGCACAGAGCGGAGCTAATATGCTAGCACATTGTTTCCCCTGACGCTCTGTGTATGGGGCCCTAGGAGAAATAAGGTGCTGACATCTTAGTTCCGTTTACTGTGGCACCACCCAGATAAGAGGCGGACCATATTAGGTCCCACTGCCAATGGCCTGGACCCCACAGCAGTCTGCAGTATCCAGTTCTACAGCCACGTTAGCACAAGGACACAGGACAACTTAGTGTCTGTGGGGATCTCCTGCAGGATACACTTACCATTCCCTCTCAGAAGACATTTACCTTTTCATCGCAAAACTCGGTCCAATGAGAAGGCCGAATAACAGCTACGCACTCAGACTAGGACTGGCCTACAGGACCGTCAGGGATTTCCCCGGTGGGCACATGGATTAGACACTGTAAGAGGGCTCAGCCCTCACCCTGCAACCTCGATCTGGGTAATACAAGGTGTGTGGCTAAGCTTATTTGCGCACCCCTGCAGCATCACCTTCTCAGAAGATGCAGAACTGGGTGTTACGGCCAAGTTGTGCATAAGCAGTAGACTTGAGGAAGAAGGTGAGTTTATGGAGCTAGGGGGTGGGGTTCACACCACAAGACATCCTATAATGCAATGCCCAAAAGACAATCACCCATCCCTTTTTCAACTATAGGACTGGGCATCCCAACTTTTTTATGCTATAACGGACGTTGTAGACTGGAGCAGGGGCAGATATATGGGGACAGCAAAGAATCAAACCTGTCATTGGCCATGTATAAATAGTCACCTGAGCATTTAGTTTGTGGTAGCGGGGAGTTCAGGAGTTAACTTGGCACATACTACAAACTATCCAGCCGCAGCATGCCCCTAAAGAACATCCGAACAGCCGAATCTGGTGAGCGACTGGAACAACGCCATGTAGCGTACGATTCATCATTATCCCAGGCTCAGTGTACAGCACCAGTGTTCAGCCTTGCAGAGCGCCACGTATTACTTCTCGCTATCTGGCACTCTCCCATACACTTCTATGGACGATCCTTAAATCCCTTTCCTGATCCCAATTTTATTTATTTATTTTTATATTTTAAATAAAATCTAAAATCTTTCTGACATGCATCCTGGCCTAGAAAATGACATTTTTTAAAACGTTTTTGATTAATAATATTTTTATGCAGAATTGTCCTTACATGTCTGGTTTTAAAGTGTTCATGTTACAATGTAATAACAATGTAATTCCATATGTTTTCACTTTGTTACTAGTGGATACGTTCAAAAACAGACTTTAATCACACAGCCTCTGGCGCTATGGGCTGCAACAACCCGATTCTGAGCGCCTGCGCTGTTTGGGCCTGTTTTTTTTATGAATGTGGTGTCAGTCGCACTGAGTTGGCGCTACCGTTTGCTCCCATACAGCGTAGTACTGCGACTCACACAACATATTCATCAATGCCGGCCAGCGACTGAGGCACTCTGAAACAACTAACCATGGCCGAGCACAGCGACTACTAGTGGTTGCTCTGAAATCCACGCTCATCTGTCGCTACCTGGCGTTAGTAATAAATCAGCCTGCCGGTGTACAGAGGGTTAAATGGATTTCTGTGTCAGGTATGTTGTCACATCTGGCCAGCACATTCCATACTTGCTTTAGATTGCACCTGGATGAGAGCATCCTCCTTATTTTGCCACTTATACCAAAGCTGTCCAAAATGTATAACCTCTGGATACATTTTATAGTAAATGGCTTTTAATATATTCTGGAAGTTAAATAATGATACTGAAAGATTGTACAGAAAATGTAGAGTGGTGCTGTATAGTGCCAGACCAAGTTACTCAATAAGGTCCTTCCTAAAATAAGCATCAGACCTTGGAGGCAGGGTGGGTACTGGCCACACTGCTTAATTAAAGCGGACCTTCACCCTGAATAAGAGTCTATCTTATATGTTTCCCACACCCTGTACATACAGATTGTCCACATTAAAAATCATCCTACCTGCATCTATTGCATGTTATGAGCCTTTAAACATCCAAGATGGCGGCTTATGGAAGCCGCCATCTTATCAGGCAGCCTGCAAACAGGAAGTGCCTCCTGACTGTGCTGCTCTGCATTCTGGGACTGCTGACCTTTACCTGACCCCAGCTCTGCTCTGTCTGAGCAAAGCACAGCTATTACCCCACCCCCATGTACCTTATCCCACTCTCCTCTCCTCAGTAAGTGTGATGCTTCTGAGTCAAGATGGCGGCGCCCGTATCCTAAATTCCTGAACAGAGTTGCAGCCCAGTGGGGGAAAGAATAATAAGTTAGTGACTAAAAACGTAAAATATATTAATTTTAGATGCTGGGGAACCGTTTTTTAAGAGTTTGGGTTTTTCATTAAATCACGCTGAAGGTCCGGTTTAAAGAGAAAAGACCAGTGTTACAATAGCATCCCTATGTTTGTGTTTCCTGAAGTATTCTGTTTCAATTACACAACTGCAAAGTTTAATGTAGCCTTGGGTAGTCAGAAATGTAGTTCAACTGAATAATATGAACTAATTATTTACAGCTCTATAAGGCTTGATTTTATTTGAGTTTCTAGCACTGAGTTCTGCAGAAGTTTGATTAAGAAGGGAGGGGCTGGCACTGGGCTTTTATGAAGAAATATGCCAGTGGTCCCAGTAGACCTCTCTGCTAGTTGCTGATGATTATGGTGTGCTCAGCAGGTGGCCCCGGGCAGGGTAGCGTGCGGTGAAGCCCATAGCAGCGGCCGTGTAACATGTGCTGAGCTGACAATTATCACTGACACCAAGGGGAATAGCTGTAATTAGGATTGCTGTCTTTACAGCTTGTTAGAACTACAGGTTCTGGCCATGTGATGTGAGTTTCCGTGCTGTCTTTACGGAAATTAGCCAATATTCTTTTTTATTTCAATGTGTCCTGTGAGCTCCACATTCTTCTAATGAAATTTAAATATTAAACGGCAGGCTGTAAAAGCTCCCCCAAAGAGGCTCCAGCAGCTCCAACCAATAACAACCTGCAAATTGCAGTTTGTAATGATGACTTTTCCAGTCTTTACTGTATCCCCAAAGAGTGTTACTTTGAATGGTTTAAAGAATCTTGTGATGTGTATGTTATTTGGCTTTAAACTTTTTCCATATGTAATGTATATTGGTATCATTCTACTTTTTTCAAATTGATTAGTAGGTTTAAGACCAGGTGGACATGGGTTTTAGGGCTCCTTGCGGGAGAAGTGAGATGTCAAATATCTTTATCATCTCTTCGATTCCGGGGCACCACCATTAGCACGCGTAGCAACGCGTGGGATAATCTCAGCCGTAGGCAGGGACTGCAAGTCAAAAAACTAGCTCCTCCCGGCCTATATAGGGCAGGCTGTGGCAGGATTGAGAGAAGTTTCACACTGCTGGGCATCCCAAAATCTCAAAAGAGGGGCAACGTATTAATATGGGTTTTGTGTCACTTTACTGAAATGGTATTGAAGCTTTTGCATTGTAGGGGCAGACACCATAGCAAGGATAAATATTGCCCCCACAGCCATGATGCTGAGGCTATAGTATTGTATGGGGGTAATGGGATGGGGGTAATGCCACAATTTCTATGGGGATGGGATGGGGGAAATGCAACAATGTCTATAGAAATGGGATGGGGGGAATGCAACAATGTCTATGGAAATGGGATGGGGGAATGCCACACTGCCTATGGGAATGGGAGGGGGTATGCCACACTGCTTATGGGAATGGGGAGAATGCCACACTGCCTATGGGAATGGGATGGGGAGAATGCCACACTGCCTATGGGAATGAGATGGGGGAATGCCACACTGCCTATGGGTATGGGATGGGGGGTATGACACACTGCCTATGGGAATGGAAGGGGGAAATGCCACACTGCCTATGGGAATGGGAGGGGGTATGCCACACTGCTTATGGGAATGGGATGGGGAGAATGCCACACTGCCTATGGGAATGGGATGGGGAGAATGCCACACTGCCTATGGGAATGAGATGGGGGAATGCCACACTGCCTATGGGTATGGGATGGGGGGTATGACACACTGCCTATGGGAATGGAAGGGGGAAATGCCACACTGCCTATGGGAATGGGAGGGGGTATGCCACACTGCTTATGGGAATGGGATGGGGAGAATGCCACACTGCCTATGGGAATGGAAGGGGGAATGCCACACTGCCTATGGGAATGGGAGGGGGTATGCCACACTGCTTATGGGAATGGGGAGAATGCCACACTGCCTATGGGAATGGAAGGGGGAATGCCACACTGCCTATGGAAATGGGATGGGGGAATGCCACACTGCCTATAGGTATGGGATGGGGGAATGCCCCACTGCCTATGGGAATGGGATGGGGGGTATGACACACTGCCTATGGGAATGGAAGGGGGAAATGCCACACTGCCTATGGGAATGGGAGGGGGTATGCCACACTGCTTATGGGAATGGGATGGGGAGAATGCCACACTGCCTATGGGAATGGAAGGGGGGATGCCACACTGCCTATGGGAATGGGAGGGGGTATGCCACACTGCTTATGGGAATGGGGAGAATGCCACACTGCCTATGGGAATGGGATGGGGAGAATGCCACACTGCCTATGGGAATGGAAGGGGGAATGCCACACTGCCTATGGAAATGAGATGGGGGAATGCCACACTGCCTATGGGAATGGGATGGGGGAATGCCACACTGCTTATGGGAATGGGATGGGGAGAATGCCACATCGCCTATGGGAATGGAAGGGGGAATGCCACATTGCCTATGGAAATGGGAGGAGGAATGCCACACTGCCTATGGGTATGGGATGGGGGGAATGCCACACTGCCTATGGAAATGGGAGGGGGGAATGCCACACTACCTATGGGAATGGAAGGGGGAATGCCACACTGCCTATGGAAATGGGAGGGGGAATGCCACATCACCCATGGGAATGGCAGGAGGTTATGCCACACTGCCGATGGGAATTGGAAGGGGGTGCCACAATGCCTATAGGGAATAGGAGGAGGAATTCCACACTGTATATGGGGAATGGGATGTCATACTGCCTATGGGAATAGGAGGGGGAATGCCACACTGCCTATGGGGAATGGGAGGAGTGAATGCCACTGTGCCTGTAATTGGAGGCTTCTGCACCTTGCCTATTACTTGGCTCACAACATTTGGTTCAGAATATTATTCTTCTTATTTTGCTCCTAAGTCCTAAGTATGTCTTATGGGCAGGTGCGTCTTACAGGGTGAATAACATGATATATATATATATATATATATATATATATATCTCAAATACCCCTGAAAAATTGAAATTATTTAGTGGGAAATGTATTTCACAATAGTTACATAATCATGTGCAACCACACACTAGTATTATTCTTCACACAATATCATGACAGTCAGCCAAGTAACTGCTTCTTGGGGATGACTGTCATATGTTTGAGACAATTTAGCATTGTCAAGCACACTGGCAAAGCAAATTCAATTTGGCTTGACATCACTTGACAGCGTCTTCCTTCATCTTCTCTCATGCACAACACAGATAAACCCATGCTAAACATGTCCGCCTTTGTGCCATATAGGGAGTGACTAGTTGGCCTCCACACTCAAAAACTTCTGGCAATGTTCATAAAAACTCCTAGCAAAGCACAGAGCAAGTTTCAGACTGTAAGGGTGACTTTTAATCTCATAGACTAATAACTTGGAGAATACAGCAGATGTGTTTTGGAATGCTAAAAACTGTCTTTTGGCTGAAAATATAGTATATGATAATAATCATTTTCATGTATATAGCCCCAACATATTCAACAGTGCTTAACAATCAGAGGATTCATGTACAAACAATCATAAATTATATAGCAATAAACAAGTCAGCAAATGAAACAAGTAAGAGACAGCCCAGCTTGCTTAAAAAAACAAGAAAAAATATTTGCCAAAGCTAACATACCATAAGATCTTCTCTGGTTTTCACTCCAATATTGCCTTATTTTCCTTTTTTTGGAAAGTGTTTTTAACTGTGTGTGGCCGCATAACAAAAGTCTTCTTTATCTACTCTTCTAATACCAGCAAACTTTTGTGTGACCCCTAATCTCTGCACAAGTGGAAAGTTCAGGGCAGATTCAGTGTCAGACTGGAATACCTTGGCCCAGCCTTCAGTTGTATAGAAATAATACACACAAAGACCACTCTTAAAGAGACTTTATAGGCTT
The DNA here is from genome assembly GCA_027917425.1 of Gastrophryne carolinensis. Taxonomy (NCBI): domain Eukaryota; kingdom Metazoa; phylum Chordata; class Amphibia; order Anura; family Microhylidae; genus Gastrophryne; species Gastrophryne carolinensis. The sequence continues at coordinate 262,316,663 of CM051238.1, forward strand.
TTTTTTTCTATAATTTTTCCCAATATAGGCTCGCTGGCTACTTTATTAAAGGGACTGTAAACCCAACGGCAATCATAAGGCAGCAAACAGCTCACCTGATACATGTGCGATGTGCCTCTCCTACACTTCCTACATTACCTACAGTGCCGGGTAGCCACAGTATAGCATAGGAATGGGATGGAGGGAATGCCACACTGCCAATGAGGAATGGGAGGAGGGAATGCCACAATGACTATGGGAATGTGATGGGGGTAATGCAACAATGCCTATGGAAATAAGATGGCGCAATGCCACAATGTCTATGAGGAATGAGAGGGGGAGTGCCACACTGCCTATGGGAATGGGAGGAGGGCATGCCACACTGCCTATGGGGGAATGGGAGAAGGGGAATGCCACACTGCCTATGGGGAATGGGATGAAGGGAATGCCACACTGCCTATGGGAATGGGATGGTGGAAATGTCACACTGCCAATGAGGAATGGGAGGGGGAATGCCACAATGCCTATGGGAATGGGATGAGGGGAATGCCACAATGCCTATGGGGAATGGGAGGAGGAAATGCCACACTGCCTATAGGAATGAGATGGAGGGAATGCTGCACTGGGAAATTGAAATGAGTTAGTGAGAAATGTATTTCTAAAAAGAGATCTAAGAAGCACCTACATTTCCTGCCTATGGAACATGCACGGGGGGAATGCCACACTGCCTATGGGAATGGGAGGGGGGATGCCAATATGCCTATGGGAATGGGATGAGGGGAATGCCACAATGCCTATGGGGAATGGGAGGGGGTGCCACACTGCCTATGGGGAATGGGGAGGAATGCAACACTGCTTGTGGGGAATGGGAGGGGGAACGCCACACTGCCTATAAGGGATGGGAGAGGGGAATGCTAAAATGCCTATGGGAATGGGGGGGGGGGATGCCCTGTAATTGGGGGGGTTCTACACCTTGCCTATTATTTGGTTTACAACATTTGGTTCAGAATTTTATTTTTCTTATTTTCCTCCTTCAAAACCTATGTACGTCTTATGGGCAGGTGCGTCTTGTATGGCAATATATATATATATCAGATACCCCTGGGAAATTGAAATGAGTTAGTGGGAAATGTACTTCTAAAAGAGACAAAAGGAAGAAGCTACATTTCCTACACAAGGAAATAATAAGTGCAACCCTAAGAAATCATGCGCTTACATCTCAGCACAGCTAATGGAACTCACCAGGTTGGTCACTTATCTCTGTGTGTAAGTCATGCTCTGCTGCTTCACAGTAGAATTGTGTTAGCAGCAGACATATTACCGGTCATGCGGATGCAGAATGATTCAATTTACTGCTCGCAAGGCTTGATTTCAAATCTTGCTTTTATATTCTCAGAAAGCATATGATTGCATGGTCATTTTTTGGGACACAGGACAATATATGTCCCGCTCCTTTGGCATTACTTGTGTGGGTTTTTTGGCTGATGAAAGTGAGTTGAATACATATTACACTACAGGATGTGTAGAATACAAAATGAGATAAGAAGATATTGCTAATATCCTTATTAGATAACAGTTTATTTACTATTTCATAACAAAGCGTTAACACACTATAAAATATACAGATGCCAAGCTTTTTTACATTTATTCATGTAATTATCCAATCCCATACCTACTAACTTTTCATGGTGGGAAAGAGGGACATTTGCTAAATTAGGCCATGCCCCCTCGTTGAGGGATGAATAGGGTATTACATTTAAAACAATATAAACACTTTAAATAAGCAAATGCATCATTTATAGATGCAGCTCTGCATGTTAAACCTCAAAGATGGACAGCGAAGAACAACAAGGGACACAGGGACATGGACTCAAAAGAGTGACAAATCAGGGACACTTGGGAGGTATGCAATCATATGGCTTGAGTGCAATGCACACAGATACAGACAGGAGCTTTAACAAGTCCAGGCAAAACAAAAAGGAAACCACATACTCGCCTGTTATACTCTACAGCTCTCAGTCCTAGTCTAGTGGCCGCTTGTCCCTTTCAGGACCTAGTAAGTGTTTAGGACAGGACTAAAGGGGCGGCAGGGCTCCCTACCTGAGGCCTTCACCATTTGTTAACAAGGGCAGTGATTGATCTACAGTTACTTATAGGGTCCTGCACTAGAGTTTCTGCCCAGGGGCCTGCACCACACTTAAAGTGGAGCAAAACCTAGGGTTTTGACTATCCTGGGTTTTGGTCCTTGCCCCTGGGGTACCCCCCAGGTCGCCCAATCTACCTCACCTTTCCCTGGTCCTACGGTGCATGTGTGGCCTCTTGTCCAGTCAGCGAGAATGCCGGTGGGCCTGGTTTTAGGTCCACTTTAATCCACTTCTGTAAGTGTTATCATATTGGACTGGGAAAGAAGCTTAGCATGGGGCAAAACGTGAGTAGATCTGTTTTTCCTGAAAAGAAACTTAAAAACAGTAGAAGAAAATGCAGTTTGTTTAGTAAATGTCTAAAACTTGCACTTGTAGGGTTTTCATGCACAACAAAATCTAAACTATCAAGAAAGTGGCTTAGGGATTTTTCTGGACATAGATGGCCAATGTATGCTGGCGCACGCATAGGGTTTTTCGTCTACACAGGCACGGAGCGGTGGGCTGCCCTAATTATGGCGCCTGGGGAGCAGATGGGGGTTAGATACCTTGCTCAAGACACAATACTGAAGATTCAAGGCCACTTCCTTACCTCTAGGCCACAACTGCCCCATGGCAGTCGTGACAAGCAGGGCTGGATTATGAGGGGGCGCAAGGGGCTAGAGCCCCAGGGCCTCCACCACTTACCCTGCGAAGGGGGCCCCCACCAATCTTTGGGTTATGGGCTGGTCCAGGAGGCTTTGCAGTCTTTGGTCTGATGGGCCGCGGGGCCGGCAACAAAGCTATCGGCAGCATCGGGGGTGCGCCTGGGCAAGAATTTTTTGTTTTTGCAAACCTTCAGCCAAAGCCACCACAGGGCAGGACGGAGAGTCTAGAGCAGCAAAGCTGCAGTCAGCAACGCTACAGTGATGGGTGTGTGCAGAGCTGTCACTGCACATAAGCCACCAAGCACAGCCACTGGCAGCTCAATGCAGGGAACTGTTTTTTCTGGACCAGCTGAAACACACAAGGGTGGCACAAGGGACTCGATCTGATGTTCCAGTAAGTGGGCGGGTGCCAGACAACCACCACTCAGTTAATTGGCTGGACTATTATTTTAAAGAAAAAATACTGCATCTGGGGCCTCCACCAGAATTTGGGCCCAGGGGCCTCCACTACACTTATTCCGGCCCTGGTGACAAGAGAGGTCAAATGACCATACTGGTGGTGGGCACAGCCCGGGATGCGGAAGCGCGTGCTCCCCATCATAGTCAATAAGAGCCGTTTATTAAAAGATGTAAACATAGCAACTGGCTCTCATTGGATGAGCACCTGTGCAGGCGCTGTTGGACCAAGGAGAGGTGAGTCTAACAGGGGGAACTGGGGGGTTTCACACAGTGGGGCATCCCCAATCAGAACAGATTAAACACACATTCAGTTCTGTCCATTGTCCTTTATGGGATCTTAAACTACAGCACCAGGTTTCAACTGGCACTGATTCAATTAGAACACGCCCGGCGCTGCATAATTTTCAGCGCTAGTGTTAAATAAGACGGGGGCCAAATCGTTGCTTCTTTCTTAAATCCCACAGAGGCTCATAGAGCACTTTCAACACCCACCTACGCATGGACCAGGGAAATGCCTCTCTGGTTGAAAATCCCTAGGAAACCCAAAATTGAATAATTTACCTGGTCTGTACTTCCATGCCGCTCCTGTAAGTCTTAAAAGAGTACAGGTATACCCAGTAGCACAGCTTGCTGAGCAGTGAGGCATCCCCGATCTGGAATGCCTCAAATTGTGTCTTTTTATACTTTACTTCCTCTTTAATGCCCAGTTATGTGTTTCCTAAACATCTTTAACGGGGTGGTGGCTGGTGTATATAAAGAGTGTTTCCTATTATAAAATAGGAAAAAAGGCAGACCTGTACCCTGCAGAATTGATTTCTTTTACCGACAGGCATCCTAACTGAGTATAAGCAGTGGGTGAGGGGAACAATGGCCATAAGGCAATTGCTGGTTAGATCTGTGCCCTTATTCATCAAGCGATAGCGCCAGGTAGTGTCTGACGAGCGCCAGGTCCCGCCAGCTAACGGCGGCTACCGACTCAAGTACGCCCGGCGTCGGCCACAATGACGCATTTATCAAGCTAAATGAGGCTAGCGCCGGCGAGAGCGTCAGCTAGCGCGGGATTCATCATGTAGCCGACTGCAACGAACAGTGCCGCTGCTAATCCCATCACAGCGCCAGGTATGACCTGTCGCTCCCTGGCGATGTCCAATGCATTTCAATGGAGCAATCTTTAATTAATCATAATTGCTATTGTTTTTTTTTTTTTTTTATGTCAAAAATTCTGTGACCACTTCTGCAATGTTAGGATTTTTTTTTAAGGTAAAAAAAAAAAAAAAAAAAGATTTTGTGCAGAATTGATATTACAGGTCTGATATTAATGTATTGATATTACAAAATGTTTATAAAAACTTGTATAATTTTACAATCAAAAAATATGGTTGTTGGGGGTTAAAAACTATTTTAAATCCATCGCCGCCAGCGGTCTGGGGTTTAAACAAGGAATTCACAGCGCTAAAAAATTCGGAGCGTGATTTGTTAATGAATCTGCAGCAAGCCGTTCGCTCTGGCCATTCGCTGTCAGGCGCACCCATACAACGCTGAACCTGTGAAACAGCGACCCCTAAGCCCGTATTCAACATTACCGCACACCGACTGAGTCGCTGTCAACAAGCAAACCCCGGCCAAGCACAGCGAATACTAGCTGGCGCTGTGAAAATCACGCTACTGGCGCTCATCTGTCGCTACCTGGCGCTATTAATGAATCGGCCTCCTGGTCTATTTTAAAGGTCAGGGATATTGATCAGGTCCATTACCACCATAACCTATTACAAGTCAACCATCCATGTTCAGTCATCATAGCAGCTTCTTGGCACAGTTATTAGACATCGCAGGCATTTCAAGGGCTCTTCTGTCTTTCTGGATCATCATGGTGAGAAAAGTAAAATAACCAGCAAGTTTAGATAAGGTCGAGGACAAAAGGCAGCTATCACAAATACTACATGGTAGATGTTATGAGAGTTTTACAGTTTTTGTTAAAACACTGCAGCAGATTAATTCTTCAAGACATAACTAGCTACTGCTTTCTAAAAACATCTTTATAGACAGAATGATACATTCCACACCAGTAAGGGGAGAGTAAATCTGTCATTAGTTGGAGGCTGTCCAAGCTTTTTTTCCCCATAATATTTTGAAAGCAAAGTGATGACGCATGTACCTAGTCCCTGAAGCAAAGGGGAAACATCAACTTTTTATCCTTGCATATCATTTTTCTGCTATTGAGGTTTATTTTTTAGCCAAACAGCAATTAAACAAGAAGGATCTAAAGTGAAAATACTTTATAACCACTTGAACCCTTGAATTTTCTGAATTGCTCACTGGGTACATGCGCCCATGCCTCCTTTGCACCTCACATGTGGCCAACTGGGTTTGTCATATGTAGGTGCACAGCACAATGCTCCCAGTGTGCAACTGGGTTTGCCATAAGTAGGTGCACAGCACAATGCCTGGGTGTTCAACTGGGGTTGCCATATGTAGGTGCACATCACAATGCCTGGGTCTTCAACTGGGTTTGCCATATGTAGGTTCACGGCACAATGCCCATGTATTCAACTGGGTTCGCCATATGTAGGTGCACATCACAATGCCTGGGTCTTCAACTGGGGTTGCCATATGTAGGTTCACGGCACAATGCCCATGTATTCAACTGGGTTCGCCATATGTAGGTGCACAGCACAATGCCTGGGTGTTCAACTGGGTTCGCCATATGTAGGTGCACAGCACAATGCCTGGGTGTTCAACTGGGTTCGCCATATGTAGGTGCACAGCACAATGCCTGGGTGTTCAACTGGGTTCGCCATATGTAGGTGCACAGCACAATGCCTGGGTGTTCAACTGGGTTCGCCATATGTAGGTTCACGGCACAATGCCCATGTATTCAACTGGGTTCGCCATATGTAGTGTCACGCTCTGGGTACTGCAACAATCCACTTAGGTAACTCCAGCCCTCTCGGTAAGACCTCAACCCCCAATCTCCGCAGCCAGCTTCACCTATAGGAGCCCCCGCTTGCCGGGACGCATAACACGCCTGCCCGGGATCGGTTGCCCCCAGGACTTCAATGGCTCAAAGATTGGAGTCTTACTGTTCAGAGGTCTGGAGAACCCTTGGCTGGAAGTGGTATTGAGTAGCCCAATAGCTGAGCGATTGACGGAAGTCCAAGAACAGACTGGAGGTTGGCAACGGGAGGTCCGAGATGGCAGCAGTACAAAGGAGTAGGCAGTTCGTGGTCTAGGTTCGGGGCGATGGTCGGCAACAGGAACACAGATCGGGAATGGTCAAACACAGGCGAAGGTCGGCAACAGGAAGACAGATCGAGGATGGTCAAAGACAGGCGATGGTCGGCAACGGGAGTTCTGATCTAGGATGGTCAAGACAGGCGGTAGTCGGCAACGGGAGTTCAAAAACAATCACAAGAGACTAGCAGCTAACTAGGTTCAAGGCGCTATAACAGGCACTGATCATCTGATGGTGTGAACCCTTTATAGGAGGCTACAGTGATAGGGGCTGTGGAAGCCGCATGTGTGATTGGTGCAATTTGAGAACTGGGCAACTATAGGTAGAGCCTGGGAATAGCCCAAGCCCTCCTATGGGCTCATTGGCCCAGACAAGGAAGGGGCGTTAGCCCCAGGGTGGTTAGGGCTCATTGGCCCTTTAAACAAGGAAGGGGCGTTAGCCCCAGGGTGGTTAGGGCTCATTGGCCCTTTAAACAAGTCCTCCGGCGGGCGCGCACAGAACAGCGCCGCCGGAGGGAATAAGAAATACACAGGCGCAAGCACGTCTGCTGGAAGCAGAGGGGAGCGTGGCCGAGCCGGGCACCGCGCGAGACGCCCCCGCCCGAGCCGACGCCGCACGGCCAGGACGCCGGGCCGGGAGCTGCGCCGCCAGACGCCCGGGGACAGCGCGGGAACGGGGACACGGTGAGTGAGAGCTGACATGTAGGTTCACGGCACAATGCCCATGTATTCAACTGGGTTCGCCATATGTAGGTTCACGGCACAATGCCTTTGTCTTCAACTGGCTTTGCCATATGTGGGTGCACAGCACAATGCCTTTGTCTTCAACTGGGTTTGCCATAAGTAGGTGCACAGCACAATGCCTGGGTGTTCAACTGGGTTCGCCATATGTAGGTTCACGGCACAATGCCCATGTCTTCAACTGGGTTCGCCATATGTAGGTTCACGGCACAATGCCTGGGTCTTCAACTGGGTTTGCCATATGTAGGTGCACAGCACAAATACTCACCTGACCCCTCGTTGGATCCTCTTTAATTTGGTTCCATCCGATCCCCCTGTGGGGGCTTGCATGGCTCGAGGAGAGCCCCCAGAATAGCGCCCCCCTCCTCCCCTTCAGCAGCAGCTGCTAACTGTAAAAAAGATCGTTTTTTTTAAATTGTTTTGCACATATTTCACCAAAAAGTATTGAGAATACACTGAAAAAAGGCCAAACAAGACATTTCATGTTTCAGCTCTTGAGAACAATTGTATTGTAAAAAGCAAAAATATAAGATTACTGTTTCAAATGTTACCAGTATCATGACATAATTTTGGGATTACTATGGGGCTTAATGTAGATGCACATCCCAAATCAGGATTCCTAGGGGGGTGGGGGATACAGCAATCCTAATGATCAAGAGTCTTCCTTAAATGCAGAAATAATTTGCTACTGCACGTAAGTAACAATACATTTTGGTGTGTCGCTGTTCTCAGGCTAGTGCCACTCTAAGTATTAATGTTACATAACGTACATAAGCAAATCTGCTGTATGGCAACAGATACAATGCAAATAGTATACAGCAGACAAAACAGGAGTTAGTCCTGAGCCCGTGAATACATTCAGTGACAACACCAAGTGAATTTCACTAGCTTTTAGCAATCTTTCACTTAGCATTTCAATTTGCTTCTATGTAAGGCCCTACATTTTAACAGTAGAGAAAGACATAAGTGATGCTAAAAGGGCTGAAAGGATTCAAAGGAGTAATAGAAAGGGACAGCTGGATTGTACTGTGGGATGTCTCGCTATGCAGAAAATCTATACTGCTTTATGAAACTAGAAGCTTTCCAACACTCCTCACTATTAAAGAGGTCCCCCAGCCTGTACCCCCTTTTTTCCCTTCCCCTAAGCTGAGCCCAATTTGGATAGTGAATTAAAGTTAAATAAAACCCAGGATTTTGACTATCCTGGGTTTTGTTCCTTGCCCCAGAGCCATCCTGTTTTGGGATGCCTCGCTGTGTAAACCCCCCTCCTCCCAGACTGCCCATACAAACTTGCCTATCCATGGTCCTCTGTCGCATGCACAGACTCTCCTCCAATCAGTGCTGTATGCTGTGCATATTCATGATAGGCAATACGGCTCTGTTTATACCAGAGCTCAGCAATTGGGTGAGGGGGCCCCACCCCCAGTGCCCTTTAGATTGGGGTACTCTTTCATCCCCAGCCAATCCAGATGGCTGTGTGCGGGAGCGCGCTTCTGCCCAGAGAGTCTGGGGATATGGCTGCGGCTGTTTACATCACCATTGGAGCCGTCGGCAAAGCTGCATCCCTGGTCAAGTGGGCCCAACAGGACAAACCGTGCCTGGCTATTGACCACTGCATGTCAACAAGAGCCCACTATGGCTGGAGCAGGGGCTCATGTTAGAATTAGACTGTGATTAGTGTGTACTTGTCACTTAAACTCGACTCAACCTGCTGTATTATAGGTTTTCTTCATGTTAACTCTAGTCTTCTTCACCAAAGCCAATGGGGTTGTTTCATCATCAGAAGTGTTCTAGTTCCACTTGTTGCTGAATCACCTCTTTGATTTAGCACCAGGTATAAAAAGTGGGCTACTTTTTTTTTTGTTGCTTGTTTTTTTTGTTTTATTGCATACACTGGGGGCGATTCAGCACTAGGTAAACATAAAACATCTATTTTTTACCTAATGTGAAATCTGTCTACCTGTTTCTGAAAGTGACTTCAGGTCCTCTTTAAGATAGCAGAAACATCAGACTGACTCACAGATTATGTTAATGGTAAACCCTTCCTTATTTGCCAATACTCCAAGACAGTGTACAATTCTATTCCTGGCATTTCACAGGGGCCCACCATGTAGCTTGGCCCTCACTTGGTGTACCCTCCAGGAATCTTCACCCAGCCGTTTGACCTCTGCTGGCTCCACGCTGGCTCAGCACAAGCTATGAACTACATCTCTAGGCTTCACACTGGACTTACTATAACCATCTCCTTGAGCACCTCCTGGATCTTCCCCTTTATAACCTCCGGCCCCAAAGGCAAGAAAAAAAAAGGCACTCACTTTTGCCCCCAGCTGCGGCCGGCCATTTACGTGCATGATGCTAAGAGCACCACTCCAAGCGGCTGGCCAGGACTTCCAGGAAGATGCACCACCGACTTCAGTGGCTGGAATTGGGGTGAAGGTTTCTTTTTTTTTTTTTATTAGATCAGCATAATCACTATTTGGAGGGGGCAGGATGGGGCTTAGGTTTATTTTGAAGAAAGGGGCTGGAGTGGCCCTTTAAGATGTGGGACTGATGGGGGATGGGCAACAAATAATGGGCCCATATATATATACTTACATAGGTAAGTAAATTGTCATGTGTATTGCTAGCATGTGTGGATTGTTACATATGAACATAGGGGAGTGGTAGAAGGATATAAAAGTGGAGTTTATGGAGACATCCTGATTGTCGTAGAAAATCTTCATTACGTTATTCCAAATGTAAGAATTCTGAATATATTTACTGTGGGCCCAACCAGGTTCCAAATCATTTAAGCGGCCCACATTGGTCAAAAGGTTGAGCACCCCTGATCTAACCCATTACCTTTCTGAATAGTCCAAGCAGTATAATGAGGGTGAGGCGGGACTGTTATTTCTTTATACTTGGTTACAAGGGCATAACTTCAGTGGGTTCAGGGGTAGTGCCCGTATCAGGCCTATGAGGTCAGGGATCATAATTATTACTCCTCCACCTTATTTGGTTTGTGTTTACATGACATCTTTGCAAAAAATTAAGCACCATGTTTCCTTGCTGTTTGTTTAATAGTCTAATTGTATCTAATTCAATTAAAAGCAAAAAGAAAAAAGTATTAATGCATGAACCATAGTGGTGCCCCTTTAAATGTGCACCAGGCCCTGGTCACATTTAGTTATGCCTCTGGTTGGTTAATATCTTTCATAAGTTTTGTGTTTCCTTGCATCTCTTAACCCTTTAAGTGCCAAACACGTAACACCTACGTGCTCGCATGTCCGTGCCTTAAGTGCCAAGCACGTAGGTGTTACGTGCTTGACTTTCCCCCCAGCTAGTTAAAAAAAAAAAAAAATACTCACCTGACCCCTCATTGGATCCTCTTTAATTTGGTGCCATCCGATCCCCCTGTGGGGGCTCGCATGGCTCGAGGAGAGCCCCTGGAATAGCCCACCCCCCTTCGGCAGCAGCAGCTGCTAACTGTAAAAAATTGATCGATTTTTTTTATTTTTTTTGCACATATTTCACCAAAAAGTATTGAGAATACACAAAAAAAAAGGCCAAACAAGACATTTCATGTTGAAGCCCAGACTCTGTTGAAAAAAAAAACAACAAATAATTTTCCTGGAAATCCTTTCAAAAATCACAGTTGAACATGTGTAGCGCAAAATAGTGAAACATGGTCTGGCAACAGAGGGTGACAAAAGCTGCAGGTAGGCTAGCAGCGAAAGGGTTAAAGGGACCGTAAACCCAGAGTCAAAAATAAGGCAGCATGCAGCTCACCTACTCCCTGTCCCTTCTCCATCTCCCACGGGGCAGGGTAGAAAAGGACCTTAATACAGAATGCTGAGGCAAACAGTTCTAGTATCAGTGGTGCTATAAGAACTAATGTGATGAAAGGTAAAAACCGTTTTTTTTAGTAATCCTAAGTATGAACAGGGCCTCTTCATGTGATAACATTACTGCCACCCCATGGAGCTCTGCATGTACTGCAGCTGATTAGCTTTAGTCACCAGCAACTTTAGGGAGTGAAACACCACTCAAGTCTATAAGACTCTTGAGAAGGGGGATTATTCTACCTATTTATGGGCATCCTGAATCTCCTGATCCATTCACCTCTTCCATGAGTTTGTGGCTTACAACGCATGCGCGACCTCTTATCTGATTACCGCTTTATGCTGTGCATACTAATGCATGGAATAAAGGCGTTGTTTTGGACTTAGCATTGGCATAGGGAGAAGTAGTGGCTGCTTAGTTATTAGGTTTGCCCCTCACCTGTGCATGCAGATTTAGGATAACTGATGCCTGAAAGCCCCTCCCCCCCCCCCAGATTTAATACTTACTGATCCACATGATCTGGCCACTGACAGGGACACAAGAAGCTGCTGCACACACAGTGCAGCAGACATCTTGAATCTGTATGCTTGTGGAGGGCCATGCAGCTCGAGCATGGGGAAAGTACTTTCGATTTAGAAATCCATACCAGAGTCAGCACCCATTGCTACTCAAATTAGGGTCTTCCCCACCCCTTTTCCCAAGTGCTCTGCCTGGCAAAGCGGATAAAAGGAAAAAACTAAATTAATCAGCCTTGTAGAAAGCGTCATTCTCACTGTGTCCCAAATGTGTGGCAGCTTGATGGCCTGCCATGGAGGCGAGCAGAGCAGTGAGAGCAAGAATGCTGATGTGCAGGCTTAGGCCACCATGGAAAGTGGGCTACGTGCAAGGCAAGGTTTTTACCCTGCACCCTATCTCTGCCCTTTTCCATTAGTAGTAGTCAGTGCAGGGGAGGAGGGAGGTCTGGGACATGAAGGAGGAGTACAGGGAGTGGCATTGGGCAGGAGAGGAAGGAGGCACTGGCTGCACTGAGCATGTTGAAAAGTGAAGAGACATTGAGGAACTACAGGAAGTAGTGGGTGGTGAGGAAGTAGGCACTAGGTAGGAAGCTCCTAGCTGGTGGGTGGGTAGGTAGATTGGTAGGTTAGGAGGTGGGGGGTAATTTAGTGACTGAGAAGGTGGGTGAGCGAGTAAGTAAGTGGATGGGTAGGTGGATAGATAGGTGGGTATAAATATGCTGGATGGCTGGAGGAGGGGTCACTTATACACCCGACATCAAGAAATATCCAGTCAGGCTTGTTTCTTTCATTTTAATGGAAAGAAGGGGAAATTATGGGTGACAGGCTCTGTCACCCCTGGATTTTATTCCTACCATGAAAAAATAAACCACAAGCTTGGTGGAAGCTGTATATAGTTTGGTGTATAAGTGACCCCTCCTATCATTAGCCAACGTGTTTATATGGATCTTTAATTATACAATTTCACAATAGTGCTCCTTTAAAGCGGACCAAAAGTCAGAGAAAATAAAGCTTAGTAAATTGTTCCCCTAAAGCCCCCTCTGGCAAAAACTTTTTAAAAGGGCTTAACTCCATGCAAATGTTCTGGAATAACATGCTGATTCTTTGCTGCAGAACTGCATGAGAGTGGACATCTTCCCCTCGATTCAAAATGCAAAAGTTAATTGATTTCGGATCTAGAATCCTAAGTTTGGGTGGGTGTTAGTCATTTTTTCCTGTTTTTTTGGCCATTTCCGACTCGCACGAGCCTACGTACGATTTCGTATATGCTCTTACGATCATCGTAAGTTCGTTCCTAAATTGTAGGATCAAAACCTAAAACTTAGGATCAAAACCTAAAACTTAGGATCAAAACCTAAAACTTAGGATCAAAACCTAAAACTTAGGATAATCGGATGTGTTTACGTGTAATTCAGAGAGCAGTTTTCAAACCTCTAAATACGTTTTAAAAGAAAGCCACTGCCGACACCTTTTAGCAGTCGGATTGCTGTTCTTGAACAGGTTTTTTGGCTATGTGGAGGAGTCTGCGCGTCTTGAGCTCCAATGAACTGCATGTATCAGCATGGCCGAGGCCATAAATTGTATGGCAATGCATACCTGATTCATGTATGCCTTATAAAAGCATTTTAATGTGGACCTTAATTAGTCCTTTGCATGTAAACCTTTATTTTGCAATACATCCATATATTTGCATTATTTAAAGAAACTTATGTCCTTTGTTACTTATTTTTAAATTGATGTACTAGAATAATATTTTTAATTTGAATTTATTGGTGTAGTTGTTTACCTTTGCTTTGTTTAATTATTTTAGCTCATCTTTGGTCAGATGCATCACACTTACTGAGGAGAGGAGAGCGGGATAAAGTGCAGGATGTGGGTTACTGCTGTATTTTGCACAGACACAGCAGAGCTGGGGGCACGGAAAGGTCAGAAATCAAAGAATGCAGAGCAACACAGTCACAAGGCCCTTTCTGTTTGCAGGCTGCCCGATAATACCTGACCCGCCATCTTGGCTGTTTCTAGGCTCATAACATGCTGAAGTTGCTGGGTGTTTTTTTAATATTTGAGAGCAATCTGTATGTAGAGGGTGTGGGTAACCACACAAAAAAATTTAAGTTGTACCATTTGAAGCCAAATTATTAAAATTAAATCCACAAGTAAAAAATGCAAGTTAACTAAAAATTAAACAAAGTAAGATTTACTTATGCAAATGCATTCATTAATGGTTGGTTACTACAAAATGAATGAAATAAAGAAAAAAAAACCCAAATATTTAGAATGCACTTTAATGAGGTAAGTTTGTAGTGCGCAGCCGCAAGATCAGAAGGATTTACGTCCAGACAAAAAAGGAAAAAGGGCAAAACCAATGTTGCAACCTGAGAAATGAAACGGAAAATTCAGGATGGAAACTGACATAGGTCTGATTCCCGAACTGGCATACGAACGGACGGACATTTTAGGATAGAAACGTATTAGCTTATAGAATCACTCGCAAGTTCATACGAACGCACGAGCGTACGGGAAAAATAGGATGATCGGCACCAAAATCAAAGCTGTTACATGTTTCTTTGAATCGACCCACTTGTCTCACATATAAGCATGAGGGGAGTGTTGTGCCAGCCCACACCAAACTGAGAGAGATAAATGCCTCAGAAACATGGCAGCATGTGTATAATGTTATATAAACACGCACACACAGTGAATAACCAGCTGCTAGGAGGGTTGTGTGTCTGAAGGGAATGATGCAACAATGTATCTTTATCACTCACTTTCACCTTCTAAAATGATATAATTCTTTCAGCTGTTCAGCAAAGAAATGAGTCAACACAGCTGATGGATTTCTATATAAAGGAGGATTGCACTGATATGACTGTGGGATTGGGTGTTTATATAAGCTGAACTCATGTATGTGGCGAGATGCTGCCATGCAGTTATGCAGCATAGAATCTGCCTGCTATTCCATAATTCCAATATTATTCCATAATATCTGCATGGAGTTAAACCCTCTCAAAACATTTGGCCTGCTTTAAGAAAATAGGTAGATAGATAGGCAGGTTGTTTGTATTGATGGGTGGATGAGTGAGGTGGTCTCCTCCTAATGCAGCCTCAGCCTGCCTTTCCCCTTCTCTGCCTATTGTAACCTCCTTTCCTCTCCTCTGCTTCACCTCGCATACCCTCCAGTCTCCCCTCCCAAAAGTGTGATCGCTGGATTGTCTGCCTCCTAGCTACGTCACATTCCTTAGACCGGAGCTTCTTCACGTGCAGCTGCTTCAAAGCAGAGCAGGACAGCATTCATCCACACACTGCACATGTGAATGACTCCTCTTCCGTAAGCTGATTGGCCATAGACTCCCCAAGCTAGCGCCTCATTGGTCACCTCGGTTTTCCATGTTCTCACAATGGGCTGAGGAGGAGGGGCATGGGCAGAAGTCCCTCCTAGTAGTCTACATAGCTGTGCTGTGCCACACTGCTGCATGCTCTGGGGCCCCTGTCTGTGAGCACCAGGGGTTCTGATGTCAGCTCCGGTGCCCAGCACATTCTCCTGTGGAGGATTGTTGTCTTTATGACTGCCTGTATGTATGACTGTCCTAAGGGCCCTGGGAAATTGCCACATTTGACCCGCCCAAAAGCCAGATGCTGTGCGTAGGCCATGCAGCATTCTGCATTTAGTAGGACATTCTCCTCCATGTCAGCAAAGTAGGACATTTAGGTGTTTCCTGAGTTGTTGGAAAGACAGGGGACCTCAAGTGAGACATCTGGTCAGTTTACTTTAGCCTCTCAGGCCTTTTCAAAATAATAGAGTAGATCGAGCTATCCTCATCCAGACTCCCAGTCACTGGCACATGTCACGGACACCTGCCCCTCTGCAGGCTACACCAGTGCTTGGCTGCAACATGGACAATCTCTATCTCATTTTCTTGTTTATTCCACTTTGTCTCTGACCCCCTTTCCAATGTTTCCTCTATTTCCCTCTCTTATCAACATCCCCTCTGTCTCTGTATTCCATATCTCCCATTTCTTCCTTTTACCCATTGTCTTTCTATCTTCTTCACATCCTCTCTCTATGTTCCTTGTTGATTTCACCTTCCTCTTTTCCACTTTCCTTCAAGCCTTCTTTTCCACATCCTACACCTTTCCCTCTCCCTTTATCTTTCTCTCCTGTTCACATTCCCTCCATCTTCTTTTCTACTTCCCCATCCCTCTTTTCCACATTCCCTCCATCTTCTTTTCTACTTCCCCATCCCTCTTTTCCACATTCCCTCCATCTTCTTTTCTACTTCCCCCATCCCTCTTTTCCACATTTCCTTCATCTTCCTTTTTTATACGTCCCCTCCATCCTTCTCTTTTCCACATTCCCTCCATCTACTTCTTTTCCACTTTCCTCCATCTCCTTCTTTTCCACATTCTCCATATTCCATTTTCATTTGCACTCCACCTCTGTCTTTCTCTCATTTCCATGCTCCCTCCATTTTCTCTTTTTCAGCAATTTTCCATTTCCCCCATCTTTTTATACATTTCCTTAGCCTGTCCATTTTTTCTTCCCTTTGACTCACTCTTTTTACACATTCCCGCTACCATTTCATTTGTATACTCCCTCCTTCTGTCTCATTTCTCCTTGTTTTTTTCTTTATCACATCCCCTCCACTGCACTTCCACCTCTGTAGTTTTCTTTTCCCATCATTTCCCCCATCCCTTTTCCCATACTCACGGTGTGTCCCTGAGAGCAGCGAGTGGAGGGCAGCAACTGTAACACTAAGCACTTTTACACAGGCAGTGGCCACGTGTTGCAGCTGTTTGCTTCCGCATCGCACGTGGACACTTCCAGCCCCACTGCGGCTGCGCTAACCCCCGGTTGGCCCTAGGACAGGCGGGGAAAGTTGGGGCGGTGAATGGTGAGGGGGCGGGGTTTAGGGCGCGCAGGCCCCGCCTGCTGAGTGACGGTTTATGTTCGTGTGCGGTGCGCGGCTCAGGCCGATAATCCGGGGGCCGTGCTCGGAGCTGCTGCAGCTGCTGGCGGTGGAGTGTGAGCGGCTCGGGTGAGGTGCTGGAGACGCGGCGGCTTTCCCCGTCACAGAGGCAGAGAGACACCCGCTGGCTACATGTATGTGTGCGGTGCGGGCCTGCCGGGCTCCTCCATGGCTGCTGTATCGGGGGGTGAGGTGGGCTCCTGTGGCCGCTGCCGGGCTTTTCCTGTGCGGCTCTCTATTGTCTGCAGGCAGGGTGCTGGGTGACAGCTGTCACATCGGTCTGCATACAGCAATGGGGGTGGTGGGTGCCCACCTTATCTCTATTAATTGTGCTGCCCATCATGACTGCGGCTTTGGCACCAGTCACCCTCTTATTCCGGCTTGTCATCCTCCCTCTGCATGGCTGCTAGCCAGGGGATGCTCTGCCTTGGATTGCAGTATATATGTCAGGGTGGCCATACAGGACAAAGAAGGTGAGCAATCAGCTTACACATGGGGCCTCATTACCATGAACCTTGTTATGCCTACAGGGGACCTTTACTGACAGCCCCTCTAGGGTCCCTGGGCAGTAGAAGCATACAGCCCAGCTGCAAATGTTGGCTGGAAGAGGTAAGCATTTTAGCCCATCGTGGTTGGTCTTTTTATGCTGGGTGGAGGAGACTTTAAAGAACTGAAGTCAAATCACCTGATGTCCTCATTTATTGTATGGTTTCCAATCATGTGTCTTCAGATTACCAATTGGGTTTGGCCAATGTTCTTGCACATCAAATCTGAATGGTTGCCGGCAGTCACATGATTGGCTGCCATACAAGTGAATGAGGAAGTGGCAGCTTGAATTTCATTCCTCTTTAATAGACTGTAAAGTGTGTAAAATACCCCACCTCTTAGCAATTAGGTTAATCTCCTGGCAAGAGATCCATGCTGCAGTCCCAACGTCACCTCTTATCCCCCAATCCACAGTAGAATAGCTACTAGTGCAAATGGGGGGGGGGTCGGGTTCACCGTTGGGTCCAATGGATACTTTATTAGGTTATGTAACTGAACAGACTTGGGGGGGGGGGGGGGGGGTATCTCTTTAAAGCCGAAGTCCAATCTATTATGATTCCCCCTCCCTGGCTTGATTAACGCTTTACCTGCCCCCCACAATCTAGTGCTGGCTATTGGCATTTCCAGCCATGGGCGTAGCCATCTTGGAGCAGCATCCTCGCATTAATGTGCATACCCGCCTATAAGCTTGAATGGTGGCTGGGAATGCACACAAAGCGGTGGATGCCACTCTGTGCAGCCTCCACCTGAGGACAGCGCTGGATTCTGGGACCAGGTAAGGTGTTTTTTGTTAGTCCTCCCCCTCCCAAGTATTGGCAGGACAAAGCTAATTTCCCAAGCTGAGAGCAATGCTTTTTTTAGTAAATTTATTTAATGTTACTTATACCTTTTCATGTTTGTCTTCTAGCATGGCAGACTACTTGATAAGTGGAGGTACTGGATACGTTCCGGAGGATGGACTCACTGCCCAGCAGCTTTTTGCCATTTCAGATGGGCTCACTTACAAGTACGTCATAATAGATATCATTCTTTGTGTTTAAGATAATGTATTTATTTTCTTTGATTTGTATGCATGATTATAAAACTACATTGGTTATTTTCAGTCAGAAGGAATTTGGTGAAACTGTGATTTAGGGCATTTCGTTGGGGTTTACCGCTGGTGAGTTCGGGGGGGTGGCGACTCTTGGAGTAGGCGTTCCAGAGCTTTAGAGGAAGTGTAAAGCAGACCTTCAGCCAAAGCTTCTGCTGTGGCCCTCGGGGCTTCTAAATTGGTCTTATGGGCAACAGAGACTAGATTTAGAAATGTAGGCCTCCAACAGGGCAGGCAGCATACACCCCCCCCCCCCAAACCATGATAAATGCGGATCATTTATTCTCTTAACCTGTCAATATACAACATTTTTTATTTGAAAAGTTCAGATTTTGATTCAGTGCACAGTGCCTAGAACAACTTATATCAGTCAAGTTTGAAAACACTGACTAGGGAGTGGTCAATTTAAATAATCTGCTAATATGCCCTCTGCTGTTAAAGGTAGCAGTGGTGAGTTACGGGCTTGGCTGTGTTGCTCATTATTCTGGGAATAAACTAACCCTAGCCAATGTAGATGGCATCTAACTTGGGGAGCAATTGTTGGGCATAATGTGTGCATAGCTTTCCTGCGTGCCTATTGTGCTAAATGTACCCAAATCCTCCCTGGCAATTCGGGGTCCTAGTCCAACTACTCTGACTGCATGTGCATCCCGAATTGAGCAGATGCTTTCCTTTTCCTTAAGAAGCTCTATATAATTGTGCACCATGATACTACTTCACACTGCAGTAATTTCTTTCACTTTCCTGTGTGGTGTTCCTCTCGGGGGGGGGGGGGGGGGGGGGGTGTGTATTCTATATACAACTTTTCCAGTGATGTACTGAAGCACAAGAATGCTCCAGTTTAATATGTTCTTGGAGATGACTAAAGCACATGACCATGAAAAAGGATATATGCATGTTAACTGTAGGCTTAGTTGGCTATGTTTTATCCATACTGTTACCTGGTGTAGAAGCTGATCAGAATTTAAGCGTTTAAGAGATTTCTAATTTCAGAAGTTAGTGTACTTCACTCCTGTTTCGAGCATATGTCTGTACTGTTCAGTTTTAGCCTTTAGTGTAGAGAGCTGGCTTTGTGCCAAGCTGATCACCATTTCCTATTAGTTAGCACTACAACACAATTTACCTGTATAGCTTTACTGCGGGTTTTTTTTTTGTAACCTGTTGACACAAGCCTTTACTGTTGACAAAAGTATTTACAGAGTGTCATTAATTTCCGTTGAGCTGTGTGCTAATGCAATCAGTGTATGAATAAAGCTTCGAGTCATTGTGTAGTTGTATGAATGGCAGCTCATAATGCATTTGGAAATCAAGGTTATACAGGCTACATGTTACTTGAAATTCTGCGCAACGTGACCGTTAAAGAAATGCAGAAATGCCAAACTCCTATGAGCTGTGGCTTTCTGTCTGTGCGGTGGGCACACAGTGAGCATTGCACCCAGGACTGTAGGACTGTGCATAATTAAGTATTCAGGACAGATTTTGGATAGCTCTTATCCACTTAAAGCGATTCAACACGTTTTTTGTTGATCACCATGTAGCGGGGGGGGGGGGCATCCCAATTGGGAATCCATATGATGTTTACACTGCTGCCACCCTGAGATAATCTTACCTGTTTCTCGTTCCACCAGCAAAATCCAGCACTATTATTGGTGTTGGCGGTCATGTGGTCCAGACTAAGAGCAGTGCGGGCTACGTGACCACCGGCAGCCCGTCACAAGACTGCATTTCACCAGTGGATTGATGTGCAGTTGTAACGTTATCTTGGGCAGGCTAATTCAGCATTACTTGAAGGTAGGGAATGCAGCTGCCCTGAGGGTTGTTTGTGTGTAAGTCACTCCATCCCCTTCCTTTTGCAACCGATTATTTGAAACATTCAAGTAAATTGTACCGTTTGGCACTACTGGAGGCCTAACAACTCCATGGCTGAGGAAGGCGGGCACATGTCCATTGTTGTGGAAGTTTGGCTCAATGCGCCTCTTGTAGCAGAAATATTATTGCAAGCAGCACTATAACCTTGAATGGTAGGGTGTTCAATTGCACTGGGGTTAGACTTCACCCTCAAGGTGATTGCTGGGCGAACTTTGGCCTGCACCCTGCAATCATTATAAGTCCACCGGGCAGCAACAAGTAGAGCACTGTACTAGTTCCGCCGTGCGGTCTGCATAGTGCAGTGTCGGGATTAATGCACCGCTTTGCTTGTCGCTGCCCAGCAACAAAGCAGGATGCCGGTTGGCTCCGTTACTGCGCTGCTCGCCATCCTGTGCCTGCTCCTTCACCATTTAAGCCTGGGCCAAGTCTAAGCTTTCCTGGCCAGGCAAATAGTCACTGGGGGAAGAAATATAAAGAAAAGAAAAGGCAAGGTGACGTATAATGGGGGGGGGGGGGGGGGCTGAGGAGTTTAGGAAGGAGGTAGGAAAGAGAAAAATAAACTAAAAGTACACCTTGCTGAGCTTACTGGAGTAGATAGCAGCCAAACAGCCTTGTACTATGACGCATTGTACTATGGTGAATAAGGGCAGCATGAGAGTAGGTAAGTATGAACCTGAAAAAAATGGATACATTGTTATTCTGTTTAAGCAGACTAAAAGTCACTTTGGCCAGCCATGAAGTCTAATAGATATCAGGGGTGTCAGATCCCTTGTCTGAATAGCTGATATGAGAGTCGTGACCCTGGCACTGCATTCGGTTTCCCAGCTCTCCCCTCCAGCAGTGTATGTGCACCCTGATAGATGGTAAGCAAGGGATGTAGTGTTATCTGTGTGTGTGCTGTGGGATAGCTGTTTAGGAAAGAATATTGGGTAAGCTCTATTCAGAATGTATGCCGAGGTTATACTATGCGCCAGCTGGTTGTTGTTCAGCTAGGACTGTCGCCTTACTAGTACCCCCTGCTCTAGAACATCACAATTCTTCTGTGTTAATGTTACCTTAGGAAAGTGCTATAAACAAATAGTGCATAAAAACAGAACAATTGGTCCCTTTTAACAGTTTGTCTGTTTTGAAATGTCTTTTTATTGTATTTTTTTGCATATGGGGCTACAATGGGTATTGTGTGTGTGTGTGTGTTATTTTCTTTTATGCTTTTTAGATGAGCTAGTGAACAGATGGAGGAGAAGGAACCTTTGTGGACCAGTCCTTTTTTGTGTATTTCATTAATTTGTCTTTTTTTATATCTCATGTGGAAAGTACACCAACCTCTGCATTTATCACTACCTCAAATACCTAGTAATGAATCGAGAATGGATAGTCAGATGCTTTAAAGGGGGGCTTTGAAGAACCGCTCCTATTTAAACCCCAGGTGTTTGCCGTTTGGAGTGATTAGTATACCATGCAGGCATAAAAGGGCTCTCTTAGGCCTTCTAAATAAAGGTTACAGATGACGACAAGCCTCGGAAGGGGGAATAAAAATACCTAAACCTTTGGTTATCAATCTTTGCACTGTCCAGCAGGTTAGCTTCATGTGGACAGCATTTCAGAATACTGATTGTCCCTAGCCAGGACATCACAGCAAGTTCTATATTAGAAAGCAGCTGCTCATGATGGAGCTACATGTGTCTGTTCCAGATAGAGGCTAAAAGTGTAAAGCATAATGGTTAAAATGTAACACGGCTTACTGACACTGACTTATTATTGTACCAGGGGGTACTCAAGGATAATGGGAAGCAAGCTGTTATAGGATCATTACTTAACCAGAAGTACAGTGTGTAACATGACCGTAACCCTGGTTATTCCACTGTGTACTAAGGGGAATTATCAAATGTGTTTTCTGTATGTAAGGGACCTCTTAAAGTTGAAAATGACTAAAGATCTACCTAAATCTCCACCCCACCCCCCTCCCCAGCCATCCAAAGCTGTACAGGAGGGTGGACCCAACTAGTAATTATGCTGGATTTAGTTCTTTCTTTTACTTTTTAATGGCTGCATACCAAATCTGAATACCCCAGGGTGTAAGCAGATCTTTGGTCATTTTTGGCAGAAGATCCACTTTAAGCATCAAGCAGATAAAAGAAAAATACATGGTGTAATAGGGATAATTCTAAATGGCACGGACATTCCATTTTTACATTGAAGGAACTAAATAGCGGTATTTAAATTTTTTGTTTCAATCTTACAAATGGCGTACTTGCTTTTTTAAATGTGGGATTGTGGAACATGTCCATGTTTATATTTTCTCAGAAAAATGTAAAAAACCTGTTCGCTGTGTAAAGAAACCAAATACTAGAGAAGTGCTTGTACTGAATATGACCGCATGTTTATCTGAAGGTTTGCAGGTCAGGCTACAGAGGAAGGAAAGTCTGTAACAGTGACCCTTCTCCCATATTTCAGATCAAATTAAATAAATATAAATCTATCACGGTTACCTGCATGTAAAGCTGATAATGGAGCAGGAAGATAAAGCCAGCAGTGATCTTGCATCACCATCTTTGTTACTAAAGAATCCAGAATGGCAAGTGATTGTACTTCGTTTTTTCCCCTTTATCAGTATTATAATGTATTAATCATTGTACAATATATTTTCCTTTTTTTTATGGTTCAGTATCTGACATATCAGCAGTGTTCAAGGCATCCTAGATTTCTGAGCACTTTGGCAGTTGTGCCTTGTTTAACAATTTTAATAATTTAAAGACGAGCATATTTTAGTTATGGAACATTCAGTACATTGACGTTCCACATATCTTGTTAATCAACCCAAGAAATGCATACTCCAAAAAGACCTAGGTATTTATGTACAATGGGTTTTTTACCCAGCTGCTATTGGGTTCTCTAAGCCTGCTGACATATCATTTCTTAAAATATCTACAAAATATACACCGCCTTAAACTGTGGAGAAGGGGGTAGGTGAGAAAAATAGAAAATTAAAAACAAGAGTAGAGACCAAGGTTAGGAATGAGGGCATCAAGGGTTGAATGAAGGCACGAATGTCAACAGTAACAATTCTAATCACAGGGTAGAAGTGTGTAAACCAGCTATGCCAAGTATCCAGAAATCTTTGGAGGGAGCTTTTTAAAGCTTTTGGTAATGCACATTAGTAAGTACAATTTTCAAATCACAAGCCTGTCGGTATGTGAGGCTATGAACTTACTGAAAGAGTGTTGTCTGTGTGTGGAAACATTTACAAGCGCATAGAGGTGGCTAGCTCATGTCAAGCGTCCCATACATTCCATTGGTGGATGAACTGCGGGGACAGGCACTGGAGGGTAGCATAGGCCATAATCCTTTTGGCAGCCAATATGATCTGCTTGAATTGGTCAAAAAGCTTTGTGTTTAGTAGTGCTACAGCTGCCGTGGGTACAATCGTCTTACAAATTTAAAATCCCTTGCCAAGTATCTCTTCAGCTGCCCACCCAAATACAGTATTTCACAAAGCGTACACCCCTCAATTTTTAAAAATATTTATTATAGCTTTATGGGACAACACTGAAGACGCTACATTGTAAAGGTACTGGTCGTTGAAGGTCATTGTGGCCCCTCATGGCAAAGAACTATTTAAGGATAATAATTGTTGCTCTACCTGAATATGGCCTATAAGATACCAATACCTTGAAACTGAGCTGCAGCATGGTGGCCAGGACCATACAGCAGTTTAATGAGACAGGTTCCACTTCAAAACAGGCCTAGCCATGGTCCACCAAAGAAGTTGAGGGGACATGCTTGGCGGTCTATCCAAGGGATAGGGGGACAGCCTGTCAGTTCTGGTCTGCATGGCTGTTGTTCAAAGGAAAACTCCTTCTAAAGAAGATGCACAAGAAAGCCAGTTTACTGACAAGCAGACTGGAACCATGACCTGGGGTCTGAGACCTAGATAAACTCAGATGGTGTTAAGTAGGTATAGAGAATTAAATTTTTCTTGGCTACAATCTTGCATGGTTGTGGGAGTGTCATGGTTTGAGTGCTGATGGCTGTGAGAAGCTACAGTTCAGTGAGTGAACCGTGAATGCCAACATGTACTGTGACATACTGAAGCGGAGCATGATCCCCCCCCCTCTCTCCTTGGATACTGGGCAACAGGGCAGTATTCCAGTATAAAGACCCCAAACACACCTCCAAATCACTGCCTTTCTGAAGAAACTGAGGGTAAATGTGCTGGACTGGCCAAGCGTGTTTCCAGGCCTAAACCCTATTGAGCTATCTGTGCGGCATGATCAAACCCAAGGTGGAAAAGCGTACATCCACCAGCTTCGTGAGTGAAAGAAGAGGATTCCAGTGACAACCTGTAAAGCTCTAGTGAACGCCATGCCCAAGTGTCCGACAATCACGTGACTGCATGTGACCAATCTGGATTTCCCAGTGAACTTGAATATCAAACCTGAATGGTTCCATTTGGTGCCATACACCATGAATGAGGAACTGGTGAGGAACTGGTGACTGAAGTATAGTGCAGCTTTTAAAGGCTACCAGCAGGGAAATAAAAAAAAGTCTTACGCTACTGGTCACAGCAGGTTTGGCGTTCCACAGCTCATCCGATCGCTTTGTCAGGGCCCCTGCTGCCTCCTGTGCTGTCTGGGACTTGAAATTCGATTCTCTGGCACTTCTGTGCCAGACCATGCCCCCGCCATCAGTCACAGGGGTGTGGCTATGCCACTGTATGTTTTGACTATAAGGCGCACCTCGAATTTGTTGGAAAATAAGAAAAAAATATTCTGCTTGTAATTGGAGGATTCTGCACCTTGCCCATTTGGTTCAAAGTGCCCCCCTCTCATTCCCCATTACAGGGAGTGTGCCATCCCATCCTCCTTAGGCAGTGGGAAATCCCCCCCCCCCCCCCCATCCCATTCCCATAGGCATAGTTTGTTGCCCCCGGATGCTGAAGAGAAGGAAAAAACTAGGTGTACTTAAATGGTCCTTGCTTTATTTACATTTACACGGTAAGATGCACTGCACCCCCCCCCCCCCCAATTCTGGAGAAAAATTGTCTTATAGTACAAAAAGTACAGTACTTTGCAGGCACATCAAATTAGTGTCATACCTTAAGCGTTGTCATATGAAAAGATAAAGTTACAAAAATTGATATACTTTTGTGAGATGTGTATGTGAACATGTATTAAAAAAAAGAAGAAAAAACCCAGTGCAGAGACTAACTTAACCTATCCCCCACGCCATATATTCACATCTTTATACCCAAGTGTCATTCAGGTGGGGGGCAGGGGCACAGGTGAGGTTCTAGTGGCAGCTTCTACCCAATCA
Organism: Gastrophryne carolinensis; assembly: GCA_027917425.1. Lineage (NCBI taxonomy): Eukaryota > Metazoa > Chordata > Amphibia > Anura > Microhylidae > Gastrophryne > Gastrophryne carolinensis. The sequence goes on from CM051238.1 coordinate 262,341,983, forward strand.
CCCATTATAGAGCACTTCATGAGGAAAAGGTCAGTATCTGTGCAAGTTAGTTTAAATGGAAAGTCCACCTTTGATAGAATTTCTGAAAATGTATTTTCTTTATTGCATGGCCCGCTTTGGTATTCATAACAGTTGGGTTATTCCACCAGAAGGTGGCGCAGTGGTACTGCAGAAAGCTGTGGCATCTCCCGGCCCCCTATAAAAATTGGATTAACCATAGAGTTCCCAGTGTTTCCTCTGCACTAAAACTGCGAAGATAGAAGATGGCTCTCTCTGTGCGCAGGTGAGTGAGGCAACCAAGCCTGCGGCCCTGCATGTCTATTTCCATCCGTTTCTGGACCCTCACCGCCTCCCAGCCTCGGCTGACAGATCGGGTGAAGGTAGAAGAGCACTAGGGTCAAGTGCTCCAGGAGCGCAGCTCCAGCCGCAGACCCTGTACCACAAAGAGTAGCCAGCCATAGTCTTTATGGTGAGCCTGATGCGGAGTTCATGTTCTGGCTTCTGGGGGGGTGAGTGTTTTTGGGGACTATGTCTTTCTTTTCCTTCAGTAGGCTTGTCCAATACTTCGGTCATGCCTTCACCTGACACTACCACTCTGAGGAACAGTGAGGACCAGCGCATGGATCAGTTGGCCTTCCATGCCTTTACCTGTGTGGGAGCTGGATTGCGCCCGGCCTGTGCTATTGCCCTTAAGAAACTGCTCATGCGCCTCCTTGATGGGGGGAGGAGTATAGGACTCTCTTGGTTTGCTGATTTTGTGGCCTTTATCCTTACTGCTATGGATGATGCTGTGCGGCTGAGCGGTAGGGCCTCTGCGATCTTGGTGGCTATGCGCCGCTCTGTTTGGTTACGTCAGTGGCCAGCTGACACCGCTGCTAAGAAGGCTCTCACTGGACTCCCCTTCGCGGGGCTGCTGCTATTTGGGGAGCGTCTTGATGTTCTAGCCAAGGATGGCAGGCTACCTCAGCGTAGGAGGCAGTCTCGGCCCTTTCGGTGGTCCTCCGTCCCCCTCCCTTCCTTTCGTGCTCCCAGAGGAGGCCGTGGCTGCAGAGATTCTTGGGGCCGTGGCAGATCCCGTGGTCGTCCTGGAGTTCCAAGCCCAAACCCTCTCCCAAGCCCCCTCAGGCATGAAGGGGCGCCCTCACCCATCTGGGTGGGGGGACGGCTTCGGCTCTTTGCTCACATCTGGAGGCTTCACGTCTCAGACCGGTGGATTCAGGAAGTAGTGTCCTCCGGTTACAAGAGTTTGCAGCCTGGCCGCCCCCAAGATTCATCAGATCCCGGATGTCTTTAAACCCCCTGTCTGCTCAAGGGTTGCTTCTGGCAGTTCAATGCCTGTTAGTCATTAGTCAGGTGCCCCATCAAGAACAGGGTCAGGGGTACTATTCCAATCTTTACAGTCCCCAAAAAGGACGGCTCTCTGAGGCCCATTCTGAATTTGTCAGATTCAAGCATTTTCGTATGGAGACGCTGCGCTCTGCTGTCAGTACCCTTCGCCCGGGCGACTTCATGACCAATGTGGACATCAAGGATGCTTATCTTCATGTGCCTATCTTCCCAGGTCATCAGATTTCTAAGGTTCGAGCTGCAGGATCAGCATTACCACTTTGTGGCTCTACCCTTCGGTATCACCTCGGCGCCTCGGATGTTCTCCAAGGTACTGGCGGAAGTGATAGCTCTGCTAAGGAACCAGGGAATACGCATCATTCCTTACCTGGACGACATCCGGTTGTGGGCAAGTCCTTTCCTCAGGCCAAGCAGGACACTCTGACATCCACTCTGGAGTCCTTCGGCTGAGTGGTGAGGTCCTTTCTGGGCATGACTCTGGATACCTCTCAGGTCAAGGTGTTCCTTCCTCAGCAGAAGGTGGGGGGTATTCAGATGCAGGCTTGGGCTCTGCTATTGTGTCCTCATCCCTCCATTCGTCAGGGGATGCAGTTGGTGGGCCTGATGGTGTCCTGCTTCGAGGCAGTCCCCTTTGCTCAATTTCACATGAGACCTCTTCAGTTGCACCTCTTCTCAGTTTGGGATCGAGACCCTGTGTCCCTGGATCAGGAATTTGCTCTGTCTCCTCTGGCCAGACAGTCCCTCTCGTGGTGGCTGGACTCAAGGAACCTTCTAGTGGGCAGGACCTTTCTGCCTCCGTGCTGGGAGACGGCCACCAAAGATGCCAGTCTGACCGGTTGGGGAGGCTTCTGGAATTCCCTGAGGTTCCAGGGTCGGTGGGGCCCACAAGAGGCCCATGCTTCCATCAACGTCCTGCAACTGAGGGCGATCAAGTTAGTTCTTTCTCTCCTAACCACTCACCTTCAGGGTCGGGCTGTTCAGATCCGCTCAGACAACCAGACGGTGGTTTCCTACATCAATCATCAGGGAGGGACTCTGAGCAAGCGAGCCTTCAAGGAAGTGTCCCTGATTCTGTCTTGGGCGGAACGGCATGTTCTCTGCATCTCAGCGGTCTACATTCTGGGAGTGGCGGACTCCCTGTGCAGGGGGGTCGTCTCGGCTGGGGGAATGGTTCCTCAACAACCGGGTGTTTCTTTCCCTGTGTCACCGCTGGGGTCAGCGGGACGTGGACTTGTTTGCGTCCTGTCACAATCACAAACTTCCCAGATTTGTCTCTCTATCTCAGGATCCTCTGGCCTTCGCCACGGATGCCCTGGCAATACCTTGGATGGAGTTTCGGCTTCTCTATGTGTTCTCTCCGTTTCCTCTCCTGGGCAGGGTCATGCACAAGGTAGCCCAGGAGCGGGTACCAGCCATCCTGGTGGCCCCTTGTTGGCCAAGAAGAGTTTGGTTCGCAGACGTCATGCAGTTAGCAGTAGACTGGTACGTCTTGCCCAAGGATCCAGATCTTCTCACTCGGGCAGCTACGCCATCCCAATTTACAAACTCTGGCTTTAACGGCTTGGCTGCTGAAACCTCCATATTGATGGAAAAGGGGTTGCCTGCCTCTGTTGATCACATGATTAGGACTAGGAAGAAGTCCTCGTCCTTTATCTATTATAGGGTCTGGCATGCTTACATTGCCTGGTGTGAGTCCAAGACTCTTCCCTGTCGGGTGTTTTCTATTCCCAGGATTCTGGAATTCTTGCAACATGGTCTGGATCTAGGCCTTCAACTTAGTACCCTAGAAGGCCATGTTTCAGCTCTGGCAGTTTTTTTCCAAAGATCCCTTGCCAATTACCGGTTGGTTAAAACCTTTTTCCAGGGTGTTTCTCATGTGCATCCACCCCGTAAGCCTTTGCTACCAGTCTGGGATTTGAATCTGGTGTTGCCTGCTCTGCAAGGGCCTCCCTTTGAGCCTATCCGTGAGGCTGCCTTGCCCATTCTGACTCTTAAGGTAGCCTTTTGGTGGCTATCAGTTCTGCGCTTTCCATCACACCTCCTTATTTTGAATGGCATCAGGATAAGGTGGTCTGGCTTAAGCCGGATTTCTTGCCTAAGGTTGTGTCTGCCTTTCATCTCAATCAGGACATCGTCTTGCCTTCATTGTGTCCTAATCCTGCTAATTTCAAGGAGCGGACTCTGCATTCTCTGGATGTGGTCAGGGCTCTGAAGTTTTATTTGGTTGCCACAGGAAGTCTGATGCTCTTTTTGTTCTCACTTGTGGACCTAGGAAGGGTTTGCCTCCGGCTAAGTCCACTATCGGCAAGTGGATCCGTCAGGCGGTGATTCAAGCCTATTCTGCTAAGGGAAAGGAACCTCCCTTTAGGGTGACTGCTCATTCCATTCAAGCTATTGGTGCCTCCTGGGCTTTTCAGCACCAAATGTCTGTTGAGCAAGTTTGCAAGGTCGCTACTTGGTCTTCTGTTCATACCTTTTCCAAGTTTTACAAGGTTGATGTTAAGGCCTCAGCGGATGCTGCTTTTGGCCGCAAGGTGCTTCAGGCGGTAGTGACTTTAACTACTGGCCGTTACTCTTTGGGGATCCCACCCTACATTGGACACTGCTTTTGGATGTCCCAACTGTTATGAATACCGAAGCGGGCCGTGCCATGCAATAAAGAAAAAAGCAATTCTGTGAGTACTCGCCTGTAGAATTGTGTTTTTTTTTTTTTTGCCCGCTTCGCCCCACCCTTATCGTTTTTCTTGGTTGCCTCTTTATGGTGATTGTTCCAAGATAATTGGGTTTTTTTTTACCCTTTTTTAATTTTTTTTTACCTTTTATTCTCTTCCGGCTTCTTGTCTCACTGCTTGTCTACGCTGGGAACTCTATGGTTAATCCCGTTTTTATAGGGGGCCGGGAGATGCCACAGCTTTCTGCAGTACCACTGTGCCACCTTGTGGTGGAATAACCCAACTGTTATAAATACCGAAGCGGGCCGTGCCATGCAAGAACAAAAACAATTGTACAGGTGAGTACTCACAGAATTTCTTTTTTTCCTGTGTGCCAAAATGAGGTTACTGAGCTGATTTTAGATTTTTAACTTTTTTTTTTTTTTTTGTATTAGAAAATTTGTGTTTTATGGAAGCTGTTATCACTATCTGCAATCTGTTGCCACCAGCAATGTACACCAAGCTTGTACACCTAGAAGAGAGGGATGCGAGTCCTGTACACACAGTACAGTGTGTGTGTACAGGACTCTTCTCTCCTCTTGGTGTACATTGTCAACGGCAGCAGATTGCCGGTAGGAAAAAATAGAAAAAAATTGCCGGTAGGAAAAAATAGAAAAAAATTGCCGGTAGGAAAAAATAGAAAAAAATTGCCGGTAGGAAAAAATAGAAAAAAATTGCCGGTAGGAAAAAATTGAGTATATCCTTTTGGAACACAATATAAACTTTCAAAAATTCCATCAAATGTGAACTCTTTTCTAGTGAATGCCCCGCATTGTTAAATCCCCTTGTTTCCTTTATATACTTGCCTTCCTTTATATACAATACTCCAAGGCTGTGGATAAATTTGGCCCTGCTCCGCAGCACCCCGAAACGTCACTATTCCTCTGGCCTGCTGGGCCCTGTCTTGACAAGCCTACAGAGCAGTGATGATGCCAGAGGGCCCACACAAGTTCTGTGGAATCCAGAAGAATTTACAGGGTAACACTGTGGGGCATCCCAAATCATTATGCCCCTTGAAGGATTTAACCCTTTAACCGCCAGCCTACCTTGAGATTTTGTCACCCTTTGTTGCCAGACCATTTTGCACTATTTTGCGCTCCCCATGTTCAACTGTGATTTTTGAAGGGATTTCCAGGGATTTCCCAGGAAAGTGATATATTGTTTTTTTCAGCGGAGCCTGGGCTTTAACATGAAATGTCTTGTTTGTCATTTTCTAAGTGTATTCTCAATATTTTTGGGTGAAAATTGTGCAAAAAAATAAAAAAAACTATTTTTTACAATTTGTAGTGTTTTTTTGTGATAAAAAATGTAAGTTTGTCAATAAAATCTTATTGCGTGTGAAACCCCAATTTCTCTCGGTTACAGCGGTACCACATATGTATTGGTAGACACCCTTTCCTGCCCAGGAGACTCCCCCAAACTGAAACAACGCTTTAGGAGATTTTCAGATAAAATACAACTATGCTTTGCAATATGCGCACCTTGCAGTTTTTTAAGAAAAACAACCCTTTACATTTGAAATACCCCCCACAAACTATATATTCCCTAGAAGTACACACCTCAAGCTTTCTAGGCGTACCAGGCTTGTTGACATGGGTGCAGTTATCTGGAAGTAATCCCTCAATGTATTCTTTGGTTGCACAGGGTTTCCCTAAAAATGAATAAAAAAGCAGAATCAAAACCACATTTTCCTAAAAAAAACTATATGCAAACCAGAAAAAAACAGAAAATCTTAAAAAGCAACATCCCCCAAACAGAATGATACCCAACATGCATAGGTTCTGTCAAGGAAAGAGTTGCCAAACACACCAAAGTAAAGCATGCGCATAACGGTAATTTTACTTCAGATATTCAGCTCTGCAGACAAAGTGCGCACCTTGTGCTTTTTCTACCAAACCAACCCTTTACATTTGGAATATCCCCCATAAACCATATATTCCCTGAAAGTACACATGTTAAAGTGGACCAACACCCAGGATTTTGACTATCCTGGGTTTTGGTCCACTTCGGCGGGGCACCCCGATCGGGGGTGCCCCGCTGTGTGAAACCCCCCAGAAAGCCCCAAAATCTTACCTGTCCCCGCTCCCACGTGACTGGACGGTCCAATCCCCGCCAACGTCCAGGCGGGGATCAGGAACGTCCAAGCGGCTGCCGCCGCCTCCCTCGCGTCACTTTCGGCGCGCGCGCGCCCCCGCCGGCCATTCGCAGACGGCCGGCGCGGGCGCGAGCACGCCTACAGGTAAGGTAAGGTGTTTGGGGTTTTTTTGGGGGGTTTCACCCCGCGGGACATCCCGATCTCGGATGTCCCGCGGGGTGGGAGGTGATCGGCCCGGGAATCTTATAGATTTCCGGGCCGATCACCTCTCGGTGTTGGTCCACTTTAAGCTTTCTAAGCGTACCCAGCTTGTTGTAGTGGGCTCATCTTTCTGGAAGTAATATCTCGAAGAATTCATAGGTTGCACAGGATTTCACAAAAAAAATGTATAAAAAAAGCAGAATAAAAAACACATTTTTCTAAAATATCAATATGCAAATAAGAAAAAACAAGCTAAATCTGAAAGCGCAAGGTCCCCCGAGCAGAACAATACCCAACATGCATAGGTACCTGTAACCTTTTGACTGCCAGTCTACTTGAGATTTTGTCACCCTCTCCTGACAGGATATTTTTCACCATTTTGCGTGATGTTTAACTGTGATTTTTGCAGGAATTTCCAAGAAAATGGCATATTTTCTTTTTGTGGCAGAGTTTAGGCTTTAACATGAAATGTCTTGTTTGTATTTTTTCTACTTTTTTAAATATTTTCAAATAAATAAATAAATAAAAAAATATATATTTTTTAAATTGTCTCCTTTATTTTAAACAAAAACATTTATTTTATTAAAGAAAGCCATATTGCATGTGAAAGCCCCATTTCTCCCGATTACAATGATACCACATATGTATCGGTAGCCCCCCGTTCCTGTCCAGGTGATCCCATAAACTGAAAAGAGCACTTTATAACATTTACAAATAAAATACAACTACTATCCACATAATAAAGGGTTAAATAAAAAAAAATTGGTGTGGGGTCCCCCTTCACAGGGGGGGGGGGCACCATTTCTTGGGGGAATTTTAAGGTTTTTTTGGGAGGCAGGTAATGGGGGGTCTCTGGGTTAATGGCAAGTCACCCACTAGTCATAGGTGACTTGCCAGACCCCCGAGCCCTGTGAACTGGTATAGGGGTCACATGGACCCCTTACCAGTTCACAAAGGGTTAAAAGTAAAAAAAAACAGACACACTTTAAAAAAAACTTTATTAAAAAAAATATTTTTTTAATTATTTTTTTTTTAATACTTACCTCCCATCCATCCCTGTGTCCCACGCTGATCACTTAGGCTTCTGCTCTCCTGCTGGGTTACAGGTAACAAAGGGTTAATTAAAAAAAAATGACATAGGGTCCCCCCTCAAAGGGAGGGGGACCCCATTTTATTTTTGGGATTTTTAAGGGTTAAAACCCTTAAAAATCCCTAAAAAAAAAATGGCGTGCGGTCCCCCCTACCCAGCATAACCAGCCTGTGACCAGCTATGGGGGCTTGTAGAACAGGGCGCAGGGGCCAGCTTTAGTGGCCCCTGGCCCTGCGGCTACAAGCCGTCATAGCCTAGGGCCACGGCTCTTCTGCCCCCCCCTGGGCTTTGGGGAGGCAGGTAATTTGGGGGGCCAGGGGTTAATGGCAAGTCACTTGGCAGTGACTTGCCAGACCCCCGAGCCCTGTGAACTGGTATAGGGGTCACATGGACCCCTTACCAGTTCACAAAGGGTTAAAAGGTAAAAAAAAGACACACACGTTTTTTAAAAAAAGTTTATTACAAAAAAAAAAAAAAAACTTTTACTTTACTCACCTCCGATCTTCATCTTCTGTGTCCCGCGGCGATCTGCTGTCAGTGACGGCTGGGCAGAGAAGGGGGGAGGCAGGCGATCGGAGGATCGCCTACCTCCCTCCTTCCCCGCCCAGCCATCACCGGCATCTGAAAGTTCAACTGCCGGGTGCCCCGATGACACCCGGCGGTGACGTCATCTGGCCCCGCCCGATGACGTCACCAAGATGGCGGCCGCCATCGGAAAACAAAGGGAGGAGGGCTGTTATGCCCCCTCCAGAAGACAGAAGAGCGGGGGGGGGGGATCGGAGCCCCCCCCCCCCCCCCCCCGTGAAGAGGAGAGCCTGCGGGAGCCGGCGGGGACAAAGGTAGGTGACTGTCTTTTTTTTGTTTTGTTTTTTTTGTTTTTTTTTTTTGACAGGAAACCGGGCGGCTGCTGAAACGGGGGGGGGGGGGGCCTGTTCCGGGCCCTCCCCTGCAGCCGGAGGAGCCCCGATGGGCGATCGGAGCCCCTCTGGCTGAAGAGGAGACCCGACCGGATCGAACGAGGGGTCAGGTAAGTGTCTTTTATTTTTACTTTTTTTTTTATTACTGGGGAAAGTCAGGCACGTAAATTTTACGTGGCTGGCGTTTAACTGTTGGAGAGGCAGCCACGTAAAATTTACGTGGCTGGCGTTTAAAGGGTTAACATGGACTAGAGTCTTTTAGACTCCAGGTGCTGGTTTACTTAAGATTAAAGGAATTGCATATGCTAATGAAATACAGAATGTTCTGTTTGGTTTTTTTTTTTTTAGATGTTGGACCATTTATATCTTGTATATTCTTGTTTCAGAGCAACGTTGTGTATCCTGTATTATGAACTCCTATTGCTTTTCAGCGACTGATGTTCATACTTTAACACTATAGATTCAGTTTTTTGAAGTGGTGTCTTGCCGTACCCCAACCTTTTTCATCACTGTCAGACAGGCACCATTGCCCATACACTGGATTGATGTAGTCAAGCTTTTAATCTAAGTATGCAGCACGTCCTGCTCCAGATAATGATTCATAACATCTGGGATATAGTCCACAAGAGGGCGCTTTACTGCAGAGATGGTAAAAAAGAGGCCCCTCCCGGTCCATATATACCCGGGACCCCCCACTAATTCCCCAGTTTCTTCTCTGCAGTGGGCTGCGAAGGACAAGATGATGGCTTCTCTTCTCGCAGGTAAGCCTTCACAGCCCCTGGCCCTGTTGTTCTATTCCCACCCGTTCCACCTTTATTTGCCTCCCAGCCTTGGCTGCGTGGTCGGGTGATAGTAGGCAGCACCTATTAGAGGTGCTTCATTGGAGCTTGCGGTCGTCGGGTTACTGGTGATCCTGACTTGGGATGCCCCGTCCGCTATTGCCCTTCCTTACATTTATTAATGTTTTAATGGGCTCCTTACTCCCCCTTCTCCCATTATACTACTTGTGGGGGGGGGGGCAAGTTCCAGTGTAAATGTTTTTTACTGTTATGTGTTATGCCTTTGGCACTCTCCTCGGCGCTGCTCCTCTCCCGTTCAGTTTTTGAATTGCCCGCCGCTGATTCGCGCCCTGTGGCGTCAGCGGCGACGTCACTCAGGGACCTGACGGCTGCTGATCGGCTGTGGGGTGGCGGTCTTCAGCCTGTAACCCCGCGCTTCCTGGAGGGTGCGTGGCTTAACGCTGGGCATGCTCCACGATGCTTCCTCATGCGGCCAGCCCTGTGAGTGCCCTTGCGGCCCCCCTTTTTATATTTTAATTGCCTTTCACTCCTGTTTAATTAATGCAGGTATTGTATTCTTATGTCTTTCAGGCGGGAAAACTAATTAGAGGTTTCTCCTGGTCCTGTGCCTTCTATTGGTCTAGTTACTATATTAGAGGCCTAAAAAACAATCAAATCCTCCCACTAACCTAGCGGACAGTTAAGGGGCATCCCGGGTAGCTGCACAGCGTAATTCCCATTGGTTATTGTGACACCAAAAATCACCATATGGAGGCTTCTCAGGATACTGTGCTCGGGGTCCCATCTGGGCAAGCCCGGCTGTGTGGGGCATCCCCTGTAAGTGATGTGCGGGTCTGTGTACCCTGCGCCCAGCAGGCGCTTGCGCGGCGCTCTGGGCTGCACTTGTCTGGGCCTGCGCCCACCATGTCTTCTCCCACCCCCCCTCGGTTGATCGTGACCCCCAGTGAGATTAACACTAGTGGGAGTCTCAGCCTGATGTGTCTTCCAGGCTGGCCAACATTAAAAGGTTGATTGCTAGCTCTGTGGCCCGTAAGGCCCCAGCTAAAAGACGGCACTTGGCGCCTGCTGTGTCTGCCTTCCCTATGGAGACTGAAGATTTCCTTGATTTGTCTGACTGTACCCCGCTTGAGGAGGGGGAGTTATTCTCAGATTCGGAATTTTCCAATCAGCATTCCGCTGATGCTGGCTCAGAGCATTGGAATGCTGATAACACCCATAGACTTTTGACTCAAGTCTTTGAAGTACTTTCCATTTCTCTCCCTGCTCCGGCACCCAGGCAACAGGGGGAATTGTTTGGTACTACAAAGCCACGTTTGGAATTTCCAGAACAGGTTAATTTCCATAATCTGGTTCACAAAGAATGGGAGCGACCCAGCCGGCTCCCTGGTATCCCTAAGGGGTGGGATAAAAGGTACCCTTTTCCCCCGGATGTAGTTAAATGTTGGTGAACTCCACCAGAGGTGGATGCTCCGGTTGTGGGGTTGTCTAATACTTCTGTGGTGCATTCCCCTGATTCCACTACCTTGAAGGATAGTGAGGACAGACGTATTGACCAGCTGGCTTCCCATGCCTTTGCCTGTGTGGGATCGTCCCTGCGCCCGGTCTGTGCTTCTGCTATTACTGCTGTGGCCATTAGGACTCTGGTCAAGGGCCTGTTAGAAGGCTATTCTGATTCTTCCATTGCCGAATTTAGAGCCTTATCACAATGTGAGATTTGCCGCTCGGTCTGGCTGCGCCAGTGGGCAGCTGACAGTGCTGCTAAGAAGGCTCTCACAGGGCTACCCTTTTAAGGGGCTGCGCCTTTTTGGTGTCGGTTGGATCTTTTTGCAAAAGTTGGTAGGTTGCCCCAATGCAAAAGACCACTGCGGCCCTTTTGGGGTTCAGGGTCCCTTACCCCCTCCTTTTGTGGACCCAGGTCAGGGAGGGGGGTACCCTTTGCGGGGCACAGGGGTGATTTCTGGGGCAAGGGTAGAGGCCGTGCCCGTCCCGGATCCTCCTGGGGATCTAAGCCCAAGTCTGTCATTAAGCCCGCTCAGTCATGAAGGGGCGCCCTCACCCTTACAGGGGACAACAGGTCTCGCTCATGTCTAGGGACAACAGGTCTCAGACAGGTGGATTCTGGAGGTTGTGTCCTCCGGCTACAAGCTAGAGTTCGTGGCATGGCCCCCTCCAAGATTTCTCAGGTCTCGGATCCCTCTAGACCCCCTGGCCGCTCGGGGTCTATTTCAGGCTGTACAGAACTTATTGGGTATGGGGGTCATCTGTCCGGTCCCTCCGGGGGAGAGAGAGGTCAAGGTGGTTATTCCAATCTTTTCACAGTACCCAAAAGGGATGGCTCCATCAGGCCCATCCTGGACTTAAAACTTCTCAACAGGTTCATCAGAACCAGACACTTTCGCATGGAGACCCTGCGATCAGCTCCTTGTGCCCGGGGGACTTCATGACCTCCATAGACATCAAGGATGCTTACCTTCATCTGCCAGACTTCCCAGGGCATCAGCGGTTCCTCAGGTTCGCCCTGGAGGACCAGCACTACCAATTTGTGGCACTTCCCTTTGGTCTCGCCTCAGCCCCCAGAGTGTTCACCAAGGTACTAGCGGGAGTGATGTCCATCCTCAGAGCCGGGGGCGTTCGCATTCGCCCTTATCTGGATGACATTCTCATTACATCTCATTCTCTACAGCAGGCGGAGTTGGATACCCAGATGGTGGTAATGGCCCTGAAAACGTTCGGATGGGTGATCAATTTTCCCTTTCCTCCCTCTCCCCGTCCCGGGTGACCCCCTTCCTGGGCATGAATCCGATACCATTCAGACCAGGATTTTTCTTCCTCAGCAGAAGGTGGATTCTCTTCAAGCTCTGGTTCATTCCATGCTGTCCAGCCCTCGTCCTTCCATCATGCAAGGGATGCAATTGGTGGGACAGATGGTGGCCTGCTTCGAAGCAGTTTCTTACGCTCCATTTCACATGAGACCCCTTCAGCCCCATCTCCTTTCAGTCTGGGACAAGTGTCCCCTGTCTTTGGATCAGGCCTTTGTTCGTTCTCTCTCTCTCTCTCTCTCTCTCTCTCTCTCTCTCTCTCTCTCTCTCTCTCTCTCTCTCTCTCTCTCTCGTCGATTCCAATGTCCCGTGCATTTCAGCACTTTATATTCTGGGAGTGGAGAATCTGGAGGCGGATTCCCTGAGCCGGGGGACCGCTCGCTGGGGGGAATGAGCCCTCAACAGCAAGGTCTTCCTATCCCTTTGTCACCGGTGGGCGAGGCCAGACGTGGATCTGTTTGCTTCTCGCCACAATCACAAGCTGCCAGCATTTGTTTCCCTGTCCCAGGATCCCCTGGCTCTGGCGGTGGATGCTCGGTCTCTGTCCTGGCAGGGTCCTGGTCTCCTGTACCTCTTCTCCCCGTTCCCTCTTATCAGGGTTCTGCGCAAGTTGGTGCAGGAGAGGGTGCCAGACATTCTGGTGGCTCCCAGGTGGCCAAGACAGGTGGGGTTCGCAGACGTCGTGCTGCTGGCAGTGGATCAGTACACTCTACCCTTGGTTCCGGACCTTCTCACTCAAGGACTGCTCTGTTATTCCAATTTACAAACGCTGGCTTTGATGGCCTTGCTGCTGAAACTGCCATCCTGAAGGAGGAAGGCCTGTCTGATTCGGTGGTTCGTACTCTTGTCAGCGCTAGGAAGAAGTCCTCCTCCACCATTTACTATAGGACCTGGCGGACCTACATTGACTGGTGAGAGTCTAGGGCCTTTCCCTGTCGTGTGTTCTCCATTCCTAGGATCCTGGAGTTCCTGCAACATGGTTTGGATATGGGCTTTCAGCTCAGCACCTTGAAGGGTCATGTGTCCACCTTGGCTGTTTTCTTCCAAGAGCTTTTTTTCCAGGGGGTCACTTATGTGTGCCCCCCCGCAAACCCATGGTACCGATCTGGGATTTGAATTTGGTTTTGTCTGCCCTTCAGGGTCCTCTTTTTGAACCTGTGCATGAGGCTTCCTTGTCTCTCCTTACCCTGAAGGTTGCCTTTTTGGTGGCTATCGCCTCTGTACGGTGTGTTTCTGAGTTGGCGGCTCTGTCGATTCAGGCCCCCTACTTTGAGAGACACCGGGACCCAGGTGATTTTCAGATTTAAACCAGACTTCTTGCCTAAGGTTGTCTCTGCCTTCCATTTCAATCAGGATATTGTGCTTCCTTCTTTGTGCCCTAATCCTGGTAATCCCAAGGAGAGGGCCTTGCACTCTCTGGATGTTGTCAGGAATTTGAAATACTACCTGGTGGCTACTGCTTCTTTCAGAAAGACGGACGCCTTGTTTGTGGTTCCATCGGGTCCCAAGAAGGGGTTGGCTCCGGCTAAGTCTACTATTAGCAAATGGAACCGTCAGGCCATTGTTAGGGCCTGTTCTGCTAGGGGGAAGAATCCTCCTTTACGTGTCACTGCTCATTCTACCCGTGCTGTTGGGGCTTCCTGAGCCTTCCAGCACCAGGCTTCTGTTGAACAAGTTTGTAAGGCTGCTACGTGGTCTTCTGTTCATACCTTTTACAAGGTTGATGTGCGGGCCTCAGCGGATGCTGTTTTTGGCCGTAAGGTTCTGCAGGCGGCAGTGGTTTAATCTGCGCGTTGTTGCTTTTTTTGGGATCCCCACCCTTTTGTGGACACTGCTATTGGATGTCCCAGATGTTATGAATCATTATCTGGAGCAGGACGTGCTGCATACTTAGAATAATACAATTCTGTGATTACTCACCTTGTAGAATTGGTATTATAAGTATGCAGCACGTCCTGCTCCATCCCACCCTAATTACTTTATTCTTGGATCCTCTTTGTGGTTATTTGTTACTTAACATTGTTGAATTTGTTATTGGCTTCTCCTGGTTCCCTTATTGCTTTGTTTTTACTGGAGAATTAGTGGGAGGTCCCGGGTATATATGGACCGGGAGGTGCCTCTTTTTTGCCATCTCTGCAGTAAAGCGCCCTTTTGTGGACTATATCCCAGATATTATGAATCCTTATCTGGGGCAGGACCACTATTTGACCCCCAGCATATGGGCACCAGCAAATACAGATGCTACAGGACAGCTGTATCTGCCCCTATGGGTGCCCTGGGTGAATAGATGCAGCTGCCTAGCAACCCCATCTGCTGATGGTGTGTTTCTTTGCCACGGGTACTCGGGATATGTTTGAGCATATGTCACAGCTCCAGGTGTCTGTCTTCTACTTTGGTGTATCCTAAATTGGAGCGCCCCTAGGGATTATGCATGTGGACCAAGAGTCTATTTTAGACTTTTGGTCCACTTTAACACCAATCCCACTTTGGAATTGTTTTCTGAGACTGAGTGGCTGCCAATCTTCTGAGAATAATTTGTAATGGGTCAGTTGCCCCTTCTTTGCTGGGATGCAGTAGTGGCCTGGCTAATGCAATGATTTTTTTTTTCTCTAATTATTGTATGATCTGAGTTTGTGGTGGAATATCTGTAAACGGGTTACTCTTTTTCAGTTCCATTGAGTAAACCTACACACCATTACCAGAGGCAGATTCCTCTGACAGGTAGAGGAATTTTCTCTGCAAAATCCAAACCTCACCTCTTCAATTGGCAGACAGTCCCAGGAGTAACTTGACCGCCAGTTGGTATTTGTGTGAACCCAGTAGACAGCCACACGTTGATGTACTATCCCACCCAATGGCTGCCAGCGGTCACATAGGTGCAGGTCCCGGAAGAGGAATGAGGATGTGGAATTATTGCTCCGTAGGCATTCTATTAAGGAGCATCTTGGAAATAGAATCTTTGGTTATTTTTATACACCTTTTGTAGTTGTCATCCATCTCCTGTAGATAGATCGATTTTTATACATAGGTTATGTAGCCTGAGCCCTGGTTTTCTTCTGTGAGTGCTGCTTTTTATGATGCGACAAATGAGATTGATGTACCATTTTGTGTCTTTGTTGGCTTAAGCACTAAGGAGATTATCTCAGAAGCTTGAGCAATAAACATGGCCAGTCTCTATTTTTGGATTGTGCTGCTTTCTTGTGAAATTATTTAAACAGTGATGCTCACTAAAATGCAGAGGTCTTGCTGTATTCCAGTGGTCATCAGCATTTTCTGACCAATTGAAATGTTTTTAAAAGGTAAGGGCAACATATATATACTTCATATGATGTTAGACCTATACTTCTAAATAAAAACAATCTGTACTGCAACGGCTGCAATTATTTGGTAATGACCACCAATGATCCCCCCCCCCCCCCCCCCTTGACTGGACTGCCGATAAGCACTTCTACATAACCATCGTAAGTGTTTTTCAAATTAGGGTTTAAAATCTTCCTTTAAAATTTACTTTTTAAAGCAGGCTAATATATTGTAATTCCACTCGCCCAATCCCCCGGCTTCCAGATAGATTGGAATAATCCACATGGAAGCAGACTCGACAAAGTCTATTAATGCGGCTTTTGGGCCTGTGTAGTGTATTTATATTGTCCAGCCACTGTCACTGCATAGAATTCAGTAGAGTGCTGTATACTGTCTGCAATCTCTGACCCTACCCTGTAAATTGGAGAGTAATACAACATGGAGGAAGGTGAGCCCTCCTGGGTGGAAAACATGGCTCAGACGGGAAGCATAAGTGTGTGTACCCTGGAATGCAGGGAAGTGGGCGATATATCAATCCTAAAGCAACATAATCTTCTGAGGACATTGAGATAGAAATCTATATATAGATATCTCAGCGTGTGATTTTAATTTTTAACTCTGTTGTACGGTGTATATAGAGCCAGTGGTGCCATATTTCGGAGTGAGTGCATGCCTTTTCTGTTGGGACACTGACCTCTAGTGGAGTGAAATGTTACAGCATCCAGCTCTTGCAGTGTTTTTCATACACTTTGTGCACCGAATATGGGGGTGAAGAGCAGTTACTTACTCACCAGTTCTGAGACCCCCTGACACTGTCATACACCTACCCCAGGCTGTCATTGGCCGTTGGGACACCTACACCTTCAGTAAAGTCAGTGGTTTCTTATGAGTGGGATTATATTGTACTGCTTCTGTGTCAGAAGCTACTAGGCAGAGCCCAGATTGATCATCATATTTCCCTGCCCCATATATCCTTGCAGCATAGCTAGCCCTTCAAGGAGCTTTGCTACTTAAGAAGGCTGTCCAGGCAAAGGGGAACAATGCACAAGAATTTCTCTTTCCCGCTTGGTGTTCCTCCATGCTGTGGATCCTGAATTGGGATACCCCACTGTGTGTATCCCCCCCCCCCCCCAGGTCGCCCCAATCAGCGCACTTGCTGATTGCAGGTCACCCTTCAAGTGCACCGCCAGCTGCATGCCCTTCTCACCTTACAGCCGTGGCGTGTGCACACAGCTACACGTGAGCAGGGATGGGGTCGCAGAGCAGAGCTCGGGAGAAGGTAAGTGGATCTACTGGGGTCTCAAACTGTGGGGAATCCCCAAAACAGGAACTCAAATGGCCCAGGAGTCTGACTCCAGGGCCTTCAAAGTTTTCCTTTTTAAGGGTGCTTACTTGTTATCTCATGTTTGTGTCTTGGGCAGTGTTTTTATTCAGTCATTGTCTGCTGTTTTTTAGAAGCTTATGACCACAGTGCATAGTCATTCACTGTTTTGACTTTGTCCAGACCCTCCCTCCTCCGCCGGAATTGGCTCCCGACACCGCTGTGCAGAGGTGGCGGGACACAGTAGTCCCCTCTGCACAAGGGTGTCGCTGAGTCGATTCCAGCAGAGGAAGAGGGAGTGAGAAGAAGCAAACCTCCTTATTGATTGCCCACAGGGGGCACACTATGTGAATGTCCACTGCTGATTTATACTCTTCAGTGGAAGCTCAAATGCACACCATGTACCAGGTGGGCAGTTGTGGAGATGTTTTCCCTGAAATTACACTGGACAGTGAGGGATAGGCTATGGGCCAGGAGATGTTTTTTTTTTTTTTTTTCTGTGTCTAAGCTATTGGGATCAGTTGTCTCTGGAGTGGGAGTAGGGAGTAGACTGTGAAGGGTTCTCCTTTTTCCATGTCTGCCAGTCATTTGATGGTCCAGCAGCTACTGGGGAAGGCTATTTGTTAAATTTTGATGATTTTCCTGGCTGATTCATAGTTGAAAAATACCTTCCTCTTGGTGCCAGTCAGGTGCATTTTCTCAGCGATCCGTGGACTACACACAGCTGGGCATCCCACATTGGGATGCTCCACCAGAGAAGAACCCCTGGGAGAGGTATTGTTCCTCTTTAAGATTGCACGCTTACAAGGGCAGGACCCTATCCCCTAATGTACTTTTGGAACGCTTTAATCGCACCTGTCTCCTAATACTGTGTATCAGAAGTATATTTGTTGTCACAATGTGTCTCATTTGTTTTAATACTCTTGTGTTTTTTATTTATGCTACAAGTCTCACCTTCCTGTAATCTCCACCTTTTGTACAGTGCCATGTAAGATGTTGGAACTCTATAAACTTGTGAAATTACCTAAAATTAACCAATTTTCTCATACTCTGATACTTGGTTTGCGTTCTATGGCTATTGTCTTTTTATTTTCAGCATTTTGGCTTTACCAATATTCTTAGTATACAGTACTTCCTGCTCCAGATATAGTGCTTACTATCGGGTATTACTCCTCCAGATGGTGCTGGACTGCAGAGACATCGAAAATAGGCTCCTCCCGGCCCCTCAAATACCCAGGGACCTCCCACAAATCCCCAGATTTTCTCTGCAATCTGGACTGCTAAGGACGAGAAATGTCTCTCTCTACTCGCAGGTGAGCGGGGCTATTAGCCTGCGGCCCAGTAGGACTATTCCCACCCGTTCCATTAGTAATATGCCTCCCAGCCTTGGCTGCGCTAGTCGGGTGAAGGTAGGCAGCACTGCTGTTAGGTGCTTAGGAGCGCTGCTCCACCGCAATCCCCCACCAAAGGGCAGGCGGTTCAGGCTTATGGTGAGCCTCTATGGGATGCCCCTCCCGCACTATTGCCCCTGCCTATTGGTGGGCCCTATTTAAGTGGCCGCTGTCCTCCCTCATTCTTGTAGCCTTCGGGGGGGAAAGAGGGGGGGGTGTCGGTGTGTATGCTTTGCATTTACGTGCATTAGCCTTATGCTTTATTCTTTCTGCTTTGTGTCAACCGCCGCGCTGTCTTGCTTTATTATGACTGTATTTAAAATTGCCGCCGCTGCGCGCCTTATCTGTCACTATGTTCCGCGCTTGGCGGCGGCGTTACCTCAGGCGACGGTGCGCCGTCATTGGCTGCTTGTCACGTGCTGGCTTTGCGCTCTTCGGGGGGGCGGGGCCCGTCTATGGCGTGTTCTGCGTCATTGCTGATGCCGGCCCGCCCCTCGATGTATACCGACGCCATCTTTGTACTGCTTGGTTGGCTTATGCGCGACGGACCTCTACCTACCGCAGTCCATAAGTGCCCTCGCGGGCGGCTTTATTATCTCCTTTATATTACTGTCTGCTTACAGCCCCCCTTTATTATGTCTTTCAGGCGGGCGAATCCATTGGCTTCTCCCGGCCCTCTATTAGTTGGCTAACTTGTGAGGCCTAGTGTAATTACTCCCACTCCCTAGCGGGTTATTGGGGCATCCAGGGTTGCTGTATATCCCTATCGGCCTATAGGGCCGCTATAATCACCATATGGAGGCATCTCAGGATAATGTGACCGGGGTTCCTTCGGGACAAGCCCGGCTGTGTGTAGCGTGTGGGCAGCCTCATGCTGACGCTGACAAGGCGTGGGTCTGTGTACCCTGAGCAGGTGCTTGCACTGCAATCTGGCCTTCCAGTGGCTGCACCTTGTCTCACTTCACCTACCCCCCAAGCTTAAATCTCACTCCTACTGAGTTGCATACAAGTGGGGATTCTCAGCCTGATGTGTCTTCTAGACTGGCTACTGTTGAGAAGTTGATTGCTAATACCTTGGCGCGTAAGGCCCCTGCTAAAAAGCGGCACTTAACGCCTGATGTCACTCTTTTCCCTATGGAAACTGATGAGTTTTGGAATCTTTGTGGCTATACCCCTGGGGAAGGGGAGCTTTTCTCTGACTCGGGGTCATCTGATAAGAGACCGAGGGGTCATGACAATTCTGGCTTTGACCCCTGGGACCCGGATGACACTGACAGATTGCTGACCCAGATATTCTAAGCATACAGTACGTCCTGCTCCATATATAATACTTACACATGGGTAATTCTCCGCCAGAGGGCGCTGTTCACTGCAGACATGCAAAAACAGGCTCCTCCCGGCCCTTCACATACCCAGGGACCTCCCACAAATCCCCAGATTTCTCTGCAGTGCTGACTGCGAAGACATGAAATATCACTCTCTCGCAGGTGAGCGGGGCTTTTACAGCCTGCGGCCCTGCAGGACTATTACCACCCGTCCTCCTTCAATGAAGATGTGCCTCCCAGCCTGGCCTGCGCTGGTCGGGTGAAGGTAGGCCGCACCATGTGTGCTCTCAGGAGCTACGCTCCACCGCAGTCCCCACCATAGGGTAGGCGGTTCAGGCCGATGGTGAGCCTCCAACAGATGCCCCTCCCGCACTATTGCCCAGTGCCCCTCGTAGCGATGAACCCTGGGTGATGGGTCGCCTTGTCCCTCGTTTCCCCCCTTAGCTTGGGGGAAAAGAAAGGGGGGGGTATGCGTGTGGCGGTCTCAGCGTAATGTTGTACACGTTATGGCCGTTGTTTTGTCTTTCAACAAGTGTTTTGGCAATGGTTAGTGTGCTGGTTTGAGGCAAGGTATTGGGAGTTCATATACCAGTCCTTACAATCACGGGTGTCAGAGTCGCGCTCCATGTTCCACATAACCCTTGTCAGGTGGCGCGCGTGTGCTTCTTTCCTTTACTGTAGTGTGCAGCCTGGGCCGCAGCATCATTCACTGGTTTTGACCTTTTCCTTAGCATAAACCCTCTGCTTGTCATTGGCGTTTCCGCCGTTTGGAGCTTTCGCGCTCTTTGGGGGAGGCGGGGACTTAGCGTGACGCGCCCTGCGTCACGGGCAGAGCGGGCTCGCCCCTCGAGGTTCGCTTGGCGCCATTTTGATGGTCTGCGCGCGCGTGGTTGCGATCCCCCTCCTCCCTTGGTCATGTAAGTGCCCTCCTGGGTGGTTTTGTTTCTATGATCTTTTTGTTCACTTGCGCATGGCTCTTGACACCTCCCTTTATTCGCTTTATGTCTTTCAGACACCAAGAATTCGGTGGCTTCTCCTGGCCTGACATATATAATAGAGGGTTCACATAAAAAATTCTCCCACATTCCTAGCGGGTCTTGGGGCATCCAGGGTTGCCTATTGCATAAATCCCTGTGGGCATATTGCTGAGATAATCACCATATGGAGGCATCTCAGAATTATGTATCCGGGGTCCCGCGGGGACAAGACCGGCTGTGTGCAGCGTGTGGAAAGCCCCATGCTGATGCTGACAGAGCACGGGTCTGCGGACCGTGTGCTGAACAGGCACTGGCCCTGCAGTCAGGTTTGCCAGTGGCTGCACCTCGCTTCAATACACCTGTCTCCCCGTGCTTAAATGTCACCCCTGATGAGTCGCACTCGAGGCGGGGATGACCAGCAAGTCGTGCCGCGCAGGCTGCCTACGGCTGAGCAGGTGATAGCTAGTTTGGCGGAGCGCATGGGCTCTGGAAAGAAGCGGCTCCTGCCGCCTCCTGGTTCTCTGGTTCCTACTGAAAATGAAGAGTCTGCTGCTTTGCAGGACCTTTCTCCTTCTGATTAAGGTGAGCTATTCTCTGATTCGGGCTCCTTGGACGAGAGGCCTTGGAGCCGTGATGATGCTGGCCCCGGTTCCTGGGGCCTGTGTGACACTGATGAACTACTTATAAAGATCTTTGAGGTTTTGTCAATCTCTCCTCCTGGAGAGGCTCCCAAGCATAAGAGGGAGAGTTTCCATACAGCGACACCGCGCTTGGAATTTCTGGAACAGGAGCATTTCTAGGCTCTTATATCCAAAGAATGGGAATCGCCTTGTAAACTTAAAGGGGGTTCCAGGGGTCTGGGATTGGAAGTACCCATTTCCCCCTGATGTGGTTAACTTCTGGTCAGCACCTCCCGCGGTGGATGCACCGATTATAGGGGTTACTAACACCCCCCTTCATGACTGCTCCTTATTACCGTACCCTTCGGGATGCTGAGGACCGGCGCATTGACAGACTGGCTTCCCATGCCTTTTCGTGCACAGGGATGGCTCTGCGCCCGGTCTGTGCCGCAGCCATCACTGCGGTGGCGGCCAGGACACTCATTAGGAAGCTACTTGATCACCAACCTGAGGATCTCCCCTGGGAGGTCTTTAATGCACTCTCCAATTGTGATGTGTTTGTGAGGTTTATCCTCTCGGCACTAGACGACACCATTAAGGTGTGCCAGAACCTCTGCCCTTGTGGTAGCTATTTGCCGCCTGGTCTGGCTGCGACAGTGGGGAGCAGACTATGATACAAAAAAGGCCCTTACTGGCCTTACTGCCCTTCAGAGGACGGCGCCTATTCGCTTGCAGGTTGCCCTTAACAGATTGAGGCGATGCCTCTAAGTTAACCTTTCCCCTCTCCCTCATAAGGATGAGGCAGTCTGGGCCATGCTGGCCTATTTTAGGCTTGGGAATTCTACACTCGCAGTTAGTCCCGGCTGGGTATCTCTGTGTTGGGCCACAGGCGCCCTGTGCAAGGGGGCCTCTTGCCACCTGTGGAGATCTAAGATCCTTTTAGTTCCCCTGTGTCTTATGGACTCCGAGACCTTTACAGGTCAGTGTTGAAGGACCAACTCTGTGGTTTGGGGCCTTGTTTTTGGCCTCTCTTCTGCTCCCAGGCTGCTCGCCAAGGCGCGGATGGGGGTGATGTCTCTGACATACCCGTGGGACATCTGCACTAGGATCTACCGGATAGTCCTTCCTTACTTCCCAACCTCTACGTAGGCAGAGTGGGTGAGTCGGCCGGCGGTGTCCTCTGGGGGTTACTTGGATGGGTGATCTGTCACCTCAATTCCTCATTGTCCCTTATTCGCTATCTCCATTCCTTGGATTCGGTTCAGGCTTGAACCTTCTTCCTTGGCAATATGTGGACTCCTAGTTACATGGGCTCTGCCCCTCCTTTGCTGTCACTTACTTTCACCAGGCAGGATTGCAGCTGTTGGGGCCGTTGGTGGCGGATCAGTTGTTGTCCCTTATATTCAGAGCCCTTGGGCTCTTCAGCACAGTAGGTTATTACTCCTGGTTGGGGTTCTGGCACCCCTGGAGCTAGGTCTGTGCTCATTCCCCCTTGGTAAGGTGGTTCCTCTTGAGTTGATTAAATTCGTGGACCTTGTCAGGGGGCACCCCCTTATTTGCTTGCATATTCCTGTGGACGGTCACCTTGGGTACCAAGTCTTGCAGTTTGGCAGGGGGGGGGGGGGGGTTTCTTCCGAAATCCCCCACTGCTCCTAGGTTGTGGCCTTTAGAGGATCCAGTTCCTCTTGCTTTTGTTAAAGCCGTGAGCCTTCAGTTGGCTCTATTTTGCTGGTCTACTCCCCTTCAGGACCTGTCTATTTGGGGACTCTTGGCCTGTCGGTAGACAGTGGCCTGGATTTATTATCGGTGTGGAACTTGAAGCAGGATGATTCTCCTGGTAGGTGTCTGATCCTGATATAGGTGGGGGTCAACCTTCCCTGCATCTCGGTGATATTCGCTCCAATGGACGTCCTTCAGTGGCAGGTTGTGCTATCCTGGTGTCCCTCTGAGAGCCAGCTAGGGTGGCTCTGTTGGGTCCCGTTTAATATCACAGGGGCTCTGCCCTTGTTTTGACTGCCTCATAATATTCCGACTCTGGTCATGGGGACCTAGTAATTTTATGTCTGGACACTCTATTTTATATGTCTTTCTTCGTTCATCCTGATAGGCGGGGTTCTGCGCAAGAGTGCGCTGATAAGGGGACCCGTGATACTGTTGGCCCCTGGGTGGCCTAGTGGACTGTGGTTCGCAGATGTCCTGTTGAGGTCAGCGGACCTGTACGCTCTCTCGGGTGTGCGGTTATGCACTTTTCAGGCTCCTTCTTATGTCGCCCCAATCTACAGGCTCTAGTCTGATGGCTTGACAGTTGATTAATTCACCCCTTCGGAGACGGGTTATCTTCTGGGAGGCTCTGTCTATGGGGGGGCTAGGAGCAAGCTTCTTCCTATTCCCCTTTCTCCGTCTATTATAGGGTATGGCTTACCCATGTTGGTTGACGTGAGTCTTGGTCTCTCCCCTGTTGGATGTTCCCAGGGTTCTAGAGTTATTACAGCATCCATTGGGGTTGGCTCCTCATCTTGGTACTCTGAAGGTTCAGGTTCTGCCCTGTCCGCCTTTCTGTAGAAGTCTTGTTCAGTCTTCCATTGTTAAGCATTCTTTTGGGGATTGCTCAGGTGCATCTCCCAAGTAGTTCTATGGTCCCTGTTGGGATCAAATTTTTATTCTGTTTGCCTTGCGGGTTGTTCCCTTTGGATCTATTCCGGATGTTGTCTGAACTGTTCTTACTTCAAGTTGCCCTTCAGGGGCTGTTACTTCAGTCAGACGTGTGCCTGTAAAGGTGGCTCTGTTTAGTTAGCCTTCGTTCCTTATTTATACACCATGATGTGGTGGTATTCCGTCTTACGCCGGGCCTTATGATCAAGGTGGTGTCTTATGCTCTTTTTCTCCACGTCCTTTGTCTGCCTCTGGGCCTTATTCTTAGTAATGCTGAAGTAAGGGGGTCTACATTCCTTCAACAGGCGTTGTAGTTCTCCTGGATGGTTTCTTGTCCCTTAGGGGGACTGATGCCCCTTGGGGTTTCGCAGGCGTCCCCATACGTATGCGCCCGGTCTCATCTGGTTCTAGGGGTTTTTGCGCCCTTGGACTGGTCTTACTTGGAGGATTGTCTTCTGGTCCTAAGTAAAGGTTTCGGCTTCTTGCTTATCCTTATTAGTGTAGTGGTCAGTATCCCCGCCTGTCATGCGGGTGACCGGGTTTCAACTTCCCCGATGGGGGAGCTCTGATTTTTACCTAGGCTACTGTTGCATTTGGACGGGTCAGGTTGTTACTCTGGCCTATTCCTTAAGGGGT
Organism: Gastrophryne carolinensis; assembly: GCA_027917425.1. NCBI lineage: Eukaryota > Metazoa > Chordata > Amphibia > Anura > Microhylidae > Gastrophryne > Gastrophryne carolinensis. Next base: position 262,366,185 of record CM051238.1, read on the forward strand.
AGAATCTTATTCTCCTTTTAATTCTGTTCTACTTGTGCTTGGGTACCTTGGGCCCTTCAGCACCAGTTTTCTGTTAATCAGGTTATTGCTAGACCGCTGCCTGTTTCTTCTGTTCATACCTTTTCAAAGGTTTTTGAGGTTGACATTAGAGCCTTTGCTCATGTCGCTCTTGGTAGCAAGGTTTCCAGGTGACAGCACCTTTACTGTCTGCTGTGCCTTTTTGACGGGGATCCCACCCTGCTTTATGGACACTGCTATTGGATGGATTATTATATATATTATATATGGAGCAGGACGTACTGTATGCTTAGAATAATACAATTCTGTGAAATACTCTCCTTTAGAATTGGTATTATACGCATACAGTACGTCCTGCTCCACCCCACCCTGGTTTTACATTTTTTTTCTGGATCCCCTGTATGGTGATTGTTATCATTACTATTTTTACCAGTTGGTGGTTGGTTTCTCCCGGCTTCTTTTCTCACTGCTTTTCAATACTGGGGATTTGTGGGAGGTCCCTGGGTATATGAAGGGCCGGGAGGAGCCTGTTTTTGCATGTCTGCAGTGAACAGTGCCCTCTGGCGGAGGATTACCCATGTGTAAGTATTATATATGGAGCAGGACGTACTGTATGCATATAATACCAATTCTACAGGTGAGTATTTCACAGAATTGTATTTTTTGAGGTTCTGTCACTTTCTCCCCTGTTGCGGCTCCCAGGCAAAGGGGGGAACTTTTCCATACTGCTAGTCACGTTTGGAATTTCCCGAGCAAGCACATTTCAATAACCTTGTGCTCAAGGAATGGGAGCGCCCCAGTAGACTTCCCGGGGTACCTAAAAGTTGGGCTAGGAAGTATCCCTTTCCTGCTGATGTGGTAAAGAGTTGGTCATCCCCTCCTGAGGTGGATGCCCCGGTCCTGGGGTTATCCAACACCTGTCATGCATTCCCCCGACTCTACTACCCTGCGGGATGCTGAGGACCGGCGCATTGACCAGCTGGCGTCCCATGCTTTTGCATGTGCGGGGACGGCGCTGCGCCCGGTCTTTGCCCCTGCCATTACCGCTGTGGCCACTAGGACCCTGATCAGAAATATACTTGATAGTGCCCCTGATGATTTGCTTGTGAGGTGTTTAATGCATTCTCCAGTTGTGATGTTTTTGTAAATTTTGTCCTCTCTGCCTTGGATGACACCATTAGAATGTGTGCCAGGACATCTGCCCTTGTGGTGGCTATACGCCGCTCGGTTTGGCTACGCCAGTGGGCTGCTGAAAACGCTGCCAAGAAGGCCCTCATTGGTTGCCCTTCAAAGGACTACACCTGTTTGGGGACCGCCTAGACCTTTTTGCTAAGGGAGGCAGGTTACCCCAGTGCAGGCGGCAGTCTCGGCCCTTTCAGGGTCAGGGCTCCTTCTCCTCCCCCTACCGTGGTGCTAGACAAGGGAGGGGGGTTTCCTTTACTGGGGCCCGGGGAGATTTCTGGGGTAGGGGCAGAGGACGTGGACGTCCTGGCTCCTCCTGGAGTCCCAAGGCAAAATCCTCTCCCAAGCCCCCTCAGGCATGATGGGGCGCCCTCACCCATCCACACACCTATCAATGTCTTGGAACTGCGGGCGATCAGGTTAGTTCTGGCTCACTTGACTACTCGCCTTTGGGGCCTGCCTGTTCAGGTGCGCTCTGACAAACAGACGGCAGTTGCCTACATCAATCATCAGGGAGGGACCCGGATCAGGAAGTGTCTCTGATTCTGACTTGGGCGGAGGCCAATGTTCCCTGCATATCAGCTGTGTACATCCCGGGAGTGGAAAATCTGGCAGACTCTCTGAGCAGGGGGACTTCTCGCCAGGGAGATTGAAACACCCTGCTGTATAGGGACCAATCTCTGTGTCACCGTTGGGGCCAACCAGATGTGGATCTGTTTGCGTCCCTTCACAATCACAAGCTCCCGCCCTTTGTCTCCCTGTCCCAGGATCCTCTGGCCTTGACCTCGGATGCGCTAGCAATGTCATGGCAGGACTTTCAGTTTCTGTATGTCTTCCCTCCATTCCCCCTGCTGTGCAGGGTTCTGCGCAAGATTGCTCTGGGAGGGGTGCCAGAAATTCTGGTGGCCCCCAGGTGGCCAAGAAGAGTGTGGTTTGCAGACGTGGTGCAGCTGGCAGTAGAGCAGTACACTCTGCCCTTGGTGCCAGATCTGCTCACTCAGGGTTCACTACGCCATCCCAATTTACAAACTCTGGCTTTGACGGCCTGGCTGCTGAAACCTCCATCTTGATGGAGAAGGGGCTGTCTTCCTCGGTTGTGGATACTTTGATAAAGGCTAGGGAGAAGTCTTCTATTTATTACAGGGTCTGGTGTGCCTACATTGACTGGTGTGAGTCTAGGTCTCTTCCCTGTCTTGTGTTCTCTATTCCCAGGATTCTGGAGTTCCTACAGCATGGGTTGGAGATGGGGCTCCAACTTAGTACTCTAAAAGGTCAGGTTTCTGCCCTGGCTGTTTTCTTCCAGAAGTCCTTTGCTCAGCATTCTCTGATTAGGACTTTTTTTCAGGGGCGACTCATGTGCGCCCCCCACGTAAGACTACAGTGCCTGTTTGGGATTTGAACTTGGTTTTGTCAGCCTTGCAGGGTGCTCCTTTTGAACCTGTGCAGGATGCTTCCCTGGCCATTCTTACTCTCAAGGTTGTCTTTCTGGTGGCTATCACCTCTGTTAGGCGTGTGTCTGAGTTGGCGGCGCTTTCCATTCAGCCCCCCTACTATGAGAGACACCAGGACAAGGTGGTGTTTCGTTTCAAACCCGACTTTCTGCCTAAGGTAGTGTCTGCTTTTCATTTGAATCAGGATATTGTTCTTCCTTCCTTGTGCCCTAATCCTAGCAATGCTAAGGAGAGGGTTTTGCACTCTTTGGTTGTGGTTAGGTGTCTGAAGTACTGCACCTTTCAGAAAGACTGATGCTTTTTTCGTGGTCCCTTTTGGTCCTAGGAAGGGTTTGGCTCCTGCCAAGTCTATCAGCAAATGGATTCGTCAGGCTGTGATTCAGGCCTACTCTGCCAAGGGGAAGAATCCTCCCTTCCTCCTTACTGCTCAATCTACTCGTGATATTGGTGCTTCTTGGGCTTTTCAGCACCAGGCTTCTGTTGAACAAGTTTGCAAGGCCGCTACTTGGTCTTCTGTTCATACCTTTTCAAAGTTTTTCAAGGTTGATGTTAGGGCCTCAGCTGATGCTGCTTTTGGCCGAAAGGTTCTGCAGGCAGCAGTGCTTTGAACTGTCTGCGGTTACCTTTGGGGATCCCACCCTACTTTTATGGACACTATTGGATGTCCCGATAGTAAGTACTATATCTGGAGCAGGACGTACTGTATACTAAGAATAATACAGTTCTGCGATTACCCGCCTGTAGAATTGGTATTATGAGTATACAGTACGTCCTGCTCCACCCCACCCTTGGTTTCTGTATTATCTTGTATCCCCTGTATGGTGATTATCATTGTTATAGTCAATAGTTTGGGTTGTTTTAATTCTCCCGGCTTCTCGTTAACTGCTTTTCAATGCTGGGGATTTGTGGGAGGTCCCTGGGTATTTGAGGGGTCGGGAGGAGCCTATTTTCGATGTCTCTGCAGTCCAGCGCCATCTGGTGGAGTAATACCCGGTAGTATTAATCACAGAATTGTATTTTTTTTGCCCCCTGTGACCTTGTTGTACAGATTTTTACTTTTCTGGACTGCAGCTGTGGCATACAAAATCTGTTTGTGTTAAAGTGGACCAACACCCACAGGTGATCGGCCCGGGAATCTATAAGATTCCCGGGCCGATCACCTCCCTCCCCGCGGGACATCAGAGATCGGGATGTCCCGCGGGGTGAAACCCCCCCAAACACCCCAAACTCCTTACCTTATCTTCGGCGGCAGCCGGCCGCCGCCTCCCTCGCGCCCCTGTAGACGTGCGCGCGCCGGCCGTCTGTGAATGGCCGGCGCGGGTACGCGCGCGTCAAGAGGGACGTGCGGGAGGCGGCGGCGGAGGAGCCGCTTGTCCGTCGGCGTGGGGAGAGGTGAGTTCGGGGGGTTCGGGGCACCCCGATCGGGGGTGCCCCACCGAAGTGGACCAAGACCCAGGATAGTCAAAATCCTGGGTGTTGGTCCACTTTAAGGACCACCATATTTGATGATTGTTAACCTTTACCCCTCCTGCTAATCCAGACTTTTTGGAATAAAATTTAAATAAAACCCCAAGCTTGGCTAAACGGTCTTCTTTTCTTGTATCTTTATGACAGACCTACTAGCAGGATGAATGGGGTGGGGGGGCATAACCTAAAATCAGCAGTGGGAATGTTTAATGAGCATTTATGAGCCCTTAGGAGCTTTTCAAAGGATTGGTCTTGTCCAGAATTCATTGCTGCAGAGATAATGGTTTTGGCCAGAACACTTTCCTGCAAATTTTGCATCTATTCTGTGTTTTAAATAAATGCTGCACAGCTGTATTTTAAAGTGTACCTTTACTTGGAAAATATAAAATATATGTAGTCACATTCTATCCCCAGACAAGTGCCCCAAAACAGCCTTTTTTTTTTTTTTTTTTTTTTTTTTTTTTACCTCAGCCATTGGCCAAAATTCATAACATGAACTGGATGCAGTCGGCCATATTGCTCCGTGGCTGAGCAGCCCCGTCCCCAGTGATAATGTGTTTAGTCACAGTACACACAGCTCTACAGTGGGGAGCACTTCAACCTGCCATTATGTTATGTATAGTTTGGTTGTAACTAAATTAATTAGCATATGGCTGCCATTCACCATAATACTACTTGGTGTTTTATGAATATTGGGCTGAGTCTAAACACAAGGCTGGGAATGGAAGGTGACCGCATAAACTCTTTTCTGAGTATAGGTGCTCTACATCATGGCAAGAATCATCTTGTATGTCTAAAACCTTTTAGGGTTTACATTTCTGTGTGCTATGTGGCTAACTGCACTGGGTATTTAATGTATATAGTTATAAAATGTTATATATTTTTTTTTTTTCTTTTAGTGACTTCTTGATACTTCCTGGATTCATAGACTTTACTGCTGATGACGTGGTAAGCGTTGTTGAAACCTGTACGGCTGAGATTACTTGTGGATTTATAAGGCAGAGAGGTTCCTCAGTCAAGGGTACCAACTAGATATTTCTATAACTTTAATGGTAGAAATGATTGGGTCACTGGCAGGGGTGGACTGGCCATAGGGAGACCTGGGACAATGCCCGGTTGGCCACACAGCTTTGGGACCAGTTGGGCTGCTTTTTTTAACACCCACATTCAATCTCTGCCCCCTTAGTTTCCATCTTACCCCCTGTACACAGCCCCAGTGAACCCACAAGCCAAGGAAACCCAGCCCCCAAAGCTATAGCCCTGGCATCTTGGTTGGGGGGGGGGGGAGCTTAGCAGGGAGGCCGGGCAAGGGCTGGTAAAATCCAAGGCTGATTTTTGGCCCCTGTCCGCCACTGGTCACTGGGTGGTCCCAATGACAATGGTTCCCATTATACATCTGGGGGCATAGCCTTTTTTTTCTTATGTGTTTATAGAAACAGAAAGTTGGACACTATATAGGATAGTTCACCGGACCCACGTGCCAGTTAGTGGAGAAAAGTTCTTTTAATTTAGTCCATTCAGCATATGACCTGGGGGCTGTCTCCTCCTTGCTCTGCCTACGTGCCCAGTTTGGGACTGTTTCTTGATCTTGGTCCTTTGGGGAGAGAGTATCATGCTTTGTAGTTGGGTCCTTTGGTGCAGGTAGCTAAGAAACTTTCATAGGATATATTTAGTTTTTTTATTACTTCCTATTTAAATTCTTTGGGCAGTGTTATTTTTTATTCCATGCTCTCTACTATCAGCATTTAGTTAGTACAGCTTACTGATTCTTTATTACCTAAATAAATATATTTGTTAAAGCATTGCTTTGTCTTTGTATGCCTGTGGTCCATTTTATAGGATTTGACGTCTGCTTTAACACGCAAAATAACTTTAAAGACTCCTTTAATTTCCTCTCCTATGGACACTGTGACTGAATCGGATATGGCAATTGCAATGGCGGTAAGTATAAATTGGGGCAGAATCCTTTTGGCCTGCAGTCTTTTGTAAGCAATCTGTTGGCACACTGGCATATTCACTGGTTAAGTGTAGAAATGTATATTGCAGCTACCCAAGCAGGTTTATTAAAGCGGATGGAAACCCAATTTTGGGTCCACCGTTCAGTGTCCGTTGGCTCTCTCAATATTGCCACTGTGACGAGGTGTAGCCAGCTGGCCCCATCCCCGCAAGCTGTTCAGGCATGCGTGCTCCTGCGTCCAGCCATACAGAGAAACTGAGTGCGGGAGTGCATGCAACAGCAGAGAAGCCAGGGGATGTGGAGATTGCATCGCAGACCCGCAGGAATTGGGTATAGGTGTAGGATGCCCTGGGGGTAGGCTAGCAGGAATCTTTTAGGCAGAGCTTGTTTCCATCAGCTTTAATTACTTCGATTTGGTAACTTCTCATGTCTGTATTAAAGATTAAAATGATGTAAATTGAGAACAAAGTAGATGGTGGCAGGGAAGTAAGGCAAGTTTGCTTTGATTTTTACATTTAGGCTACAGTGATACTTGAAAAATGTTGGAATCCTGTGTTTTGAAATTATTTTAAATTATTTAGTATCTGTATAAAAAGGGGTATGCGGATATTCTATTGGGACATTTTTTAAATATCTATTTAAGGCTATTCGATTAAGAAGTGATCAGAATGAGCAGCTTAGTTCGAAGGATGAGTTGCTCTTATTTTTTTTAACTGCTAGTTTTCATTAGGTCCTCTTGCTTACTCCTCTTGATGAAACACTTCTTTATTAAAATGTGCTGATTGTATATTAATACTTTATTTTTGTGTATTGTTGTAGTTAATGGGCGGTATAGGGATCATTCATCACAACTGTACTCCAGAGTTTCAAGCCAATGAAGTCCGCAAAGTGAAGGTAAGTCGGTCAGGGGGCATTATCTAGAGTACCTAGAGGAACCCTGAATATACTGAAGTAGAGTCATGAGTCATAACATGTACTAGGTGATATTCAAACTCAGGACATGTGTCGGTGCGTACTACAAAGCCATCATTCTGCCTATTAATGCTCCAGATGGAACAGTGGAAACAGTTGTGCCCTCCGCTTGTAGGTGTCCACTTGTCAGTTTTCATCATCCATTAGTGGAGAGTATCTTAGTCAAGACTCTGAGGGGGCACAGTACATGTCAGGCCTTACAGAGACCCAGTGCCAAATGCAGATCTAGATTTGTTGCAGAGTGAACAGTTCAAGAGATTCTTCTGTACCAATTAAGATTAGAGACCCTCTAAGCAACATAAGAAAAACAAAAGAATACTCTCCTTGTCCCACCCTGCAGATCGGTTCTTCTCCAGCACTCGGCAACTCTCCAGATCATGAGTTTGGGTCCCCTGCTGTCCAGGCCCAAACTCCTGTCACTGGTACCTCTGCAACAAACAGCTGTTCCCTGTAATCAGTCATTGTGTTGAGGTGACTGTATCAAGAGGCCCAGGCTGTGTGGAGCTCAATCCCACAATTTGGCGAGTTGCTTAGCTGAGTATTGGTTGTGTTCCCTTTTGATGGTGGTGGTTACCTCCATCACAAGAGTATGGAAGTTATTCTAAGCATACAGCACGTCCTGCTCCATCTATAATACTTACACATGGGTAATCCTCCGCCTGAGGGCGCTGTTCACTGCAGACATGCAAAAACAGGCTCCTCCCGGCCCTACATATACCGAAGGACCTCCCACAAATCCCCAGATTTCTCTGCAGTGCTCACTGCGAAGACATGAAGTATCACGCTCTCGCTGGGCTTTACAGCCCGAGGCCCTGCGGGACTCTTTCCACCCGTCCTCCTTGTGAAGAATATGCCTCCCAGCCTGGGCTGCGTTGGTCGGGTGAAGGTAGGCAGCACCGTGTGTGCTTACGGAGCTAAGCTCCACCGCAATCCCCCACCATAGGGTAGGCGGTCAAGGCCAATGGTGAGCCTTCAGAGGATGCCCCTCCCGCATCAGTGCCCCTCGCCCCGTATAGCGGTGAACCCCATGTATCGGGTCACCTTCTTCCCTAGTTCCCCCCTTTATTGGGGGGAAAAAGAGGGGGGGGGTTGTGTGTACTATGGCCTAACCTTGCCCTATTACACTGTTGTGCTTATAGCCCTTAACGGTTTATCGGGTGTCAGAGCCGCACTTTACTTTGGTTGTATTGATAGCTGCAACGCCTTTACTGTATTTAACTCGGCATGTACGGCGGCTCTGTTCGCGGACGCTACAGCGTTTATTTTTCTATTTCATCCTGTCATATTGTTCTGAGGTCATTTACTCGGTCTGTTTCAGACGTTGCTTACTACTTTCTGATTGACTATTCACTTTGAGCTTCGCGCTGTCCGGGGGGGGGGCCTGGTCTGGCTTGGCGCGTTCCGCGTCGCCTTCAGCTCTGGCCCGCCTTTCGAGGTTCGCTTGGCGCCATTTCCTTCTCACGCGCGCGTGGTGAAGACTGTCCTCCCCTCGCTGTTCTGTAAGTGCCCTCATGGGCGACCTTTCTTTAGCTTTTACTTCTCGCTTGGCTCTGACATCCTTGTTCCCCTTGTGTCTTTCAGACCGTGTACTTCGGTGGCTTCGCCCGGCCCGGTCCTGTCTTTCAGCACTAGGTTCTGTTGAGCAAGCTGGCTAGTCCACTGCTTGTGTTCAGTTCTTCCTTTACAAGATTTCAAAGGTTGAGGTTAGAGCATTGCTCTCGTTGCTCTTGGTAGCATGGTTGCGGGTGACAGCGCTTTTACTGTTGGCTGTGCCTTTTTCACGGGGATCCCACCCTACTTTATGGACACTGCTATTGGATGTCCCACATGTTATTACTATATCTGGAGCAGGACGTGCTGTATGCTTAGAATAATACAATTCTGTGAAGTACTTACCTGTAGAATTGGTCAAATATTACTCCCACTTCCCCGCGGGTCATTGGGGCATCCAGGGTTGCTTTCTAGCGTCAATCCCTACTGGCTTATTGTACATAATAATCACCATATGGAGGCATCTCAGGATATTGTGAACGGGGTTCCTTCGGGACAAGCCCGTCTGTGCGTAGCTTGTGGGGTCTTACCTAGCAGCGGTGACAATGCACGGGTCTGCGTTCCTTGTGTACAGCAGGCGCTTGCCGGTCTCCCCGCCTCTTCTGAGGCTGGGCCTGCTCCTCGCATCACTTCACCTACTCCCCCAAGTCTGAGCCTAACCCCCAATACCAGTGGGGATTCTCATACTGATTTGGCCACTAGACTGGCTAGTGTTGAAAACTTGATAGCTGGCTCCTTATCGCGTAAGGCCACTGCCAAGAGGCGGCATTTGAATCCTGAATCGACTATTTTTCCTATGAGTCTGATGATTTACTGCCTTCTTATGCACATCCCCCCTCAGACGAAGGGGAGCTGTTTTCTGACTCAGGGTCATACGACGACGAGGACAGGGGACAGGAGGAGTCTGGTTCTGAACATTGGTCCTCGGATAACATTGATAGACTGTTGGCCCAGATCTTTGATGTATTGTCCCTCTCTCCCCCCTGCCGCGGCTCCCCGGCAAAGGGGTGATCTGTTTCACACCGCTAGGGCGCGGTTGGAATTTCCTGAACAAACCCATTTTAATAGCCTTGTGCTGAAAGAATGGGAACACCCCAGCAAACTTCATGGGGTTCCTAAAAGTGTGGATAAGAAATAACCATTTCCTGCTGTCCTGGTCAAGTGCTGGACATCGCCGCCCGAGGTCGATGCCCCAATTTTAAGTCTGTCCAACACCTCTATTATGCACTCCCCCGACACTACTACGCTGCGGGATTCTGAGGACCGGCGTGTTGACCAACTGGCATGTTATGCCTTTGCATTTGGAGGAGCGTCGCTCCGCCCGGTTTGAGCCATTACGGCGGTGGCGCTCAGGACTGTGGTTAGGAATACTCTAGAAGGTGCGGATGAGTTGCCCTCTGATGCTGCCAATGCGCTGGCCACCTGTGAAACTTTTGTTAATTAAGCTGAGCGCTAGATCTTCTGCTCTGGTGGTAGCCATACGCCGAGCAGTCTGGTTGCGCCAGTGGGCCGCTGATAACGCAGCCAAGAAGGCCCTTACGGGGCTTCCATTTAAGGGACTGCACCTGTTTGGAGAAAGGTTAGACATCTTCGCCAAGGGTGGCAAGTTGCCCCAGTGCAAGCGTCAGACTCGGCCCTTTCGTGGCCCAACCTCCCAATCAACCCCCTACCGTGGGGCTAAGCAAGGCAGAGGAGTGTCCTTCGCTGGGTCTCGAGCAGATTCCTGGAACAAGAACAGAGGACGCCGTCCAGGTTCTTCCTGGGGGCCCAAGCCCAAAACCCCCCCCAAGCATGAAGGGGGCGCCCTCGCCCGTCAGGGTGGGGGGGGACGTCTACAGCACTTCGAGCAGGTTTGGAGACGCCACGTCTCAGACCGATGGATTCAGGAGGTAGTGTCCTCCGGTTACAAGATAGAGTTTGCTGTACTGCCCCCTACCCGGTTCGTTGGGTCCCGGATCCCACAGGACCCTGCCTCAGCTCAGGTCTTGGCCGTGCAGGACCTTCTGGATCTAGGGGCCATTTGCAAGGTCCCCTTAGGGGACAGGGGCAGGGGTTACTATTTCAACCTTTTCACAGTGCCCAAAAAGGACGGGTCAGTCAGGCCCATTCTGGATTTAAAAATCCTAAACAAATTTGTCAGGAACAAACATTTTCGTATGGAAACCTTGCGCTCGGCCATCGCCTCGCTGCACCCAGGGGACTTTATGACGTCCGTGGACATCAAGGATGCTTACCTTCACGTTCCGGTGTTTCCAGGACACCAAAGGTTTCTCAGATTCGCGCTGCTGGATCAGCATTACCAATTTGTGGCCTTGCCATTCGGCCTCACGTCGGCTCCCAGGGTTTTCACCAAGGTGCTGGCAGGGGTGATGTTCCTGTTAAGGCTCAGGGGCATACGTGTGTTGGACGATATACTCATCACCTCTCGGTCTCTGCGGCAGGCAGAGCTGGACACTCGATGGGTAGTGTCCACCCTGGAGTCCTTCGGCTGGGTGATCAATTACCCCAAGTCCTCTCTGTCCCCCTCCTCGGTGGCCCCGTTCCTGGGGATGATTCTGGATACAGTTCAGTCAAGGATATTCCTTCCTCCACAGAAGGTGGAAGCTCTGACAACACAGGTGAGGTCTCTGCTTTCGAGCCCTCATCCCTCCATCCGGCAGGGAATGCAGTTGGTGGGCTTGATGGTGGCAAGCTTCGAGGCGGTGCCCTTTGCCCAGTTCCATCTGAGAACTCTGCAGCTTCACTTTCTGTCAGTTTGGAACAAGAACCCAGCGTCCTTGGACGAGTTCTGGGTGCTCCCCCCCTCGGTCAGACAATCCCTTGCGTGGTGGCTGGACCACAGGAATTTGACAGATCCTTCCTGGCCCCCTCCTGGGAGACTGTCACAACGGATGCCAGTCTGTCGGGTTGGGGGGGGGATTCTGGAAGTCCCTGCGCTTCCAGGGGAGGTGGGGTCCTCAGGAGGCCCATCTACCCATCAATGTCTTGGAACTCAGGGCGGTCAGATTGGTGCTGGAACAATTGACCCATCACCTGAGGGGTCTGGCGGTTCAGGTACGCTCAGACAACAAAACGGCGGTTGCCTATATCAACCATCAGGGGGGGACCCGGAGCAAGGGGGCTCTCCAGGAAGTGTCTCTGATTCTAACATGGGTGGAGGCCAATGTCCAATGCATCTCGGCTGTCTACATTCCAGGGGCGGAGAACCTGCTGGCAGATGCTCTTAGCAGGGGGTCGTCCCGTCAGGGGGAGTGGTCCCCCTGGGTATTCCAGTCCCTGTGTCACCGTTGGGGTGTGCCAGATGTGGATCTGTTTGCGTCCCGTCATAATCACAAGCTCCCGAGCTTTGTATCCCTGTCTCAGGATCCTCTGGCTCTGGCCACGGATGCCCTGTCCATGTCTTGGAGGGAGTTTCGGCTCCTGTATGTGTTTCCACCAATTCCCCTTCTGCGCAGAGTTCTGCGCAAGATTGCTCTGGAAAGGGTACCCGCGATTCTAGTGGCCCCAAAGTGGCCAAGAAGAGTGTGGTTCGTGGACGTGGTTCAAATGGCAGATCCGTACGATCTGCCAAGGGGTCTTTACGCCATCCCAATTTACTAACTCTGGCTTTGACGGCTTGGCTATTGAAACCTCCATCTTGCTGGAGAAGGGTTTGTCTGCGTCTGTAGTGGCTACTATGGTGCAAGCCAGGAAGAAGACTTCTTCTGCTATCTATTAGAGTATGGCGTTCAGGTCTTTTCCCTGCCGGGAATTCTTAGTCTCTAGGGTGCTGGAGTTTTTACAACATGGTCTAGACTTAGGTCTCAAGCTTAGTACTCTGAAGGGTCAGGTACCTGTTTGGGATTTAAACTTGGTTTTATCGGCTCTGCAGGGTGCTCCCTTTGAGCCTATTCAGGAGGCTGCTCTCGCTGTTCTCACGCTCAAGGTCGTTTTTCTGGTGGCTATCACTTCTGTTAGGCGTGTGTCTGAGTTGGCTGCCTTATCTATTCAGCCTCCCTACTATGAGAGACACCAGGATAAGGTGGTGTTCTGCTTCAAGCCAGACTTTCTGCCTAAGGTTGTGTCTGTATTCCATTTGAATCAAGATATTGTACTTCCTTCTTTGTGCCCTAACCCTAGTAACCCCAAGGAGAGGGTTCTGCATTCCTTGGATGTGATTAGGTGCGTCAAGTATTACCTAGTTATCAATAAGGCTTTCAGGAAGACTGATGCTCTCTTCGTTGTGCCTCACGGGCCTAGGATGGGTTTGGCTCCTGCCAAGTCTACCATCAGTAAATGGATTCGTCAGGCTGTGGTTCAGGCCTATTCTACTAAGGGGAAGACTCCCCCTTTCCGTCTTACTGCCCATTCTACTCGGGCTGTTGGGGCTTCTTGGGCTTTCCAGCACCAGGCCTCTGTTGAACAAGTTTGCAAGGCCGCTACTTGGTCTTTTGTTCATACCTTTACAAAGTTTTACAAGGTTGATGTTAGGGCCTCAGCTGATGCTGTGTTTGGCCGCAAGGTTTTGCAGGCGGCAGTGGTTTAAACTGCTTGCTGTTGCCCTTTCTGTTGGGGGTCCCACCCTACCTTACGGACACTGCTATTGGATGTCCCATGTGTAAGTATTATAGATGGAGCAGGACGTTCTGTATGCTTTGAATAATACAATTCTGTGAAATACTCACCTGTAGAATTGGTATTATACGATACAACGCGTCCTGCTCCAACCCACCCTGGTTTTCACTTTGTTCTGGATCCCCTGTATGGTGATTGTTATCATTGTTATTATTGCCAGTTCCTGGGTGGTTGGTTGCTCCCGGCTTCTCCTTCTCACTGCTTTTCAATGCTGGGGATTTGTGGGAGGTCCTTCGGTATATGTAGGGCCGGGAGGAGTCTGTTTTTGCATGTCTGCAGTGAACAGCGCCCTCAGGCGGAGGATTACCCATGTGTAAGTATTATAGATGGAGCAGGACGTGCTGTATGCGTATAATACCAATTCTACAGGTATTTCACAGAATTGTATTTTTGGCTTTGTCAGTCAAGTCGCCATTTTTGGCTTATCATAAGAAGTTTGTGTTGCCTTTGCAATTTGAAATTTATCTCAGGGTAGTGTCTGCTTTCTTTTTGAAAGATATTGCTCTTATTCTAAGTATGTCACACACCCCGCTTCAAGACATTCATTACATGTGGGTATACTGACCTGTAGATGGCAATCTTGCAGAGATAACAAAAAAAGGTAAGACCCTCCCGGCCCATAAATACCTGGGACCTCCCACTCATTCCCCAGTCTTTCATCTCTGCAGCGGCGAGCAAGTCAGAAGATGTCTCCTCCTTGCAGGTAGCCAGGATGACTCCCGGCCTTTTATTCTTCTATTTCTGCCCGGATCCCTTTTCTTTAAAGTGGACCAACACCCAGGATTTTGACTATCCTGGGTGTTGGTCCACTTAGGTGGGGCACCCCGATCGGGGGTGCCCCGCTGTGTGAAACCCCCCCCCCCCCCCCCCCCCGATCGCCGCAAAAACTCACCTCTCCCCGCTCCCACGTGACCTCGTCCGGCCAATGACAGCGCTCAGAGCCGCTCTGGTATGCGCGTCCAAAGCCGCTTGGACGCGCATACCAGAGCGCTGTCATTGGCTGCGTCTCTTGCTTCCCTCTAACAGGGAGCGCGCCTGCGCCGGCCATTCACAAAACGGCCGGCGCGGGAGCGCTCCCTGCTAGAGGGAAGCAAGAGACGCGGCCGCGTCTCGCGCATGCGCCGTTGGATCGCCGGTAAGGATTGTGGGCATCCTGGGGGGTCCCTCCCCGCGGGACATCCCGATTTCGGATGACCCGCGGGGAGGGATCTGATCGGTCCGGGAATCTTATAGATTCCCGGGCCGATCCCCCCTGGGTGTTGGTCCACTTTAAGTTACTTGCCTCCCAGCCTAGGCTGCTGGTCCGGGCAAAGGTAGTTGGCACCCCAGGTGCTTAGGAGCCGTGAGACCCCATAACAAGGGGTAGGTGGCTATCCGGGTTGATGATCCCTGGCATGGATTCCCCCTCTCCCGGATACCCTTAGATGGGGGGGGGTCCCTTATGGATTCATCTCTTTATTATGTGTGGGTGTGTGTTGGGTGCTTTAACTGTGTGTGTGTGTGTGATACAGACTGGCGCTGGCAGGCCGCGGCGCCGGCCTCCGGCGTGCGGTAAATGGCGGCTGTGGGCGCCCATGAGGTGCTTCCCCTCCTCGAGGCGGGCGCTAGTGCGCGCCTGTGGCCCGCCCTCCGTGCTGCGGGTGCTTTTAGGTCCCGCCTTCTGGCCGGGAGATACGGGGGCCGGGCATGATGCGCGAACCGCGCCCGCCCTCCCTCCTCCTACCGCTCTCCATGTGTCCTCACTGTTCCTCCTGTCTGGCGTGCGGTAATCAGGTGGGGCGAAGGTCGGGTGAGTGGCCTGTGGCCATCAGATGTTCTTTCATTAACTCCTTATTGGACATTGCCAGCATGGTCTGTGTTAGTGTCTGTGTTTTTTGTGTGTTCCAGGTGGACCATTGATACTTTTAAAGGGGGATTCTCCCGGTCCTAAGGTCCCTGGTTAAATTTAGTTGGCTTAAAATCCCTCCCACTCGGGACTTAAAGGCGCATCCCGGGTTGCATTACTCCCTTAATTCATACTCCATTAATCCCTCGGAGCATATATATATGTTCTCAAAAAAATCCGTATGGAGGCCTCCCCGGATACTGGGCTTGTGCCCCCCTCGGGGCAATCCAGGCTGTGTTTGGGGTGTGGGGTATCCCTTTTGGGGGATGATGTATTTCTTTGTGTACCCTGTGCGCAGCGGTCTATTACGCGGCAGACCGGATCTCAGGCGTCCGGTTCTGCTCCGCCAGTCTCCTCCCCGTCTCCCCCTCTTGTGATGTGGTCCTTGGCGGGGAGTCGCAAACTTAGGTGTGTGCCAGATTGGCCAATCTTGAAAAATTGTTTTCCAGTGCTGTTTCTAAAAAGGCCAAAGCATTTTGATGGTATCATTCTCAAGGAATGGGAGAGGCCGACTCTGCTTCCGTGTGTCCCACCGGTTTGGGAGAAGAAATATCCCTTTCCGGCGGACGCGGTGAAGCACTGGTCGTCTCACCCCGAGGTGGATGCTCCTGTTTTGGGGTTGTCCAGCTCCTCAGTCCTCCATTCTCCGGAGTGCACTACTCTCAAGGATGGTGAGGATAAACGCATTGACCAGATGACTTGTCATGGTTTTGCCAGTGTTGGATCGACCTTGTGGCCGGTTTGTGCTTCTGCGCTTGTATTGGTAGCTGCCAGGTCGGTTGTTATTACAGGATTGTTGACCTCTTCCAGGCTTGACCCCGGCTAGTGAGGAGTTTGCCGACCTTAAGCGCTGTGAGTTATTTTTGTCCTTTGTGCTGTCCGCCCTGGACGACACATTGGTGATGTGTAGCAGAGCTACAGCCCTGCTTGTGGCTATCCGCCGGTCGGTTTGGTTACGCCAGTGGGCGGCTGATTTTATGTCCAAAAAGTCGCTCACGGCCCTTCCCTTTGTGGGGTTGCGGCTCTTTGGAGAAAAAATTGGATTCGGTGGCGAAGGGGGGTAGGTTACCTCTGCGTAAGAAGCAACGTCGCCCCTTTCGGGGGGCGGCTTCCTTCTCTCAGTCCTTTCGTGGGGCTAGAGTTGGCAGGGGTTCGGCCTTCCCTTCGTCCAGAGGCGATTCCTGGCCTAGGGGCAGGGGTCGGGCCCGTCCAGGACACAGTTGGGGCTCCAAGCCTAGAGCCACTGCCAAGCTGGCTCAGCAATGAGGGGGCGCCCTTACCCTTGCGGGTGGGGGGACGGCTGCAACTCTTCTCCCGGGTCTGGGTCCAAGAGGTCTTGGACAGGTGGATTCAGGAAGTGGTGTCTTCCGATTACAAGCTGGAGTTCGAGTTTCGGCCCCCTCCCAGATTCTTCAGGTCTCGGGTGCCGTCAGATCCTCTGGCCGCCCAGGGGCTTCGGGTGGCAGTAGCAAGTCTCGTGGACATGGCTGTCATCTGTCCGGTGCCCCTCTCAGACCGGGGCCTGGGCTTCTATTCCAATTTGTTCACGGTGGCCAAGTAGGACGGTTCAGTTCGTCCCATTCTGGATCTGAAGTTGCTCAACAGGTTCGTCCGTCCCCGGAAGTTCCGTATGGAAACTCTGCGCTCAGCCATTCATTCACTTCGTCAGGGGGACTTCATGACGTCCATAGACATCAAGGATGCTTACCTGCATATTCCAATATTTCTGGCACACCAGAGATTCGATTGTCGTGGACAATCGACATTTTCAGTTTGTGGCTCTTCCGTTTGGCCTTACCTCGGCTCCAAGGGTTTTTACCAAGGTGTTGGCAGGAGTGATGGCCATCCTCAGAGCCAGGGGTATCCGCATCTTGCCCTATCTGGACGATCTTCTCATCATGGCGTCTTCCCTCAGTCAGGCGCAGCTGGATACCAGGAATGTGGTGTCCACTCTGGAGAGTTTCGGTTGGGTGATCAACTATCCCAAGTCCTGCCTCACTCCCTCCAGGGTGGTGGAGTTCCTGGGAATGTCTCTTCTCAGGCCAGGGTGTTTCTCCCCCGAGCCAAGGTTCTTCTGATTCAGGAATTGACTCAGCGTCTCCTATCCATCCCCTGCCCGTCCATCCGGCTAGGGATGCGATTGGTGGGATTGATGGTGGCGTCGTTCGAGGCGGTTCCCTTTGCCCAGTTTCACACAAGGACGCTCCATCTCTTGGCGGCCTGGGACGGGTCCCCGCTGTCATTGGATCAGTCCTTTCTGATGTCCCCCCGGGTGCGGCGTTCCCTTCGGTGGGGGCTGAAACCGAGCAATCTGACGAGGGGCAGGTCCTTTATGACCCCTCGTTGGGAGACGGACACCACGGATGCCAGCCTGTCAGGTTGGGGGGGATTTTGGAAGGATCTTCAGTTTCAGGGACTGGGGGGGGGCCTCAGGAGGCTCACGATCCCATCAATGTTCTGGAGCCGAGAGCCACCCGGTTGGTTCTGGCTCACTTGACTCCTCAGTTACGGGGACTACCGGTTCAGGTTCGGTCGGACAATCGGACGGCGGTCGCCTACATCAATCACCAGGGAGGCACTCGCAGCAGGCGGGCCCTCAGGGAAGTGTCTTTGATACTGGATTGGGCAGAGGGCAATGTCCCATGCATCTCGGCAGTGTACATCCCGGGAGTGGAGAACACGGAGGCGGACTCCCTGAGCAGGGGGTCATCTCGCCGGGGGGAATGGTCGCTCAGCCCCAAGGTGTTTCGGTCGCTTTGACACCGGTGGGGGACTCCGGAGGTGGACCTCTTTGCCACTCGTCACAATCACAAGCTTCCGGCATTTGTGTCTCTCTCGCGGGATCCGCTGGCTCTGGCAGCGGATGCCATGTCTCTGAACTGGAGGGATCTGGGGTCTCTGTACCTGTTCCCTTCGTTTCCCATGGCGGGCAAAGTGGTGCGCAAGCTGGCCCTAGAGGGCGCGTCAGCAATCCTGGTGGCCAAGACAGGTTTGGTTCGCAGACGTGGTAAGGTTGGCAGAGGATCAGTTAGACCTGCCCCTTCTGCCGGATCTGCTCACTCAGGGTCCACTACTCTACCCCAATTTACCAATGCTGGCTTTGGCGGCGTGGTTGCTGAAACTTCCATCTTGAGGGAGGAAGGTCTTTCTGATGCTGTCATTCAGACTCTGGTTAGGGCTAGAAAGCAGTCTTTCTCTGCCATCTATTATAGGATTTGGAGGTATTATATTGATTGGTGTGAGGTGAGGGCCTTGCCTTGCAGGGCGTTTTCTATCCCTAGGGTCTTGGAATTTCTGCAACATTGTCTGGACCAAGGTTTGCAGCTTAGTACGCTGAAAGGGCAGGTTTCTGCCCTGGCGGTTTTCTTTCAAAAGTCTTTTGCTCTTCATCCTCTGGTTAGGACCTTTTTCCAGGGGGTTACGCATGTGCGGCCTCCTAGGAAGCCTTTGCTCCCAGTTTGGGATTTGAATTTGGTTTTGTCTGCCTTGCAGGGTCCTCCTTTTGAACCTTTGCAGGATATTGCACTTTCTACGCTTACTCAGAAGGTTGTTTTTCTGGTTGCCATCACTTCTGTTCGGCGTGTTTCGGAGTTGGCTGCCTTGTCTATTAAGGCCCCTTACTTTGAGAGGCATCAGGAGAAGGTTGTTTTCCGCTTCAAGCCAGATTTCCTTCCTAAGGTGGTCTCTGCTTTTCATCTTAATTAGGATATTGTTCTTCCCTCCTTGTGTCCTAAGCCCAGCAATGACAAGGAGAGGGTTTTGCATTCTTTGGATGTGGTTCGCTGTGTGAAGTACTATTTGGTGGCTACTTCTCCTTTTCGTAGGACTGACGCCCTTTTTGTAGTGCCCTCTGGGCCTAGGAAAGCTTTGGCTCCTGCCAAGTCTTCCATTAGTAAATGGATTCGCCAGGCCATTGTTGGGGCCTATTCTGCCAAGGGGAAGGTTCCCCCTTTTCGTGTTACTGCTCATTCTACTCGTGCTGTTGGGGCGTCCTGGGCCTTCCAGCACCAGACTTCTGTTGAGCAGGTTTGTAAGGCTGCTACTTGGTCTTCGGTTCACACTTTTTCCAAGTTTTACAAGGTTGATGTTCGGGCCTCAGCGGATGCTGTTTTTGGCTGCAAAGTTCTGCAAGCTGCAGTGGTTTAAGTTTGTGCCTTGTTGCCTTGTTTTTGGATCCCCGCCCTTTATGGACACTGCTATTTGATGTCCCACATGTAATGAATGTCTTGAAGCGGGGTGTGTGACATACTTAGAATAATACCATTTTGTAAATACTCACCTGTAAAATGGGTAATTTAAGTATGTCACACACCCCGCTTCACCCTGCCCTTTTGTATTCTGGATCCTTTATATGGTGAAACTTTGTTAGTTGTAATTGGCTTTCCTGGTCCCTTTACCTTACTGCTATCTTTATACTGGGGAATGAGTGGGAGGTCCCAGGTATTTATGGGCCGGGAGGGTCTTACCTTTTTTTATCATCTCTGCAAGATCGCCATCTACAGGTCAGTATACCCACATGTAATGAATGTCTTGAAGCGGGGTGTTTGACATACTTATAATACCCATTTTACAGGTGAGTATTCAAATTTTTTTTTTTGTTTTTTTTTTTTTTTTTTTTTATAGCACCAGGCTTTAGAGGGCCTGGTTTGCATCGCCTCTGGCCCAGCTGGTCATCGGCGCATTCGTTCACAAAATTGGATGTCAGGCTGTCGGCTGAGGCATTTTGTCCATGAGGTGTTGCAGGCCACAGTTTATTCTGTCAAACCTTTCCATTTTTGGTTCTATACCAGTTGCTGCATATTGGGACAGCTTAGGGGCATCCCACCAATCTTTGTCCCAAAATATATTGAAAGTGAATAGTGGAGCTATTTGTTTTAAGCATGATCCTAGTAAGCTAAAACTTTAACGTGTGTGTCTTAAAATAATTTTTTACAGTGCACATATTAAAATATCAATCAGTTTTATTCTTAGTATACAGTACGTCCTGCTCCAAATCTAATACTTACAGTTGGGATATACTCCGCCAGATGGCGCTGGACTGCAGAGACATCGAAAATAGGCTCCTCCCGGCCCCTCAAATACCCAGGGTCCTCCTACAAATCCCCAGAATTTCTCTGCAGTCTGGCTGCGAAGGACGAGGTGAGCGGGGTTATTAACCTGCAGCCCTGTAGGACTATTCCCACCCGTTCCACTAGTAATATGCCCCACTGCCTTGGCTGCGCTGGTCGGGTGAAGGTAGGCAGCACCGCTGTTGGTGCTTAGGAGCGCTGCTCCACTGCAATCCCCCACCAAAGGGTAGGCGGTTCAGGCTTATGGTGAGCCTCAATGGGATGCCCCTCCCGCACTATTGCCCCTGCCTATCGGTGGGCCCTATTTAAGTGGCCGCCGTCCTCCCTCATCCTCCTTGTAGTCTTCGGGGGGAAAAGGGGGGGGGTGTATGTGTATAGATATGTGTGTTATGCAGTCTGTGCTTTCACTTTTCACGTCTTTATTCTTGTGTCAGCCGCCGCGCTGACTTGTCTTTATTGCTTTTGAATTTGCCGCCGCCGCGCGCTTGGCGGCCACATTACCTCAGGCGCCATCATTGGCTGTTGGCCTTTCTGGCTTTGCGCTCTTCGGGGAGGGCAGGGCCCATCTTTGGCGCGTTCTGCGTCATCGCTATTACTGGCCCGCACCTCGAGGTATACCGACGCCATCTTTTCTGACTTGGTTGGCCTATGCGCAACAGACTCCTACCTACTGCGGTCCGTAAGTGCCCTTGCGGGCGGCTTTATCTGCTTCACTTTTGTTACGATGTACTTAAGGTCTTGTCTGCTTATGTCTTTCAGGCGGGACGAACACTTCTTGGCTTCTCCTGGCCCTGTTTTTAGTATAGTACTTGTAGGCCTTGTAAAAATTATACTCCCACGTCCCTAGCGGTTATTGGGGCATCCAGGGTTGCTATATAGTTATTCCCAAACGGCGTATAGCGCCGCTATAATCACCATATGGAGGCTTCCCAGGATAATGTTACCGGGGTCCCTTTGGGACAAGACCAGCTGTGTGTAGCATGTGGGCAGCCTCATGCTGACGCTGACAAGGCGCGGGTCTGTGTACCCTGTGCCGAGCAGGTGCTTGCATTGCAATCTGGCCTGCCAGTGGCTGCACCTCGTTTCACTTCACCTACTCCCCCAAGCTTAAATCTCACTCCTGCTGAGTTGCATACTAGTGGGGATTCTCAGCCTGATGTGTCTTCTAGACTGGCTACTGTTGAACAGATTATTGCGAAGTCTTTAGCGCGTAAGGCCCCTGTTAAGAAGCGGCACTTGACGCCTAATGTTACTGTTTTCCCTATGGGAACTGGAGTTTTGGAATCTGTGTGGCTATACCCCGTCTGATGAAGGGGAGCTCTTTTCTGATTCAGGCTCATCTGATGAGAGACCAAGGGGTCATGACGATTCTGGCTCTGACCCCTGGGCCCCGGATGACACTGACAGATTATTGACCCAGATTTTTGAGGTTCTGTCTATCTCTCTCCCTGTTGAGGCTCCCAGGCAAAGAGGGGAGCTTTTCCATACAGCAAGATTACGTTTGGAATTTCCAGAGCAGGCACATTTCCATAACCTTGTGTTTAAGGAATGGGAGCGCCCCAGTAAACTTCCCGGGGTTCCAAAGAGTTGGGATAGAAAGTATCCCTTTCCTGCTGAGGTGGATCCTAGGGCTATCTAACACCTCTGTCATGCATTCCCCTGATTCTACTACCCTGCGGGATGCCGAAGACCGGCGTATTGATCAGCTGGCATCCCACCCCTTTGTATGTGCGGGGACGGCGCTGCACCCGGTCTGTGCCTCTGCCATTACTACTGTGGCCACTAGAACCCTTATCAGAAATATGCCCGATAGTGCCCCTCTCCAGTTGTGATGTTTTTGTAAAGAATGTGTGCCAGAACCTCTGCCCTCGTGGTGGCTATACGCTGCTCGGTTTGGCTGCGCCAGTGGGCTGCTGACAACGCTGCCAAGAATGCCCTCACTGGTTTTCCCTTTAAAGGACTGCGTCTGTTTGGAGACCGCCTGGACCTTTTTGCTGAGGGAGGCAGGTTACCCCAGCGCAGGCGGCAACCTCGGCCCTTTCGGGGCCAGGGTTCCTTCTCCTCCCCTTACCACGGTGCAAGACAGCGAAGGGGGGTATCTTTCCCTGGGGCCCGGGGAGATTTCTGGGGTAGAGGCAGAGGACGTGGACATCCTGGCTCCTCCTGGGGTCCCAAAGCTAAATCCTGTCCCAAGCCCCCTCAGGCATGATGGGGCGTCCTCACCCATCCGTGTGGGGGTGGCGGCTGCAGCACTTCGCTCATGTCTGGAGGCTTCATGTCTCAGACCGGTAGATTCAGGAGGTAGTGTCCTCTGGTTACAAGTTGGAGTTTGCTGCCAATCCCCTTCCAAGATTCATCAGATCCCGGATTCCTCAGGACCCTGTGTCAGCTCAGGAGCTAGTGCAAGCAGTGCAATGCCTCCTGGAGCTGGGGGTCATCTGCCAGGTCCCCTTAAGAGAAAAAGGCAAGGGCTTTTATTCCAACCTA
The DNA here is from genome assembly GCA_027917425.1 of Gastrophryne carolinensis. Taxonomy (NCBI): domain Eukaryota; kingdom Metazoa; phylum Chordata; class Amphibia; order Anura; family Microhylidae; genus Gastrophryne; species Gastrophryne carolinensis. The sequence continues at coordinate 262,388,838 of CM051238.1, forward strand.
TTCACAGTACCCAAAAAAGATGGTTCTGTCAGGCTGGACTTAAAGATTCTCAACAAGTTTGTCAGGGGCAGTCGCTTTCGCATGGAGACTCTGCGCTCTGCCATCAGTTCCCTGCGCCAAGAGGATTTCATGACTTCTGTGAACATCAAAGATGCTTACCTTCATATTCCTGTGTTCCCAGGTCATTAAAGGTTCCTCAGGTTCGCTCTGATCAACACTACCAATTTGTGGCCTTGCCCTTCGGCCTCACTTCATCTCCCAGGGTGTTCACCAAGCTACTGGCTGGCGTGATGTCTCTGCTCAGATGTCAGGGCGTCTGCGTGCTTCCCTTTCTGGACGACCTCCTCATCACTTCCCAGTCTCTACATCAGGCAGAGTTGGATACTTAGCTGGTGGTGTCCACTCTGGAGTCATTTGGATGGGTGATCAACCACCCCAAGTCCTCACTGTCCCCTTCCTTGGTAACTCCATTCCTAGGAATGAATCTGGATACAGTTCGGGCAAGGATCTTCCTTCCTCAGCAGAAGGTGGACAGTCTGATTGCACAGGCTCAGTCCCTGCAGCTGGTGGGCCTGATGGTGGCATGCTTCGAAGCGGTCCCTTATGCTCAATTCCACTTGAGGCCTTTGCAACTTCACCTATTGTCTGTATGGGCACAAGGACCCAGCGTCCCTGGACAGGGTCTGTGTGCTCCCCCCCCCCCCCCGGTCAGGAGGTCCCTCTTGTGGTGGATGGACTCAAGGAACCTGTTGGGGGGCAGATCCTTTCTTGCCCCGTCCTGGGAGACTGTCACCACGGATGCCAGTCTGTCAGGTAGTGGGGGGGGGGGGGGGGTTCTGGAAGTCCCTGCGGTTCCAGGGGAGGTGGGGCCGTCAGGAGGCCCACACACCTATCAATGTCTTGGAGCTGCGAGTGATCAGGTTAGTTCTGGCTCGCTTGACAACTCAAGGGCCTGCCTGTTCAGGTGCGCTCGGACAACCAGACGGCAGTTGCCTACATCAATCATCAGGGAGGAACCCGGAGCAAGGGGGCCCTCCAGGAAGCGTCTGATCCTGACTTGGGCGGAGGCCAATGTCCCCTGCATTTCAGCTGTGTACATCCCAGGGTTGGAAAATCACCTGGCGGACTCTCTGTGCAGGGGGACCTCTCGCCAGGGAGAATGGTCCCTATGCAGCAGGGTGTATCAATCTGTGTCACCGTTGGGGCCAACCAGTTGTGGATCTGTTTGCGTCCCACAATCACAAGCTCCCAGCTTTTGTCTCTGTCCCATGATCCTCTGGCCTTGACCTCGGATGCGCTAGCAATGTCATGGCAGGACTTTCAGTTTCTGTATGTCTTCCCTCCAATCCCCCTGCTGAGCAGGGTTCTGCGCAAGATTGCTCTGGTAGGGGTGCCAGCAATTCTGGTGGCCCCCAGGTGGCCAAGAAGAGTGTGGTTCGCAGACGTGGTGCAGCTGGCAGTAGATCCCCTGCATTTCAGCTGTGTACATCCCAGGGTTGGAAAATCACCTGGCGGACTCTCTGTGCAGGGGGACCTCTCGCCAGGGAGAATGGTCCCTATGCAGCAGGGTGTATCAATCTGTGTCACCGTTGGGGCCAACCAGTTGTGGATCTGTTTGCGTCCCACAATCACAAGCTCCCAGCTTTTGTCTCTGTCCCATGATCCTCTGGCCTTGACCTCGGATGCGCTAGCAATGTCATGGCAGGACTTTCAGTTTCTGTATGTCTTCCCTCCAATCCCCCTGCTGAGCAGGGTTCTGCGCAAGATTGCTCTGGTAGGGGTGCCAGCAATTCTGGTGGCCCCCAGGTGGCCAAGAAGAGTGTGGTTCGCAGACGTGGTGCAGCTGGCAGTAGATCAGCACGCTCTGCCCTTGGTGCCAGATCTGATCACTCAGGGCTCACTACACCATCCCAATTTACAAACTCTGGCTTTGACGGCTTGGCTGCGGAAACCTTCATCTTGATGGAGAAGGGGCTGTCTTCCTCGGTTGTGAGTACTTTGATTAAAGCTAGGAAGAAGTCTTCCTCTTCCATTTATTACAGGGTCTGGCGTGCCTACATTGACTGGTGAGTCTAGGTCTCTTCCCTGTCGTGTGTTCTCTATTCCCAGGATTCTGGAGTTCCTTCAGCATGGGTTGGAGGTGGGGCTCCAACTCGGTACTCTGAAGGGTCAGGTTTCTGCCCTGGCTATCTTTTTCCAGAAGTCCTTTGCTCAGCACCCTCTGATCAGGACTTTTTTCCAGGGGGGTCACTCATGTGCGTCCCCCACGTAAACCTATGGTGCCTGTTTGGGATTTGAACTTGGTTCTGTCAGCCTTGCAGGGTGCTCTCTTTGAACCTGTGCAGGATGCTGCCTTGGCCATTCTTACGCTCAAGGTTGTGTTTCTGGTGGCTATCACTTCTGTCAGGCGTGTGTCTGAGTTAGCGGCGCTGTCCATTCAGCCCCTATTCAGCCCCAGCGCCACTATGAGAGGCACCAGGACAAGGTGGTGTTTCGTTTCAAACCTGATTTTCTACCTAAGGTAGTGTCTGCCTTTCATTTGAATCAGGATATTCTTCCTTCTTTGTGCCCTAATCCTAGCAATGCTAAGGAGAGAGTTTTGCACTCTTTGGATGTGGTTAGGTCTCTGAAGTACTATCTGGTGACTACTGCACCTTTCAGGAAAACTGATGCTCTTTTTGTGGTTCCTTCTGCTCCTAGGAAGGGTTTGGCTCCTGCCAAGTCTACTATCAGCAAGTGGATTCGTCAGGCTGTGATTCAGGCCTACTCTGCTAAGGGGAAGAATCCTGCCTTCCGCCTTACTGCTCATTCCACTCGTGCTATTGGTGCCTCTTGGGCTTTTCAGCACCAGGCTTCCGTTGAACAAGTTTGCAAGGCCGCTACTTGGTCTTCTGTTCATACCTTTTCAAAGATTTACAAGGTTGATGTTAGGGCCTCAGCTGATGCTGCTTTTGGCCAAAAGTTTCTGCAGGCGGCAGTGGTTTAAACTGCCTGCTGCTGATTTTTCTTGGGGATCCCACCCTACTTTATGGACCCTGCTATTGGATGTCCCAACTGTAAGTATTAGATTTGGAGCAGGACGTACTGTATACTAAGAATAATACAATTCTGTTTGCATTTTCTTGGATCCTCTGTATGGTGATCATTGTTATTGTTGATAGTTTGGATTGTTTAATTCTCCCGGCTTCTTCTTAACTGCTTTTCAATGCTGGGGATTTGTGGGAGGTCCCTGGGTATTTGAGGGGCTGGGAGGAGCCTATTTTCGATGTCTCTGCAGTCCAGCGCCATCTGGCAGAGTATATCCCAACTGTAAGTATTAGATTTGGAGCAGGACGTACTGTATACTCATAATACTAATTTTACAGGTGAGTAATCACAGAATTGTATTTTTTCTATAACCATATATGTGATTTTTATTGAAAGTGCCTTAGCACCCAGACAGGTAGCAAGGTAGTAGTTAAAGTTGTCCTGTACTCCTAATAAAAAAATTAAAAAAAAAATCTGTATGCGCATCACCAACCCTCCTAATTATGGCAGCCAGCCCTGTGAATTCTTGCCAGAAGAAAACCTTGCAGGACTTTTTGAGTGAGCTTCTGGTTACTGCAGTGGGGAGGCAATGTGCTTACATATATTAGGAAATGAGTAAAGAATCGGGTCATCTGTGGGTGATTAGGTAGGTGGCTGTACCAAGGCAGCACACCTAGGGAAGATGATTTTAAAATGCTTGAGATAAGACTGGCCTTACATAAAGAAATGTTGACATAGAAATCGTAGGCATTTACAAATTTGAATAGTATACAACTAGGTCCATAGCTTATAATGTACAATATTTACATATGCAAAATGTATGTTTTCCTGGTTCAATGTGACACATATTGTACACTATAAGCTATGATCTAGTTGTATACTTTTCTGTATCAACATTTCTTTATGTAACCAAGCATCAAGCATTTGCAAAGTATACAGCTATTAGGGCTAATTCAGCACCATGAAAATGTTCTTTTCCCACATTTTTTTTTTTAATTGGTGCAGTTTAGTACCATTTTTAGCTGTGCAAATTATTTAAGATCATGGCGCTGGATGAGCCCTATTGAGTATAGAACAACTTTAGGGAAGAGATCTTCAAAGGAACTTTATGTATCTGAATATTTCAAGCTTACCCTGGCAGCTCAATTTAAAGACCTTTCTTTACTGTTGAGGATTTTTCAATGTTCGGGTGAAAGTTTTCATACATCTGATATGGTCTTCTCTCTTCTCTTTTGCAGAAATTTGAACAAGGATTTATTACGGACCCAGTTGTCATGAGTCCTAACCACACTGTGGGAGATGTCTTTGAAGCCAAAACCCGACATGGGTTCTCCGGCATCCCAGTGACAGAAACTGGAAAGATGGGCAGCAAGTTAGTGGGGATTGTTACATCCCGAGACATTGACTTCCTGACAGAAAAAGACTACGCCACATATCTGAGTGAGGTATTCAAAAGCCATCTTTGTCTCTTGCTTAGATCTACTGTATGTTTACTGATCCTCCTATTGAGAGAATCATTTACAGTTAAAAGAGCATGCTTGCCATTCCTGCCCATAAAAGGTACATTTGGAATAATTTTAGGCTTTTGCTTGAATCGGAACAAAACCCTGGAATGTGATATGATATGCCCTGTTGTGTAAATACAGCCCCCCAGGTGAAATTCCCAGGTTTGGGTCCACTTTAGGAATGCCACATGACACCCCCCCTCCATCCCAGGGCCACCTTAGATTTAAATTCTGCCATTGCCAGATAGCCACTCCCGTGTCCCCGTCAGGGGAGAGGGGCATTTTCAGGCGATACAAGTTCCCTGGCTGCCATTCCTGGCTACATTGGGTGCCCCTGTCGCCAATCTGTGTTGCTACATTTGCCAACGAAGACGCACCAACATTTTCCTCCAACAGCTTTGTCTTATGGGGTGAAAAATATGGTGTGTATTCTCTATATCCGGCCCCAGGCATCCAATTGCAGGGATGGGGCCTGCTGTATGAAACCATTGTGGTCGCTGGTATACTCGCCTTTACAGGTGACTCCCGTGACACTGCATCCCCGTCTTCCCTGTAGCAGTGCGCGTTTCCGCATCTAGCCTGTATCAAACGCCTCAGCTGTTCTATCATCTACTATGGGAGACTACTGCAACAGCCTTCCAACGAGATTGATCCAATTTCATTGGAGACTCTGTTGGCGGCTCAGTCTGGAAAGAAGGGGTCCAGCTCTGCTCCAGAAAGTCCTTCTTTTTTTTTTTTTTTTTTTTTTTTTTTTTATTTAAGGGCTTATTTTCATGTTATTGAAAGGTTATATAGGATCTTTACGTCCTACTACACCTTCTTTTGTATTTTAGACCAATCCCCCAATGGAAGTGTCCAGGCTAAAATTGTCTAAGGAAGAAAGTAGGAGATGCCCTATATGTGAAATCAAGTTACTAGATTCTTATAGGAAGCCTCTTTGCAAGCCCGGCATGACTGATAAGATGAAGGATTATATTTCCTCTTCCTTTGAGAATCCCACAGGACTTGGCTGGGTATAAGGAGTTTGTTGGGCATCCCCTAAACCCCCCCTTTTTTTTTCTAGAGGGCAGGAGTCAGAGGTCTCAGATACCCCCCTTTATGAGGGGGTTGAGGGCCCTTGTTCTGATTCAGTTTCCCCAGTAAAATTTCTATTCCTTCCAGAGATTTTACCATATCTCCTGCATATGGTTCATATTTCTATGGGCATCATGTCTAATTATGATGGGTTCTATCCCAATTTAGTACCTGATTCCCCAATGACCGACCCCATTCCTAACTTTAAGGAAGCTAGCCGTAATGAGTGGAAGCATCCAGTTATGAAGGTTTAGACCAGGAGTTCTTAAGAGGCGTTATCCAATCAATGAGGAAGACTCGCATATTTGGGATAAATGCTGCAAATTAGATGCCTCCTTTTCTAAGGTCTCCAATGGGGTTGGGATCCTTTAGACAAGAGAATGGATACTCTTGAAGAAAGCATAACAGGCTGAATCTTGTACTCTTAAACTGATTCTAGCCTCTACTTGCTTTCCAGGAATCTTAATTATTAGCTTCAGCAGCTTAAATCATGTCTCTTGAAGCAAACGGAAATTAATGATATTATGAAGGCTTTACCGATTTCTCTTCTCAGTGGCCTCTTTTCTATTTAATGCCATGACAGAATCTGTGAGATTTACGGCTTGGACCGTGGGCTTCACCAATTCGGTGCATACCGTAGGACTTTGAACCTGTATCCCCTGACCAAGTACGCAGCCACAAAATTGCGCCTTGGTGCCATGCCCTTTAACCAGGAATTCTTCTTTGGACCAGAACTAAGTGTTGGACAGGTCTGCTGACAGAAATAAGTCTTTTCCAACTAAGCGTAGGGTCTTCAGGAATAGGATTTATTTTTTTTTTTAGTCGGTCCTCTTATAAACAGCGCTTTCTTATAAAGGTTTAGATGGGCTCCCCTAGTTCTAGGAGAGGGAAGTTTAGAGGTTCCACTTTGTTTGGTATCCAACATTCCACATTTGGTGAGGGGCTCTACTAAATTGTCCCTTTGCCCAGTAGCGGTAGTTTCTCGCTTATCCTCCCAGTGGTATGCTGCCCTAAAGGATGTTTTGAGACAATGTAAGTTAGTTACCTGGTAACTTCTTTTCTAAACATCAGAAAGGGCAGCATACAAGCTTCCCTCCCTCAGACTACCTTATTTTATTTTGTCTTGCTGATTTACCAGTTTGTCTCTGTGTTTGCTTTTCAGATCTAAAGCTTTTGTGTATTCTGGTGGTCATGTCTTCCTACTTTGGGACAGAGCCTTAACATCTCAGTGGTGTGATGCCCTTTTGGTTGTTACCAGTTGAAAACCAGGCCACTGACCCAGCAGCATTGCCCATTAGAGGGGGGAGTAGCAGATGAATGAGTGGACACCCAAAAATGTTTTTTGCTCAGCTTTAAAACCTTACAGTGCATCTGTGACTGTAATGATCATTCATCTCTGGCTGTTTGTATGACCTGTTTGGATTGTGTTGTAGGTAATGACCAAGCGAGATGAACTGGTTGTGGCTCCTTCTGGTGTCACCCTTAAAGAAGCAAATGAGATCCTGCAACGTAGCAAGAAAGGTACAACTATTTTGGGTCTTAAGCTATAGTTGTTTTTGTATCTGACATCTGTTCTAGTGTTACAAGAAATGTTGGCTTTTCAGAAAGTGCTCATAAAAGAAAGATTTGCAGAAGGGAATAAGGCATTGTATTTGTAAAATCTATAATCTCCAAAGGAGATCCTGCGAACATCTGAAACAGCAGTGACAGCAGAGGTCCTTGGATTTAAGTGATCAAAGTATTATACTGTAGTAAGAAATGATGTTTGGAGCTGGGTGTTTGAAATCTACTTGTCCATTTAAAGCTTAGAGGCAAGTGTATTAAGTCATTTACCTGACATTTACTTCTTGCCTGATTAAAAGGAGAGGTGCATGTTGGCCCTCTAAATTTTGTCATGGTAAAAAAAAAAGGAAATGTGCTGAGAATTTTTTACACCTGCTCAGGACAGCTGTAAATTGTTCAAAAGGGTAGTATAAACTAGAGTCAAAACATTGCTGAATCACACTCCTTTTTTTACAATTGTAAAATTTCAGTTGTATTCTTTTCACTTTTAGACAATTTTATTTTCCAGTTAGTGAAGATAAGTGAAAAAATGTGTAGAAAATTAAGCATGGATTTTTTATCTTGTTACGAACTTTGTTGAATTGAGCAAGTTTACCTTTGGCTGGACTTTGGGTTGTGAACTGAAGTTTATATCTGAGTGAGCTCTTTAAATTTAAAGCGCAACAAAACCCACCAGCCCGGAATCTAAAATTTCTGGCCTGGTCACTGGATTTTCTTCAGGGCATCCTGAGTTGGCATGCAATGCTGTGCGAAATCCCCCCCCACCCCCACCTCATTACGCTCCGACGCATGAACAGGATCTCATCTGAGAGCTGCCAGCTATGACAACTTAATTTGCCAGGCGGCTCTCATTATTTGCAATGGGGGAGCACACGCTGCTGTATCCCCAGCATTGTGCGTGTACTCCCTTCCCGTCTGGAACGGGTGCACATGCACAGCCGGGGATGCAGCCGCTGGCACAAACCCTTAAACTATTCCCTAGCATTTAAAATAATATATTTAATGTTTTAGTCACTTTTTATTCTTTCTCTCACTGGCCTGCAACTTTGTTCAGGACTCTAGGAAATGGTGCCGCCATCTTGGCTCAGTAGCATCACATACTGAGGAGTTGAGAGGGGTCAAAAGTGCAGGAGAGCGGGGTTATAGCTGTGCTTTGCACAGACAGAGCAGAGCTGGGGTCAGGAAAAGGTCAGCAATCCCAAAATGCAGAGCGGCACAGTGAGAGGACACTTCCTGTTTGCAGGCAGCCTGCACGTCCATGAGCCACCATCTTGGATGTTTAAAGTCTCAGAAAATGCAATAGATGCAGGTAGGATGATTTTTAAGGTGAGCAATCTGTATGTACAGGGTGAGGGGAAACGTATAAGATAAAGCTCTTATTTAGGGTGAAGGTCCGCTTTAAATCGCCTATACCTGTGATGGGGCATATTTACTGTTCATCAACCCAAAAAATTTCCCTACACTATTGGAAAAATGAAGTAACTCTCCTATAAAATGCCCCATCACTGGGGGGGGGGGGGGGGGGATATTAGAACAAATATTTCCTCCAACTTTTTCAATCTGTTGAACTGTTTAAGTTTCTGAACAAAGGCAGTGCGCATATAACGCCACTAGCTTTTGCCTCTGGTCCTGCTCTCCAAACACTGCACCTATAAAAGCTGCTGGCCTTATTAACTTTCTGAGGGCAAAGAGCTGTAGTGTCTGCATTTGTCACTTAGCACTACAAAAGAGGGGTCTGCGTTACACACCAAACTGGTTGATTCCTCTCTGAATCCTGCTGTGTGTCATAAATGGCCAATAACTCGTAACAACTTTACTGTATTAAAATATCAGGCTTTTCTTACCAACATAAAAAACATAAGAAATTTTTATTGTATTTCAATAAATATGATTTGAAGCACGTGGGCCACTTAAGCGATCTCTTAAGTTGGTTGTGGGCCACAAAAATAGGTTTACAATTTTGAGTTTTTATGTGGAATAGCATAATGAAGATTTTCTACAACAATCTGGATAACCCCTGTCTCATAGACTCCATTATATTGATTTTATTTTTTATGCTCTTGTATATCTTTTCACCACACCCACCCCATTACCACATTTATGTCTAAAAATTCCCACGTACTTGTAATGAATATGCTAATCGTCTGACCTCTCCAGGTGTAAGGGTCCCATATTTATAGCCCACCCCAAATTGTGACAATTTTCCTGATACTCAACCCATCTAAATGCCTACCAATGCTTAACATACAATTAAACATAGAAAAAACTATTTATCTTTTTATGGTGCCAGAGATTTCACCCAGAAGTTTTGTTACACTATCAATGTCCCAACGTTCTTCCAAGCCTCCACTGCCACCTTTATATTGCGATGCGCCCCTCCTAAATTGCTCTCCTTGCAACCTCTCATTCTTACTGAGCCTCTTTAAACCAGACCAACCGCCTTGCACAGTTGAAAATAAAAACTCTGCAAAACTCCCTCATCTGCATACATGATACTAAATCGCTGTCCGCACTTAAATGTGCTGCTGCTGCCGCCACTCAAAGCTGAAACGCTACAGCCATTTTGGAGCCTGCTTTCCAAGCATCCCAGTTTTGCTTCTGCCTGGATTCAAATGACATGTAACCCACAATGCACAGTGGCAAGTACACCCAGCAGCACTTCCTCTTTGCATCTGCCTGCATGGGATGCCATTTTGTTTGTAAATTTGACCACGGCATATAAAACTAAAAAACTGAAAACGGCCTGAAAACAAACCTAATTTCTGGTGACAGCCTGCTGCAAGTTGAGGCATGGGTCAGCCCGCTGCAGACCTATCTGGTTCACTGATGCAGGATACTGGTTTATTATAGATTTATATAAAGTAGGAATGTGGGCAAAAAGACCTTACAATAAGGATTTTCTCTGTGTAGACAAGGCCTTATTTGCACTTATCTAAAGATATTGGCCCTTTCATACTGGGGGATACGATTTGTTTGCAGGGTGATTGAGATTACCCCTCAATTGCCTGTGACACGCTGCCCACACAGAGGCGTTTGCAACGATTTGAAAATGGAGACATTAACTAATTCATTCCATTGAGTGGCAATCTCAAACGTTTCAGCATTGTGACTGCCCCAGTGTGAAATGGCTATTCAGGCCCTCTGTGGGGAACCACTGGCGCTGTTCTGCTCTGTTTTCACCAGTTTTGTTTTTGACTCCAGTCCACTTCTAGTCCTTTGGAGACCAGTCAGTGGTCATGAATACTTTCTTTGCTGAGGCTCTACATGAAGGCTTCGGCCAGATTTGATTAGCCAGGTTACTAATACAAGGCTGATGTGTCTAGTAGATGAAAGCTGGACTCCCTTTTCCATAATAAGTAGTTTCAAGTCCGTGGTTTGTTCCTTGATATTGAGGAAAATTATATGGATAAACTGACTTCCTCACCCCTGTTTTTCTTTGTCTACCTTGGGACATGCTGATAGTCTTGTAAAATGTTGCGATGGTGTTGTGATTTGTCTTATTCATACTTTTTTTAAATTGCTTATTGATAAAAGGTGAGCATGAGCCTGAACAGGATGCCATGTTGCTTTCCAAGGTTTGTGCCTTGATATTGAGGAAAATTGTATGGATAAACTGATTTCCTTACAAATTCTATAAGCCTTTTAGAATCCAAGCAGCCCATTTAGGACCAGTGTACCTGTTTTTCTTTGTCTACCTTGGGACATGCTGGTAGTCTTGTAAAATTTTGTGATGGTGTTGTGATTTTGTGTCTTATTCGTACTTTTTTGAAATTGCTTATTGATAAAAGGTGAGCACAAGCCTGAACAGGATGCCATGTTGCTTTCCATCGCTACTCCCTGGCTTTACCCTGTGCTTAACCAAGCAGGGCAAAAGCCAGGCAAAACAGAAAATGATCATGATGGTAAGAGGCTTCTTTGCCTGTTTTTTAAAGAAAAGAATCGCTCTGAAGGCTACTTACAGTGTTCTGCTTAAGGTCATAATTGTAACCATCTATGGATTAATATAGTATGTAGCTGTGGGATTTAATGAAGGTGAGAACTGGATTCAGTGTAGGTGTAAAATAGAAAATATGTTTTACATTACACCTTCACACTTTTATTGCTTCACTCAGTGAGAAGGTGTGCTGCTGCAGAGATCAGCAGTGATGAGGGTTTACTTAGTGCCACCTTGGTGCTGTGAAGACAGTTAAAATAAACGGTGGGTACAGAAGGGAACCTATTGGGATACACCCCCCCCCCCCCCTCAATTTGTTAGGTCCCAAAGTGGCATTTTGAGTCTCTAGAGAGGGCCAACCTTTAAGGCGGTCATGTACAGCCATCTTCTCTGTCTTATGCCAGCGTGTATTACTGTTGGTACCTTTATGGGCCCATTTTTATCCCAGCAGTTAATTGGACATTCTGTTGGACAGACAAAAGAAAAGTACTACAATTCTTTATCTTCCGATTTCCAATGATTGACTTTTGGCCTGGATAGTACTTTTTCTTTAACTCCCCACCCAAGCAATGTACCTGTTGTGTCTGGAATCCCCTACGGTCCTATTCTGCACAGGAACTGCAATCAGGGAGTGTGCCGTTGCCATGCCAACTTTGACAGAAGGTGATCTTGGGGAGGGGATTGGCTCAGGGGGGGGGTTTAGGTGGCTGCTGCCATGGGAAGCTACTTTTGGTTTGCCCGGTATTGCATCTGCCAAAGCAGTAATGGGGTAAGTATGTCAGAACACATGCTGCTGTAGATAGACTTGTAATTGATTTTCTTCTCTCTTCTATTCTTTGTAATGCTACAGCCTTGTCTGCCATTTTTGGCTTTACTAATTTGTGCAGAGTTGCTATGTGTTTTCAGCAAGTGTGCAGTGTGTCGGCATTGTGGTGCTCTTTAGACTCTTAATTTGCAACTATTGTTTTTCATCCTTTAGGAAAACTGCCAATCGTAAATGACAGCGATGAGCTTGTAGCTATCATTGCTAGAACAGACTTAAAGAAAAACCGTGACTACCCACTTGCTTCCAAAGATTGCAGGAAGCAACTACTGTGTGGTGCAGCAATTGGAACCAGAGAAGATGATAAATACCGCCTTGATCTTCTCGTGCAGGCTGGGGTTGATGTTGTTGTACTGGTATGTATCCATTTACTTGTTAGTTGCTTAGCTAACTTTACAGTATGTTGCCTACATGGAAGCCCTTTGTATTGGAGGGCACGGTCAGGTAATCTGTATGCTTTGTCTTTATCAGGACTCTTCTCAGGGTAACTCTGTTTATCAGATAAACATGATCCACTACATCAAGCAGAAGTATCCTGAGCTACAGGTGGTAGGTGGAAACGGTGAGTTATTTGTGAATATATTTGCTCCCCTATACAAAATTTTTGATTTGCCGCTGCAATGCTTTGTACACAGTTGTCTGTAAGATCTATAAATTATCAAACTTTTTGTCCTTTAGTTGTAACTGCAGCACAAGCCAAGAACCTGATTGATGCAGGAGTAGATGCTCTTCGCGTAGGAATGGGATGTGGCTCTATATGCATCACACAGGAAGGTAAAAAGCTTTTGTTGTTGTAAATGAAAGATCTCCAAATGTAATGGCCAACCCTACTAATCTTGTGACACTCTTGCCTCCTTCCAATGCATCGCCAGTTAAAGTGAATTATTGTTTATGATTGGCTGGGGATAGGCGCACGACCACTGCTGTGGATGCAGCCGCTACAGATCCTGACTGCCGCAAACAGAGCCTTTTGCCAAACATTTAATATGCATGCCAAACGTCTCTCTGTGTGGACGAGAGCCTGCGCATGCGCTGTAAGACCAGGAAGGGGTGAGTTTTACTGGGCGAACTAGGGGGGGGTTCACACAGCGAGCATGCCAAATCAGGATTCTCGGGGGCAAGGAATAAAACCAGGGATGGTCAAATACTTTCCGCTTTTGGGAAAATCTTTAATCTAGATTAGAACTATTTATACATGTAAAGCTTATAAATGCAAACCTGTAGTAAGTAAGTCAAAAAGTAGCTAGTGAAGTGACTCCTTAAAGAATGATACCATCTGATCATCAAGCATTACATACTAATCCAGAAATGCATAATACATCTTATCATGGTTAAACATGGCTAACAGAGATATTACCTGGCAGACAGGAGAAGACGGGCAAGACTGTGGGTGACATGTTACGTTTTGGTATGTACCCTCTGGTCGGGCAGAAGGGGCAATATTGATAAAATGTCACCATATGAGAAATGTTGCAATTTATTGATAGCCAATTAGATGCTATTTATTTTAGGGAAAACAAACAAGCTTTTATTTTTGTATTACATTTTCCAAATAATTATCATGACACCACAGTATCATGACACATTTCAGTCCTGACAGTTGAATCCAGTTCCTCACTGGAAATAGGAGTGACAGTTTAAAGTTATACTAAAAGCAAGTCGAATGTCCCATTGTCTCGGCCTACACATTGCACTGTCCCAAATTCAGTCCGTTTTCAAAAAGACCCTGTAGTTATTTTTCAAAGTATTAGAGCATAGAAGATGCAGAGAAAAAATGAGGAGAAACAGTGGGTGTTTTAATAATAATAAATTATTGTTTATTTATATAGTGCCATCTTCCGTAGAGCTGTACAATGTGATGTGTGCTTTACATATATCCTAATGAAAGAAATTAAGTGCATTGTTGAGTTGTTATTGCCAGCACATAAAAAGGGGGTGAAAGTTTGCTGCAGGATAAGAGCCAGGGAGATGGTTGGGGGTGGTTCCATTCTCGGGCCACTGAAGGTTGATTAAAGGACCAGGTCAGCCGGGTGGAGACTAGTAGACAGACATAGCAGGAAGGAGTGCGCGGGAGGGACTCAATTTAAGGTAAGCTACTGATATTTTTTGACTTGCCAATCCCTTTAATGGAAGGGTTAACAAATGTCAAAGGGAATATAACATTTGCCATTCAAAACTGCTGTTAATAGGCTTTAAAGTGCATAAATCAAATGTAACCACTGATTGTTTTCTTCTCTGCAGTGATGGCTTGTGGCAGACCTCAGGGAACAGCAGTATACAAAGTTGCAGAGTATGCCCGCAGGTTTGGTGTCCCTGTAATTGCAGATGGTGGGATTCAGACTGTTGGCCATGTTGTTAAAGCTTTGGCTCTTGGAGCATCTACTGGTAAATCTCATTCTATTCCAAAGTGTTTCTACGTATGTGTACATACAATTTGTTGATGGTTAAGTGTAACCATTTCTTTTTCCTAGTAATGATGGGCTCCTTGCTGGCAGCCACTACAGAGGCACCTGGTGAATACTTCTTCTCTGATGGCGTCCGGCTCAAAAAATACAGAGGAATGGGATCATTGGATGCAATGGAGAAAAGTACCAGTAGCCAGAAAAGATATTTCAGGTCTTTATTATTTCCTTTTCTTCTGTATCCAGTGGTGAATGCCCTTTTCTTCTCTGCATACATGACTGTAGAGGACAGTGGATGCTAAGGAGACCTTAAGAGCACTAGCACATTGCATCCATATAATTAGATTATTCTCAATCTCCCATTGGGAGCCACTGAACCAAAGCCAGCTCCTGGGACCCAGCTTCTCATAGCAGGGCTGCTAAGAAGCAGGCGGCAGGTAAACAGGTTGTCTTTCATGCCCCGTCTAGCATTGCCTGATCTGAGGTCTGTAGCAAAGCCCACAATCCTCAGTAAAAATATAATGCAATACATGGAAGCTTATTTTAATGCAGATACATTTTTCTTTTGTGTAAACACCTATCTGTTTTTATTGGTTTAAAGCAGAACTCTAGTCAAAGAATCAAAGCTTAGTAAATTTCTCCCCCAACTTAAAGTGGACCAAAACCCATCCTGTAGTCTGAGACTCCAGAGCTGGCTTACTCCCTCCCCCTGGGGCATCCTAAACTGGGAAGCCTCAGGGCGCACAGTAAACTCACTTTTCCTCCCAGAGACTACAACACACCTTGAGCAGCGGCATCATTACTTAGTTCCCTCTGTGGCTGAAGGGCGCAGAGTGAAGCTGGCGCTGCTTGCAACTGCAGCTAGGATTCGAGCTGGCTGCTCTAGACGCAGTGTGGAGAGGTAAATGACCTCCACCCTAAGGTTATTTTTTTTTTCTCCTAGTGAGGGGGATAAAGTGAAGGTTGCCCAAGGAGTATCTGGTTCAATTCAAGACAAAGGATCCATCCACAAGTTTGCACCATACCTGATTGCAGGCATTCAGCATGGCTGTCAAGACATAGGGGCCAAAAGTCTGTCAATACTACGGTAAGACTTATTTAGATAAAACCTAAAAATCTTTAATATTTGTTTTTAGTATCCCAAGGATAGTATCTACTTTGCTATATTTACAGTTCTATGATGTATTCTGGGGAACTGAAACTGGAAAAGAGGACAATGTCTGCTCAAGTGGAAGGTGGAGTCCATGGTCTCCATTCGTAAGTTTATCTGTTTTTATAACCTTTTTACTTTCACTTTTACCAAAGCTTATTTTAATCTAGCACAAAGCTTTTATTTATTTTTTTTAGCAAATACATTTCTAGAATCCATTGTTTCCAATAGGCAGATTTAGTTTTATGGGTGAACCTGTAAAGAGCGAAAACATTTTTAAAAAGTGCCAGGATGGTCAACTAATCTGCCTCCATTCATATATTCTTAGTATACAGTAGGTCCTGCTCCAGATTAGATTACTTACACGTGGGTATTACTCCGCCAGATGGCGCTGGACTGCAGAGACATCGAAAACAGTCTCCTCCTGGCCCCTCAAATACCCAGGGACCTCCCACAATCCCCAGATCTTCTCTGCAGTCTGGACTGCGAAGGACAAGAAGATGGCTGTCTTCTCTGCAGGTGAGCGGGGCTATTAGCTTGCGGCCCTGTAGGACTATTCCCACCCATTCTATTAGTAATGTGCCTCCCAGCCTTGGCTGCGCTGGTCGGGTGATGGTAGGCAGCACCGCTGTCAGGTGCTTAGGAGTGCTGCTCCACCGCAATCCCCCACCAAAGGGTAGGCGGTATAGGCATATGGTGAGCCTCTATGGGATGCCCCTCCCGCCCTATTGCCCCTGTCTATCGGTGGGTCCTGTTAAGTGGCCGCTGTCCTCCCTCGCTCTCTCTTGTAGCCTCGGGGGATGGGTGTGTGTATGTGTATTTGCCTTTGTGCTTCACTGTATTTTGTTCTTATGATTGGTGTCAGTCGCCGTGCTGACTTGGTTGCACTTGTTGTCTTTTTTAAAATAGCCGCTGCGCGCGCTTCCACTGTGTTCCGCGCTTGGCGGCGGCGTTACTTCAGGCGCTGGTGCGCCGTTATTGGCTGCTTGTCACGTGTACGGCTTCGCGCTCTTCGGGGGGAGGCGCGTTTGGCGCGTTCCGCGTCACTGTCCCTGAGGCCCGTCCCTCGAGGTATACTCGGCGCCATTTTTTTTTTCTTGGATCCGGCTGCTACGTGACTGCCATCTACCTACCGCAGTCCGTGAGTGCCCTCGCGAGCGGCTTTATTTACCATTGTCATTTACATGTCACTTACGGTTCCCCATTGCTTATGTCTTTCAGGCGGGCAGAACCCCATTGGCTTCTCCTGGCCCTGACTCCCTCTATTTAGTTATTTAACTTGTGAGGCCTAGTGTTTAATTACTCCCACTTCCCTAGCGGGTTATTGGGGCATCCCGGGTTGCTTTTATAGCGTCAATCCCTATCGGCCTATTGTGCCGCTATAATCACCATATGGAGGCGTCTCAGGATAATGTGCTCGGGGTTCCTTCGGGACAAGCCCGGCTGTGTGTAGCTTGTGAGGTGTCCCCTATTAGTGCTGACAATGTGCGGCTCTGTGCACCTTGTGCCCAGCAGGAGCCTGGTTTTCCAGTGGCTGGACCTGCGCCTCGTATGGCTTCACCTACTCCCCCAAGCTTAAATCTCACTCCCATTGAGTTGCATACAAGTGGGGATTCTCAGCCTGATGTGTCTTCCAGACTGGCTAGTGTTGAGAAGTTGCTTGCTAATACCTTGGCGCGTAAGGCCTCTGCAAAAAAGCGGCACTTAAAGCCTGATGTCACTCTTTTCCCTATGGAAGCTGATGAGTTTTTGGAACTGTCTGGCTATACTCCTTTGGAAGAAGGGGAGTTAATTTCCGAGTCATCTGATGAGAGGCCCAGGGGTCATGACTATTTTGGCTCTGAACCCTGGGCCCCAGATGATACTGATAGGCTTTTGGCTCAGATTTTTGAGGTTCTGTCTCTTTCTCCCCCGGTTGCGGCCCCCAGGCAACAGGGGGAATTGTTTCATACTGCTAAGTCACGTTTGGAATTTCCTGAGCAAGCCCATTTTAATAATCTTGTGCTCAAGGAATGGGAGCGTCCCAGCAGGCTTCCCGGTGTACCTAAGAGTTGGGATGAGAAGTATCCCTTCCCTGCTGATGTGGTGAAGCGTTGGTCATCCCCTCCTGAAGTGGATGCCCTGGTCCTAGGGTTATCTAACACCTCTGTCATGTACTCCCCTGACTCTACTACGCTGCGGGATGCTGAGGACCGGCGCATTGATCAGCTGGCGTCCCATGCCTTTGCATGTGTGGGGACGGCGCTGCGCCCGGGTCTGTGCATCTTCCATTACGGCTGTGGCTATTAGGACCCTGCTCAGAAGTATCTCTGTCTGGTGTCTAGTGAGGAGTTTAATGCACTCTCTCGTTGTGATGTTTTTGTGACTTATGTCCCCTCTGCCTTGGATGACACTATTAGAATGTGTGGCAGAACCTCTGCCCTTGTGGTGGCTATACGGCGCTCGGTTTGGCTGCGCCAGTGGGCTGCTGACAACAGGCCCTCACTGGTTTTCCCTTCAAAGGACTACGCCTGTTTGGGGACCGCCTGGACCTGTTGGCTAAGGGAGGCAGGTTACCCCAGCGCATGCGGCAATCTCGGCCCTTTCGGGGTCAGGGCTCTTTTTCCTCCCCCTACCGTGGTGCTAGACAAGGGAGGGGGGTTTCCCTTACTGGGGTCCGAGGAGACTTTTGGGGTAGGGGCAGAGGACGTGGACGCCCTGGCTCCTCCTGGGGCTCAAAGCTTAAGTCCTCTCCCAAGCCCCCTCATGGGGGACGGCTTCAGCACTTTGCTCACGTCTGGAGGCTTCATGTCTCAGACCGGTGGATTCAGGTTCATCAGATCCCGGATTTCTCAGGACCCTGTGTCAGCTCAGGCTCTAGTGTAGGCGGTATAAAGCCTTCTGGAGCTGGGGGTCATCTGCCAGGTCCCTTTAAGAGAAAGGGGCAAGGGGTTCTGTTCCAACCTCTTCACCGTGCCCAAAAAAGATAGGTCAGTCAGGCCCATCCTGGACTTGAAGATCCTCAACAAATTTGTCAGGTGCAGCCGTTTTCGCATGGAAACTCTGCGCTCTGCCATCAGTTACCTGCGTCCAGGGTACTTCATGACGTCTGTGGATATCAAGGATGCTTACCTTCATATTCCTGTGTTTCCAGGTCATCAAAGGTTCCTCAGGTTCGCTCTGGAGGGTCAGCACTACCAATTTGTGGCATTGCCCTTTGGTCTCACTTCAGCTCCCAGAGTGTTCACCAAGGTGCTGGCAGGAGTGATGTCTCTCTGCTCAGGGCATCCGCGTGCTGCCCTACCTGGACGACCTTCTCATCACTTCCCAGTCCCTACATCAGGCAGAGTTGGATACTCAGCTGCTAGTGTCCACTCTGGAGTCATTTGCCTGGGTGATCAACCATCCCAAGTCTTCTCTGTCTACCTCCTTGGTGACTCCCTTCCTGGGAATGAATCTGGATACAGTTCAGGCAAGGATTTTTCTTCCTCAGCAGAAGGTGGACAGTCTGCTTGCACAGGTCCAGTTCCTGCTTTCTTGTCGTCATCCCTCCATCAGGCAGGTAATGCAGCTGGTGGGCCTGATGGTGGCGTGCTTCAAGGCAGTCCCTTATGCTCGATTCCACTTGAGGCCTCTGCAACTCCACCTCTTGTCAGTATGGGACAAGGATCCTGCGTCCCTGGACCGTGTCTTTGCGCTTTTCCCCCTGGTCAGGCAGTCCCTCTCGTGGTGACTGGACTCCAGGAACCTGTTGGGGGGCAGATCCTTTCAGACCCCGTCCTGGGAGACTGTCACAATGGATGCCAGTCTTTCAGGTTGGGGGGGGGGGGTTTCTGGAAGTCCCTGCAGTTCCAAGGGAGGTGGGGCCCTCAGGAGTCCCACACACCTATCAACGTTCTGGAACTGCGGGCGATCAGGTTGGTTCTGACTCAGTTGACTCATCACCTTCGGGGCCTGCCTGTTCAGGTGCGCTCTGACAACCAGACGGCAGTTGCCTACATCAATCATCAGGGAAGGACCCGGAGAAAGAGGGCCCTCCAGGAGGTGTCTCTGATCCTGAGCTGGGCGGAGGCCAATGTTCCCTGCATCTCAGCCATGTACATCCCGGGGGTGGAGAATCTGGAGGCAGACTCCCTCAGCAGGGGGACTTCTCGTCTGGGAGAATGGTCCCTCAGCAGCAGGGTGTTTCACTCCCTGTGCCACCATTGGGGTCAGCCAGATGTGTTTGCGTCCCGTCACAATCACAAGCTCCCGGCCTTTGTCTCCCTGTCCCAGGATCCTCTGGCCTTGACCACGGATGCTCTAGCAATGTCATGGCAGGACTTTCAGTTTCTGTATGTCTTCCCTCCATTCCCCCTGCTGGGCAGGGTTCTGCGCAAGATTGCTCTGGAGGGGGTGCCAGCAATTCTGGTGGCCCCCAGGTGGCCAAGAAGAGTGTGGTTCGCAGACATCGTGCAGCTGGCAGTAGCTCTGCCCAGGGTGCCAGACCTGCTCACTCGGGGTCCCTTACGCCATCCTAATTTACAAACTCTGGCTTTGACGGCCTGGCTGCTGAAACCTCCATCTTGATGAAGAAGGGGCTGTCTACCTCTGTTGTTGATACCATGATAAAGGCTAGGAAGAAGTCTTCTTCTTCCACTTACTATAGGGTTTGGCGTGCCTACATTGACTGGTGTGAGTCTAGGTCTCTTCCCTGTCGTGTGTTCTCTATTCCCAGGATCCTGGAGTTCCTGCAGCATGGGTTGGAGATGGGGCTCCAACTGAGTACTCTGAAGGGTCATGTTTCTGCCCTGGCTGTTTTCTTCCAGAAGTCCTTTGCTCAGCATTCTCTGATCAGGTTTTCCAGGGGGTTACTCATGTGCGTCCCCCACGTAAGCCTATGTTGCCTGTTTGGGACTTGAACTTGGTTTTGTCAGCCTTGCAGGGTGCTCCCTTTGAACCTGTGCAGGATGCTGCCCTGGCTGTTCTTACTTTCAAGGTTGTCTTTTTGGTGGCTATCGCAGACGTGTATTTATTAATCCATGAAGCATCTTGTAAATGGGCTATTCCCCTGCAGAGACTTTGTGCTTTTTAATTTTAGAGCGTTGGATATAAACTAGGATTATATCTAATTCTACAAGGTCAAGCCTTTTGCCTTTATTCTTGGGAACACTAAATGCTGTATTTGCATTATATTTAGTGCGTTGCATCAAGACACATCTCACTAACAAATGCGTTTAGGTTAGGTAGAATACTGCTTTATATGCATCTAATGTGCAAAGGTTTAAACTGGGCCTCAAGCTGGGCTGTAAGCTGTTTCACTTGCCTTTAGGAATATCTCCAGGTATCTGTACCATCCCCAAACAGTGTGCAGCCACTGGCCCTGCCTTCTGTGATTGGTCATGTGGAGCCATGGGACCCATCAACACCGAAGGGGCAGGTGCAGACATTACCGATGTCTTTCATTACAGCCATCAGTTTCATAGTTTTAAAAAATCTAGTTGCAAGCTAGAGCCACACAGTAACTTGGACATTGTTTGTAGGTATTTAGATTTGCATTTGACAAATTGTCTATCAATTTAGCCTTGTTTTTTCATAGGATTATGAACAGTGGTATATAGCACAGTCTACTTGAGTCAGTTATATGTGTTGCTGGAGGTTATGTAAAAATGGAAGGTTGTTAGGTCTTAAACTGGACCGACACTCACATTATGTAAAATACTTTTGTGTGATATTGCCTTGATATGTGATATATAGATAATTATTTTTTAAGCTGCAAGTGTATGAGAGGAAAGGCATTTTGTTCATTACTGGGTGGAAAGAATAGTAGTTTGGATCAAGGTTTGATAACAGGATCAAAAAGTGCCTTTGCTAAAGTCTAAAGAAGGAGGATGCATCCTAATGCCTGAGCCCTGTTTTTTTTTCTTTTTCTCAGTTGTGATTTTTCTTACTTCCATGCCTAGGCATGTCTTGTCAGCCTTGCTGATGATTCTGCAGCTTTGTAACCTAGGCTCCAATGTGGACATACCTGGTTGACCAGTTGCTGGTGTTAGCCTCACTGTCACACACTTTTGGTAAAGGCTAAGGTCAGGAGAAGAGGGGCCGATAACTTTTCTATTAAAGGTAAAAAGATAAATGGTGTATTCACTGCTGTAATCCCTACATTACCATCCTATTCACATGCCATAAGTCCCCAACAAATCTTTTGCTGTGTTATTCTAAGTATACAGCACGTCCTGCTCCAGAGAATTCCTTATGTTTGGGTTATACATCCACAAGATGGCGCTGGACTGCAGAGACAGCAAAAAAAAAAAGTGGCTCCTCCCAGCCCCTTATATTCCAGGGACCTCCCAACTGGGACCATCCCCAGTTCTTCTCTGCAGTCGGCGCTGCGAAAGCAAGAAGATGGCTCTCTACTCGCAGGTGAGCAGAGCTATTAGCCTGTGGCCCTGTAGGACTATCCCCACCCGTTCCTCCTTTTTCTGCTTCCCAGCTTTGGCTGCGCTGGTCGGGTGACGGTAGGCAGCACTGCTGTCAGGTGCTTAAAGTGGACCAACACCCAGGATTGTCACTATCCTGGGTGTTGGTCCACTTCCGCGGGGCACCCCCCCCCCCCCCTGCTGTGTGAAACCCCCTCAGAAAGCCCCAAAAACTCACCTCACCCCGCTCCTAAAGCGCATGCGCGAGCGCTCCGCCAATCAGCGCGGACGGACAAGCTGGAATATGGACCGGACAAGAAGAGCGTGCCCGACGCCGCCTCTCACGCTTCCCTCTAACAGGGAGCGCACCCGCGCTGGCCATTCACAAACGGCCAGCGAGCATGCGCACCCTGCTAGAGGGAAGCGCGAGAGGCGGCGGGCCGCGCATGCGCCGTTGGAACGAGGTAGGATTTTTGGGGGTCCTGGGGGTGCCCCGCTGTGTGAGACCCCCCGATCGGGGTGCCCCGCGGGCAGGGAGCTGATCGGCCCGGGAATCTCAGATTCCCGGGCCGATCGGCAGTGAGTGTTGGTCCACTTTAAGGAGCGCTGCTCCGACCGCAATCCCCCACCAAAGGGTAGGCGGTATATGCATATGGTGAGCCTTTATGGGATGACCCTCCCGCGCTATCACCCTCGCCTCCTGTCCATGGGCTCCCGTTAGGTTGGCCGCTGCCCTCCCTCGCTCTCCCTGGTATCTCGGGGGGGGGGGGGGGGGGGGGGGGAGGTTATTCGTCACTCTTTGGGATTGTATTCTGTGTATGCTTTGGATTTGTGTTGCTGCCTGTTGTTGGTTGCACTGGTTACATTTTTTTAAAAATGCCGCCGCCACCACGCGTGCTTGTTCGGCGTTCCGCGGTTGGCGGCGACTTTACCTCGGGCACTGCTGCGCTGACATGGTCACGTGGGCACCTTCGTGCTCTTTGGGGGGGGGCGGGTCTTGCGGATGGCGCGGTTCGCATTACTGTCTCCGCGGCCCGCCCGGCGGGCGCCATTTTTGCTCTCCTCGTGCTGCGTGGCTGTCGTCTACATACCGCGGTCCATAAGTGCCCCTGCGGGCTGGCTTATTGTTTATATACATTATGTATGCATACCGCTTACAGGACCGTTCTGTTTGTCTTGCAGGTGGGTCAAACTTAATTGTGGTTTCTCCTGGCCTATCACCTCTATTTAGTTTGCTATTAGAGGCCTATTCTGCCTTAACTCCCTCTTCCCTAGCGGGCTATTGGGGCATCCCGGGTGGCCTTATAGCGTAAATCCCTATTGGCCGGTGGGCCGCGATAATCGCCATATGGAGGCTTCTCAGGATAATGTGCTTGGGGTTCCTTTGGGACAAACCCGGCTGTGTGTGGCGTGTGGGGTGTCCCCTACAAGTGATGACAATGTGCGTGTTAGTGTACCCTGTGCCCAGCGGGCGCTTGGGCTGCAATCTGGGTTGCCTGTAGCTGGTCCTGCGCCCCGTGTGGCTTTGCTTACCCCCCCCCCCCACCCCATGCTTACATCTGACTCCCAGTGAGTTGCCTACCAGCGGGGAGTCTCAGCCTGATTTATCTACCAGGGTGGCTAGCATTGAGAAGCTGATTGCTGGCCCTACAGTGCGTAAGGCCTCTGCTAGGAGGCGACATCTGGCGCCTGGGGATAACCTCTTTCCTATGGAGGCTGAGAAATTTTGTGACCTGGCTGGTTATACCCCCCTGGAAGAGGGGGAATTGTTTTCTGATTCAGAATCATCTGGTGAGCAGCCTAAGGGTTATGCTGATTCTGGCTCTGACCCATGGGCTCCAGATGATACTGACAGGCTTTTGGCTCACATTTTTGAAGTACTTTCTATCTCTCCTCCTGCCGCGGCTCCTCGGCAGCAGGCGGAGTTGTTTCACACTGCTAAGCTACGTTTGGAGTTTCCTGAGCAAACTCACTTTAATAACCTTGTGCTCAAAGAGTGGGAGCAACCGAGCAGGCTCCCTGGGGTGCCTAAGAGTTGGGATAAGAGGTATCCCTTTCCTGTTGAAATGGTTAAGCCTTGGTCGTCCCCTCCCGAAGTGGATACACCAATTCTGGGTTTGTCTAACACTTCTGTCATGCATTCTCCTGACTCTACTACGCTGAGGACCGGTGCATTGATCAGCTGGCTTCCCATGCATTTACCTGTGTGGGGTCCGCGCTGCGTCCGGTTTGTGCCTCTGCTATTACAGCTGTGGCTATTAGGACTCTGCTTAGGAGTATTTTAGATGGGGCTCCTGATGATGCGGCTAGTGAAGAGTATAGAGCCCTTCTGCGTTGAGGAATTTGTTGCATATGTCCTCTCTGCCTTGGATGATACCATTATAATGTGTGGCAGGGCTTCTGCCTTGGCGGTGGCTATACGCCGCTCGGTTTGGCTGCGCCAGTGGGCAGCTGACAACGCTGCCAAGAAGGCTCTCACTGGGTTCCCCTTTAAAGGACTGCGTCTATTTGGGGATCGCCTGGACCTGTTTGCTAAGGGAGGCAGGTTACCCCAGTGCAAGAGACAGTCTCGGCCCTCCTTTCTTCCCTCGTACCGTGGGTCCAGAATGGGAAGGGGAGCGTCATTTGCAGGGGCCCGGGGAGATTTCTGGGGCAGAGGGCGTGGCCGCCCTGGGTCCTCCTGGGTTTCCAAATCGAAGTCTTCCCCCAAGCCCCCTCAGGCATGAAGGGGCGCCCTCGCCCATCCGGGTGGGGGGGGGGGGCGGCTTCGGCTCTTTGCTCACGTCTGGAGGCGTCATGTCTCAGCCCGGTGTATTCAGGAGGTAGTGTCCTCCGGTTACAAGATAGAGTTGGCAGCCTGGCCGCCCCCAAGATTCATCAGATCCCGGATGCCTCAAGACCCCCTGTCAGCTCAGGGCCTGTTGCTTGCTGTGCAGAATCTACTGGAGCTGGGGGTTATCTGCCAAGTGCCCTTAGGGGAAAGGGGCAAGGGCTACTATTCCAACCTTTTCACCGTTCCCAAAAGAGATTGTTCTGTCAGACCCATCCTGGACTTAAAGCTTCTCAACAAGTTTGTCAGATCCAGGCGTTTTCGCATGGAGACTCTGTGCTCAGCTGTAAGTTCACTACTCCCAGGGGACTTCATGACCTCTGTGGACATCAAGGATGCTTACCTTCATATTCCAGTCTTTCCAGGTCACCAGAGATTCCTCAGGTTCTGGAGGATCAGCATTACCAGTTCGTGGCACTGCCCTTTGGTCTCACTTTGGCTCCCAGGGTATTCACCAAGGTGCTGGTGGGCATTATGGCTCTGCTGAGAGCTCAGGGCATTCGTATTCTTCCCTATTTGGATGACATTCTTATCACTTCTCCGTCCTTCCAACAGGCAGAGCTGGATACTCAGCGGGTGGTGACCACAGTGGAGTCATTCGGCTGGGTGATAAACCACTCCAAATCTTCCCTGTCTCCCTCTTTGGTGAAGCCATTTCTGGGTATGAATCTGGATACAGCTCGGACCAGGATCTTTCTTCCTCAGCAGAAGGTGGACTGTCTGCAAGCGCTAGCTCAGCTCCTTCTGTCCTGCCCTCATCCTTCCATCAGGCATAGAATGCAGCTGGTGGGCCTGATGGTGTCCTGCATTGAGGCCTTATGCTCAGTTTCACATGAGGCCTCTTCAATTCCAATTCTTTTCTGTATGGGACAGGGACCCTGTGTCCCTGGATCAGGTTTTGGTTCTGTCCCCCCCCCCCCCCCCCCCAGCCAGGCGGTCCCTCTTGTGGTGGCTGGACTCCTTTCTGGCCCCTTGCTGCGAGACAGTCACCACAGATGCCAGTCTGACAGGTTGGGGGGGGGATTCTGGAGATCCCTAACATTCCCGGGGCCCACAGGAGGCCCACACCCCTATCAACGTTCTGGAACTGAGGGCAATCAGGTTGGTTCTAGCCCGCTTGACCCCGCGCCTTCGGGGTCGGGTTGTTCAGGTACGCTCTGACAACCAGACGGCGGTTGCCTACATCAATCATCAGGGAGGGACCCGGAGCAAGGGGGCCCCTCAAGGAAGTGTCTCTGATCCTGTTCCGGGCAGAGGACAATGTTCCCTGCATCTCAGTGCTCTTGTGTCTCTGTCCCGGGACCCTCTGGCCTTAGCCATGGATGCTCTGACAATGCCCTGGCAGGGTTTTCAGCTACTGTATGTCTTTCCCCCGTTTCTCCTGTTGGGCAGGGTTCTGCGAAAGATAGCTCAGGAAGGGGTGCCAGCAATCCTGGTGACCCCCCGTTGGCCAAGAAGAGTGTGGTTTGCAGACATCGTGCAGCTGGTGGTAGATCAGTACGCCCTGCCCAAGGATCCAGACCTGCTCACTCAGGCGCGGCTATGCTACCCCAATTTACCAATGCTGGCTTTAACGGCCTGGCTGATGAAACCTCCATCTTAATGGAAAAGGGGCTGCTTGCCTCTGTTGTTAACACCATGATCAGGGCTAGGAAAAGGTCCCCTTTCATCTACTATAGGGTTTGGCATACCTACATTGACTGGTGTGAGGCTAAAACTCTTCCCTGTCGTGTGTTTTCTATTCCCAGGATTCTGGAATTTCTCCAACATGGTTTGGATCTGGGGCTTCAACTCAGCACTCTGAAAGGTCATGTGTCTGCTTTGGCTGTTTTCTTTCAGAGATCTTTTGCTCAGCATCATCTGGTCAAGACTTTTTTCCAGGGGGTTGCTCATGTTCGCCCCCCACGTAAGCCTATGTTACCAGTCTGGGACTTGAACTTGGTCCTTTCTGCCTTGCAGGGGTCTCCTTTTGAGTCTGTGCATGAGGTTGCTTTGTCCATTCTTACGCTTAAGGTAGTCTTTTTGGTGGCTAACATTTCTGTTAGGCGTGTTTCTGATTTGCGGCGCTTTCCATCAAGCCCCCTTTGAGAGACACGGGGACAAGGTGGTGTTTCGCTTAAACCTAATTTTCTGCCTAAGGTTGTGTCTGCTTTTCATCTCAATCAGGACATTGTTCTGCCTTCTCTGTGCCCTAATCCTAGTAACGCTAAGGAGAGGGCTCTACATTCCTTGCATGTGGTCAGGAACCTGAAGTTCTATTTGGTGGCTACTGAGCCCTTCAGGAAGACTGATGCTCTTTTTGTGGTCTCAGCTGGAGCCAGAACCTTAGGACCAGAAAAGTCTACCATCAACAAGTGGATCCGTCAGGCTGTGATTCAGGCCTATTCTGCTAATGGGAATAAAGGGAAGGATCCTCCCTTCCCCCCTCACTGCTCATTCCACTTGTGCTATTGGTGCACCAGGCTTCTGTTGAACAAGTTTGCAAGGCCGCTACTTGGTCTTCTGTTCATACTTTTTCTTCGTTTTACATGGTTGATGTCCGGGCCTCAGCTGATGCTGCTTTTGGCTGCAAAGTTCTGTAGGCGGCAGTGGTTTAATCTGCATGTTGTTGCTTTTGGGGATCCCACCCTACCTTATGGACACTGCTATTGGATGTCCCAAACGTAAGGAATTATCTCTGGAGCAGGACATGCTGTATACTTAGAATAATACAATTCTGTGTTTACTCACCTGTAGAATTAGTATTATACGTATACAGCACATCCTGCTCCACCCTGCCTTTGTTATCATTAATCTTAGTGCCTCTGTATGGTGGTTTTTATCATGGTTACATTTGTTTGATTATGGGTGTTATTCTCCCGGCCTCTTGCTAACTGCTTGTCAATACTGGGGATTTTGTGGGAGGTCCCTGGAATATAAGGGGTCGGGAGGAGCCACTTTTTTGCTGTCTCTGCAGTCCAGCGCCATCTTGTGGATGTATAACCCAAACGTAAAGAATTATCTCTGGAGCAGGTCGTGCTGTATACGTATAATACTAATTCTACAGGTGAGTAAACACAGAATTGTATTTTTGTTTTCTTGTTTTTTTTGTTTTTTTCCCTAAATGCGCAATGGGTCTTGGCAGGTATATTTCAACCCCCAAACCCTGAGATTTTGGGTATGCTAGGCTTTATTCGCAATCTAACTGTTTTTGTTGCCAACAGAATAATTAAGTTGTCTTGGGTCCTAAACCTGTGAACCCCCAGATTTATTAAACCATTTCAAGATTAAATTGATTTATTTGCCAGTTATACATAGCTCAGCAATGTGAGCAGTCTAAGGGTCTGTTTGAACATCTGGAATATGGGGAAGGGCATTCATATTTCTTGTAATAGCAGTCATTGTTCCAGGACTAGCTGGTACCTTGCCGTACATTGTTTCAATCCATGAAATTATGCATCGATTGGCATTCTAAAAGAGTGTTGTTGGTTCCCTCTAAATATAAAAGTGTTCATGCTAAAGCACCGTTAACCATTCTTTAATTTAGAGAGCTGGCTAGAATGAGTTCTTGATGTATTTTATTTAAGGTTGATAAATACACCTGTGGACAAATGCGTTGGTAGCCTTCCGTTAAAGATAAGTGATGGCAGAGCTCCTTGAAAAGGAGAAGGGGGGCATTGAGTGCTCTTTTTATTTACGGTTTTGAGTCCCACAGTTTTTTTGCATGTAGACATGCAGACGTAGTCCCTGTGTGTTCTCTAGCTGCTCAGTATTTCTCCTCCATTTGGAAATCCAAAGAAAAAACACATAAAAAAACAGTGTATCTATCTGTATTTACCTATTGTGACCCAATGTGGGAGATTAATGAGATAGATTGCCAGGGATTGTTAGGCAAACATCCATTTTCATTAGCATGGACACAACTTCTGGTGGGCACTGTAAGTTGTATGTCTACATGCAAACTGTGGGATTAAAGCCTTTGGATAAAAATGACACCCAGTAACCCCCCCACCCCCTTTTAACAAGGACCTCTCCCATTACCTTACCTGGCACAGCTCACTTCCCAGATTGGAAAATAGGGTGTGGGGGGATTTTTTTTTTTTTTTTTTAATTATATTAGTAACATTTGTTTCGAGGTCCATGCTACGGTACATATACAGACATTTTTAATGATACTTTAACTTTAATGTGTTTGGTCTATAACAGAGTTTCCTCAACCCTCTCCTCGAGCGCCCCCAACTTGTCATGTTTTGCAGATCTTCACACAGTTAATTGTTTAGGTAGAGATATGGAGCCAGCTATGTGGAGAGGCACAAAACATGATCTGTTGGTGGCTCTCGAGGAACTATAGTCTGTAATGTCCTTTCTAATCTCCTGAAGAGGCTTTCTTTGCTCCACATGGTGTATATCACACACAGTGACGACAAACTGCATAGTGGCTATTTTTGATAGATATGATTAAATAGGCAATCTATTTTAAGTATACAGCATGTCCTGTTCCAGAATATTCCTTACACTTGGGGTAATACATCCACAAGATGGCGCTGGACTGCAGAAAACAGCTTGTGGCCCTCCCGGCCCTATATAAGTCAGGGACCTCCCACAAATTCCCCAGTTCATTTTTGCAGTCTGCGCTGAGAAGATAGAAGATGGCTCTCTTGTGGCGCAGGTGATGGCGCTGATATGCCTGCGGCCCTGCAGGACTATTCCCACCCATTCCGTTCTACATATTGCCTCCCAGCCTCGGCTGACAAGGTTCGGATGACAGGTTTGTAAGCACCAGGGTAGGTGCTGAGGAGCTACGTTCCTACCGCAGTCCCTGCTTTAACAGGGTAGGCGGTTTAGGCTGATGGTGAGCCTCTTTGGGATGCCCCCACTGCTTCTTGGGTTTTGCCAGGCTCCTCCTGTGCACTTAATCCTGTGACCATGGTATTCCCCTCCTCCCTCACTTTTCCGGGTGCCCCGGGAATCCCGTATGTAACCCCTCTCGTTCTCCCTCTGAGTGATCTCTGGGGGGGGGGGGTCGGGGGCTTCTAGTTGTAAGCTTGTGTTTTTTGCTTTTGTGTGTTTGTTGTACTGTATATCACCGCCGCGCGCGTGTACTGCGCTCCGCGGATGGCAGCGTCATTCGCCTCAGCTGCCAGACCGCTATTGGCCGGCAGGTTCACGTGGGCGCATTTCGCGCTCTTTGGGGGGGGGGGGGCAGGGCACCGGGGATGATGATGATTTTGAGGTCTCATCTCCACAGAGCCCGCCCCTCAAGGTCAGCGGACGCCATTTTGTTGCCATTGCGGTGTGGGCGGCCTAGCTCCTGCGGTCCATGCGTAACCCCGGTGGGGTAAAATCTTTCTGGTTTTTCTGGCTGTATGCTCATGGGAATGCTTGTTATGTCTTTCAGGCGGGTTACAACTTCAGCACTCTGGTTTCTCCCGGCCATCTCCCCTCATTACCTCCCACTTCCCTAGTGGGTCATTGGGGCATCCTGGGTAGCTCTTTAGCGTTAACCCTTATTGGCCTTACTGTGCCATTCAAATCACCATATGGAGGCTTCTGGGGATAATGGGCCTGGGGTTCCTTCGGGAGAAGCCCAGCTATGTGTTGCGTGTGGGGTATCTCCAATCAGTGATGATGTCGGGGTATGTGTACCTTGCACCCAGCAGGTACTTGCACTGCAATCTAGGTTACCTGTTGCTGGTCTGCGCCTCTGGCTTCGCCTACCCCCCCACGCTTACATTTGACCCCCAGTGAGGTGCATACCAGTGGGGAGTCTCAACCTGATTTGGCTGCACGGGTGGCCAGCATTGAAAAACATCTTGCTGGGTCTGCCCCGCGTAAGGCTTCT
Source organism: Gastrophryne carolinensis (assembly GCA_027917425.1). Classification (NCBI taxonomy): domain Eukaryota; kingdom Metazoa; phylum Chordata; class Amphibia; order Anura; family Microhylidae; genus Gastrophryne; species Gastrophryne carolinensis. The sequence goes on from CM051238.1 coordinate 262,419,344, forward strand.
GCTAAGAAGCAGCATTTATCACACGCTGTTTCTCTCTTTCCCATAGAGAATGAGGACATTTTTTACACTACTGGTTATTCTCCCCCCCCCCCCTCCCCCCCCCCCTGGAGGAGGGGGAATTGTTCTGATTCAGAATCATCTGAGGAGCAGCCTAGGGTTTATGGGGCTACAGGGTCTCCCTTTGGGGAAGATCTATGGTCCTCAGATGACACTGACAGACTTTTGGCTCATATCTTTGAAGTGCTCTGTATATCCCCTCTTGCTGCAGCTCCGCAGTAGCAGAGCGAGCTCTTTCATACGGTTAAACCACGTTTGGAATTCCTTGAGCAGTCTCACTTTAATAATCTGGTGCTCAAAGAATGGAAGCGGCCTAGAAAGCTGCCAGGGGTGCCTAAGAGTTGGGATAAAAGGCATGCCTTTCCTGCTGATGTGATAAAGTGTTGGTCATGTCCTCCGAGGTGAACGCGTCCGTTCTGGGGCTGTCATGCATTCTCCTGACACTACTACCCTGAGGGATGGTGAGGACCGGCGTATGGACCAACTGGCTTGCCATGCCTTTGCCTGTGTGGGGACCGCGCTACGCCCGGTTTGTGCCTCTGCCATTACAGCTGTTGCTATTAAGGTTTTGCTTAAGAGTCTCTTGAAGAGGGAGGAGAAGAGTATAGATCTCACCTGCATTGCTATGAATTTGTTGCATATGTCCTGTCTGCTATGGATGATGCCATTAGAATGTGTGAAAGAACTTCTGCCCTGTTGGTGGCTATACGCCGCTCTGTCTGGCTACATCAGTGGGTAGCTGATAATGCTGCTAAGAAGGCTCTTACTGGTTTCCCTTTCAAGGGCCTGCGCCTTTTTGGTGAACGCTTGGATTTGTTTGCCAGGGGCGGTAGGTTACCTCAACGTAGGAGGCCGTCCCGGTCCTTTCGGGGGATGGGTACCCTTCTCCCATCCTTCCGTGGCTCCAGACCTGGCCGAGGAGTCTCCTTTACTGGGGCCCGTGGAGATCACTGGGGAAGGGGCAGAGGACGTGGCCGTCCTGGCCTCTCCTGGGGTCCCAAGCCAAAATCCTCACCCAAGCCCCCTCAGGCATGAAGGGGCGCCCTCACCCATCCGGGTGGGGGTATGGCTTCGGCTCTTTGCTCGCGTCTGGAGGCTTCATGTCTCAGACCGGTGGATTCAGGAGGTAGTGTCCTCTGGTTACAAGATAGTTTGCAGCCTGGCCGCCCCCAAGATTCATCAAATCCCGGATGGCTCAAAACCCCCTGTCAGCTCGGGGTCTGTGCCTTGCTGTCCAAAACCTTCTGAAGTTGGGGGTCATCTGGCAGGTGCCTTTTGAGGGAAAGGGGCAGAGGCTACTATTGCAATCTTTTTACTGTTCCCAAAAAAGACGGGTCCATCAGACCTATCCTGGATTTAAAGTGCCTCAACAAATTTGTCAAATTCAAACACTTTCGCATGGAGACTCTGCGCTCATCTGTCAATTCGCTACGCCCAGGGGACTTCATGACCTCTGTAGACATCAAGGACACTTAACTTCTTGTACCAATCGCTCTGGAGGATCAGCACTATCAATTTGTGGCTTTGCCTTTCGGTATCACCTCGGCTCCCAGGGTATTCACCAAGGTGCTGGCGGGCGTACTGGCTCTGCTGAGATCTCAGGGCATTCGCATCCTTCCTTACTTGGACGACATTCTCATCATGTCTCAATCTCTCCAGCAGGCCGAGCTGGGATACTCAGCTGGTGGTGTCCACACTGGAGTCCTTTCGGATGGGTGATCAACCACCCCAAGTCTTTCCTGTCATAGTCAATGGTGCGGTCCTTTCTGGGCATGACTCTGGATACATCTCAGGTCAAGATTTTTCTCCCTCAGTAGAAGGTGGAGAGTGTTCAGGCCCAAGCCAGGTTCCTTGTCTTGCCCTCATCCCTCCATCCGGCAGGGGATGCAGCTGGTGGGCCTGATGGTGTCTTGTTTCGAGGCGATTCCGTACGCTCAGTTTCACATGAGAGCAGATCCTTTCTGGCCCCGTGCTGGGAGACAGTCACCACAGATGCAAGTCTGACAGGTTGGGGGGCTTCTGGAAATCCCTGAAATTCCAGGGTCAGTGGGGCCCTCAGGAGGCCCACACCCCTATCAACATTCTGGAATTGAGGGCGATCAGGTTGGTTCTCGCCCAATTGACTCCACACCTTCGGGGGTCGGGCGGTTCAGGACAACCAGATGGACTACATCAATCATCAGGGAGGGACCCGGAGCAAGAGGGCCCTCAAGAAAGTGTCCCTGATACTGTCTTGGGTGGAGAAGAATGTTCCTTGCATCTCAGCTGTGTACATCCTGGGGGGTGGAGAATCTGGAGGCTCCCTTAGCAGGGGGACCTCTGGTCTGGGAGAATGGTCCCTCAGCAGTAGGGTGTTTTGCTCCCTGTGCCACTGCTGGGGTCAGCCAGATGTGGATCTGTTTGCGTCCCGTCACAATCACAAGCTTCCAGACTTTGTCTCTGTCCCGGGACCCTCTGGCCTTGGCCATGGATGCACTAGCAATGTCTTGGAAGAGCTCTCAGCTTCTCTGTGTTCCCTCCTTTTCCTCTGCTGGGCAAGGTGCTGTGCAAGGTTGCTCAGGAAGAGGTGGCAACCATTCTGGTGGCCCCCTGTTGGCCAAGAAGGGTGTGGTTCACAGACGTCGTGCAGTTGGCAGTAGATCAGTATGCTCTGCCCAAGGATCCAGACCTGCTCACTCAGGGGCAGCTATGCCATCCCAATTTACAAACGCTGGCTTTAATGGTCTGGCTGCTGAAACCTCCATCTTGATGGAAAAGGGGCTGCCTGCCTCTGTTGTTAATACCATGATTCGGGCTAGGAAGAAGTCCTAGTCATCCATCTACTATAGGGTCTGACATGCTTACATTGACTGGTGTGAGTCTAAGTCGCTTCCCTGTAGGGTGTATTCTAAGTATACAGCACGTCCTGTTCCAGAAGATATTCCTTACACTTGGGTTATACATCCAGTAGATGGCGCTGGACTGCAGAGACAGAAAAGTGGCTCCTCCCGGCCCCATATACACCCGGGACCTTCCACAAAATCCCCAGTTCTTCTCTGCAGTAGGCGTTGCGAAGACAAGAAGATGGCTCTCTACTCGCAGGTGAGTGGGGCTATTAGCCTGCGGCCCTGCTGGACTATTCCCACCCGTTGCCTTCTATTGCCTCCCAGCTTAGGCTGCACTGGTTCGGGTGAAGGTAGGCAGCACCGCTACTAGGTGCTGAAGGAGTGCTGCTCCTACCGCAATCCCCCCACCAAAGGGTAGGCGGTACAGGTCCATGGTGAGCCTTATGGGATGCCCCTCCCGCATCTTATGCCCCCTGTCCCCGCAGTTGGCTCCCTTAGGCTGGCCTTCGTTCTCCTCGCTCTCCCTGGTAGATCTCGGGGGTGTGTGCATGTCTTTATGTATATAACATATGTTTTATGTGATGATCCCTTTTGAATTGGTTGCACTGGTTTCCTTTGCCACCGCGTGCTTGTACTCCGCTCCGGTCCGGTCGGCGTCTACATCACCTCACGTGCAGCTGCGCCATCATTGGCTGGCTTTGTCATGTGGGCGCTTTTTCGCGCTCTTCGTGGGGTGGGCCTTGTGGCTGACACGTTATGCATCACTGTCTCCGCGCCCCGCCCCTCGAGGTATATGCGGGCGCCATTTTAGCTTTCTGCTGCGTGTCTGGCGTCTCCATATCGCGGTCCGTGAGTGCCCCTGCGGGCTGATTTTATTTTGTATTCTCTCTATTGCACATTGCTTATGGGGTCTTTTTGCTTATGTCTTGCAGGCGGGTCAAACTTTAGTGGTTTCTCCCGGTCCTATCCCCTCTATTTAGTGTTAACTCTTATTGGAGGGCTATTTTATATCTCCCACTTCCCTAGCGGGCTATTGGGGCATCCCGGGTAGCCTTATTGGCGTCAATTCCAATTGGCACTATAATCACCATATGAAGGCTTCTCGGGATAATGTGCTTGGGGTTCCTTCGGGACAAGCCCGGCTGTGTAGCGTGTGGGGTATCCCCTATAAGTGATATTGGGGTGTGTGTTCCCTGCGTCCAGCAGACGCTTGCATTGCAGTCTGGGATGCCGATGGTTGGGCCTGCGCCCCTTCAGGCTTCGCCTACCCCCCACGCTTACATTTGACTCCCAGTTTTTATCACCTGGTGTTTCCCTCTTTCCTATGGAGGCAGAGGAATTTTTTGATGTTACCGGCTATAGCCCCCTGGAAGAGGAGGAATTGTTTTCTGATTCAGAATCTGAGGAACATCCTAGAGCGTATGGTGCCGATTCTGGGCATGACCCATGGGCTTCAGATGATACTGACAAGACTTTTGGCTCATATTTTTGATGTGCTCTGTATCTCTCCTCCTGCCGTGGCTCCGCGGCAGCAGGGGGGGGCTGTTTCAAACTGTTAAACCACGCTTGGAGTTCCCTGAACAAGCTCATTTTAATAATCTGGTGCTCAAGGAGTGGGAACGGCCTAGTCGGCTCCCCGTCGTGCCAAAGAGTTGGGATAAGCGGTATCCCTTTCCTGCTGAAATGGTTAAACGGTGGTCATGTCCTCCCAAGGTGGATGCTCCAGTTCTGGGGTTGTCCGACACATCCGTCATGCATTCCCCTGACTCTACTACACTGAGGGATGGGGAGGATAGGCGCATTGATCAGCTGGCTTGCCATGCTTTTGCTTGTGTGGGGACCGCGCTCTGTCCGCTCTGTGCCTCTGCTATTACGGCTGTTGCCATTAAAAGTCTGCTCAGGGGTCTCTTAGATGGGGTCCCTGATGATGCTGGTAGTGAAGAGTATAGAGCTCTTCTGCGTTGTGAGGAATTTGTGGCATATGTTCTCTCTGCCTTGGATGATACCATTAGAATGTGTGGCAGGGCTTCTGCCTTGTTGGTGGCGATACGCCGCTCAGTCTGGCTGCGCCAGTGGGCAGCTGACAACGCTGCCAAAAAGGCTCTCACTGGGTTTCCCTTCAAGGGGCTGCGCCTCTTTGGAGAACGTTTGGACTTGTTTGCGAAGGGAGGCAAGCTGCCTCAGTGTAGAAGGCAGCCCCGGTCCTTTCGGGGGTTCAGGTGCCTTTTCTCCTTCCTTCAGGGGCTCCAGAATTGGAAGGGGGGCTTCCTTTGCTGGAGCCCGTGGAGATTTCTGGGGCAGAGGACGTGGCCGCCCTGGCTCCTCCTGGGGTCCCAAGTCCTCCCCCAAGCCCCCTCAGGCATCAAGGGGCGCCCTCACCCATCCGGGTGGGGGGACGGCTTCGGCTCTTGGCTCATGTCTGAAGGCGTCATGGCTCAAGATAAGTTTGCAGCCTGCCCCCCCCCCCCCCTGTCCCTGGGTGTCAAGGCCTTCTAGATCTAGGTGTCATCTGCCGGGTGCCCTTGAGGGAAAGGGGCAAAGGCTATTGTTCCAATCTTTCACTGTTCCCAAAAACGATGGGTCCATCAGACCTAGCCTGGATTTAAAGCTTCTCAAAACAAAATTTGTCGGATTCTGACACTCGCATGGAGACTCTGTGCTCAGCTGTCACTTTCCTACGCCCAGGGGACTTCATGACCTCCATAGACATCAAGGATGCTTACCTTCACGTACCATCTCTTTTCAGGTCATCAGAGATTTCTCAGGTTCGCTCTGGAGGATCAGCACTACCAATTTGTGGCCTTGGCCTTCTGTCTCACCTCGGCTCCCAGGGTATTCACCAAGGTGCTGGCAGAAGTGGTGGCTCTGCTGAGATCTCAGGGCATTCGCATTCTTCCCTACTTGGACGACATGCTTATCGCCTCTCAGTCCTTCCATCAGGCAGAGCTGGACACTCAGCGGGTGGTGTCCACACTGGAGTCATTCGGCTGGGTGATCAACCACCCCAAATCTTCCCTGTCTCCTTCCATGGTAAAGTCCTTCCTGGGCATGATTCTGGATTCATCTCAGGTCAAGATCTTTCTTCCTCAGCAGAAGGTGGAGAGTCTTCAAGAGAAAGATCAGCTCCTGCTGTCTTGTCCACATCCATCCATCAGGCAGGGAATGCAACTGGTGGGCCTGATGGTGTCCTGCTTCGAGGCGGTTCCATATGCTCAGTTCCACATGAGGCCTCTTCAGCTTCACCTCCTTTCAGTATGGGATCGGGACCCTGTGTCCTTGGATCAGGTGTTTGTCTTGTCCCCTCTGGTCAGGCGGTATCTAGCGTGGTGGCTGGACTCCAGGAACCTGCTGGGGGGCAGGTCCTTTCTGGCCCCCAGCTGGGAGACTGTCACCACGGATGCCAGTCTGACAGGTTGGGGGGGGGGGATTCTGGAAGTCCCTGAAATTCCAGGGTCAGTGGGGTCCTCAGGAGGCCCATGCCCCTATCAACATTCTGGAATTGAGGGCGGTTGGTTCTCGCCCACTTAACCCCACACCTGAAGAGTCTGCTCGGACAGCCAGACGGAGGTTGCCTACATCAATCATCAGGGAGGAACCCGGAGCAAGAGGGCCCTCAAGGAAGTGTCCCTGATACTGTCCTGGGCGGAGGAGAATGTTCCCTGCATCTCAGCTGTGTACATCCCAGGGGTGGAGAATCTGGAGGCAGACTCTGAGCAGGGGGACCTCTTGTCTGGGAGAATGGTCCCTCAGCAGCACGGTGTTTCGCTCCCTGTGCCATCGCTGGGGTCAGCCGGATGTGTATCTGTTTGCATCCCGTCACAATCACAAGCTTCCAGTCTTTGTCTCTCTGTCCCAGGATCCTCTGGCCTTGGCCATGGATGCCCTGGCAATGTCTTGGAAGGGGTTTCAGCTTCTGTATGTGTTTCCCCCTTTTCCCCTGCTGGGCAGGGTGCTGCGCAAGATAGTTCAGGAAGGGGTGCCAGCCATCCTGGTGGCCCCCTCTTGGCCAAGAAGAGTGTGGATCGCAGACATCGTGCAGCTGGCAGTAGATCAGTACGCCCTGCCCCGGGTTCCAGATCTGCTCACTCAGGGACACCTATGCCACCCCAATTTACAAACGCTGGCTTTGACGGCCTGGCTGTTGAAACCTCCATCCTGATGGAGAAAGGGCTGCCTGCCTCGGTTGTAAATACCATGATCAGGGCTAGGAAAAGGTCCTCTTCTTCCATCTACTACAGGGTTTGGTGTACTTACATTGACTGGTGTGAGTCTAACTCGCTTTCCTGTCATGTGTTTTCTATTCCTAGGATTCTGGAATTTCTCCAACATGGTTTGGATCTGGGTCTTCAGCTCAGTACTCTGAAAGGTCATGTTTCTGCTTTGGCTATTTTTTTCCAAAGATCCTTTGCTCAGCATCCCCTGGTCAAGACATTTTTTCAGGGGGTTACTCACATGCGTCCCCCACGTAAGCCTACGTTACATGTCTGGGACTTGGAACTTGGTCTTATCTGCCCTGCAGGGGTCTCCCTTTGAGCCCTTGCAAGGGGCTCCTTTGTCCATTCTCACGCTTAAGGTGGTCTTTTTGGTGGCTATCACTTCTGTTAGGCGTGTTTCTGAATTGGCGGCGCTTTCCATCAAGCCTCCTTATTTTGAGAGATACCAGGACAAGGTGGTGTTTCGTTTTAAGCCATATTTTCTGCCTAAGGTTGTTTCTGCCTTTTATCTCAATCAGGACATTGTTTTGCCTTCTCTGTGTCCTAATCCTAGTAACCCTAAGGAGAGGGTTTTACATTATTTGGATGTAGTCAGAACTCTGAAGTTCTATTTGGTGGCGACTGAATCCTTCAGGAAGACCGATGCTCTTTTTGTGCTCCCGTCTGGTCCTAAGAAGGGTCTGGCTCCAGCTAAGTCCACTATCAGCAAGTGGATCCGTCAGGCTGTGGTACAGGCCTACTCTGCTAAGGGGAAGGAACCTCCCCTCCGCCTTACTGCTCATTCTACTCGTGCTATTGGTGCCTCTTGGGCTTTTCAGCACCAAGCTTCTGTTGAACAAGTTTGCAAGGCCGCTACTTGGTCTTCTGTTCATACTTTTTCTAAGTTTTACAAAGTTGACGTTCGTGCCTCAGCTGATGCTGCTTTTGGTTGCAAAGTTCTGCAGGCGGCAGTGGTTTAAACTGTTTGCTGTTACATTTTTATTGGGGATCCCACCCTACTTTACAGACACTGCTATTGGATGTCCCAAGTGTAAGGAATATCTTCTGGAACAGGACGTGCTAAATAATACAATTCTGTGATTACTCACCTGTAGAATTGGTGGTATACGTATACGGCACATCCTGTTCCATCCCACCCTTGTTATCATTATTCTTAGTTACCTCTGTATGGTGATTGTTCATTTTTGAATTCTGGTTATTATTGTTCTCCCGGCTTTTTGTTAACTGCTTGTCAATACTGGGGAATTTGTGGGAGGTCCCTGACTTATATAGGGCCAGGAGGGGCCACAAGCTGTTTTCTGCAGTCCAGCACCATCTTGTGGATGTATTACCCCAAGTGTAAGGAATATTCTGGAACAGTACGTGCTGTATACGTATAATACCAATTCTACAGGTGAGTAATCACAGAATTGTATTTTTTTGAAGGCACATGTGGTGTGACCCCTTAGTTAAACCTGCCCCTATGGTTTTTACTTTTGTGACTTTTTGTTTTAAATTATTTCAGTGTCCTTCTTATTTATTTATTTATTTTCTTTAATGAAAGGTACCTGTCGTTTTGTCCACAGGTGTAACACTTCACCTCTTAGTAAATGCTAGCTTTTTTTTTCTTGATTTTAATTTAGCAAATTGGTGTTCGTACTTATTCATTGGTGATGGTGGTGGGGGAAACTTTATAACTTACATTTTTTTGCCAAAATGGCATTTAATCTTCTTTTTTTTCTTTTATACATGC